>CM033362.1:10215282-10540282 GCA_019395295.1 Osmanthus fragrans
ACTCCCATTGGAGAAGATGCAAAGAAGATGGAATTACAAGAACTAAATTAAGCGTAACTTTGGCCTTAAGTAAGCAGCTGTTGATTTTTATTGTTCTATATATTAGGCATAAATTATAAATGCCTTTGGATTTGGGTTTTATATTGTTCGGCTTTATATATACGCATTTTCACATCCATCCTTGGCTTAGAGCTTGTAGATGTTTGTATCCATTATTGCACCGTGGCATGTTTTCCATAGATCAAAGACATGTTTTGAGTTTCTATAGAACATTGCTTGTACATGGTTTAGTTGAACTAGATTTTGAACTTTCTGTTGAGAAATGGTTGTTCAAAACCAACAAAATAGAAAGAGTAGGTCGGACTTTTTTCTATGCGACCGCATAGAACAAATCCTATGCAGCCGCATAGAATGGATAGAAGCTTCAATTTCTGTCCGAGTATAACTATGCGACCGCATGATTTTGTACTATGCGGTCGCATAGTGCATTTAAATGTTACTGTTGGAGACGATTTTCTACCGTTTGTCACTTGAATTTGGTGCCCTTTCAACATATTTTTGGCACCAATTCGTGTACAATACTGAGACCTATATATAGAGGAGTCACGTTCTTAGTGAATTCAATGGAAAAACATTGATTAACATATTTGTTCACTATACTCTATACAATCAAGATCAATCTCTATTTCTACTCACATTCACATTGATTTCTCATTTGTATTCTTGAGTTTTGGGTAGAAATATTTGTGCTTTGGTATTTCTACAACAAAGCTTGATTAATCCTTCAAACCATTTGCCGAACCATTTAGCATCCCAATTTATCGGAGAATGGGCAAATATTGTTTGAGGACAACGATTACGTGTTTGGGCATTTCTTAAAGTTTTTTTTTTTTTTTTTTTTTAAGATTTGTTGCTGATTCAAAGTTGTTTCTCTCCCCCTTCGATTGAAGTTTTCCAACAATCTCAAACAATATTCCTGCGATGGAGAGTGAAACAACAATGGCTACCATAAAATTGATGAATCAAGACTTAGTTCGTTTGGATCGCTTTGATGGCACAAACTTCACAAGATGGCTAGATAAGTTGAAATTCTTCCTTACGGCATTGAAGATTTTCTATGTGTTTGATCCGAAATTAGAAGATCTACCCGAACCATTCGACAAAGACACCGAACAATCAAAGGTGGACAGAAAGAAGCGTGAAGAGGATGAATTGATATGCTGCGGTCATATTCTCAACTCATTGTCGGATCGTTTGTATGATCTATACACCAACACAATGTCGCCAAAAGAAATATGGGATGCATTAAAAAGTAAGTACAAAGCGGAGGAAGAAGGTACCAAGAAATTCTTAATTTCTAAGTACTTTGATTTTAAGATTCTTGAAAATATCCCCTTACTTCTCCAAATTTATAAATTGCAAGTACTAGTCAACAAGTTGAAGGCGGTGAAGATTGAAACTTGTGTGATTTAATTTTATATGATGAAAATGATGTTTTTAAGTGCAAAACTTGTGTAGAAGCAAAAATGATTAAAAAGCCTTATCAAAGTGTAAAAAGGACATCTAGTATCTTAGAATTAATTTATACAGATATTTGTGAATTAAATGGCATGCTAACTAGAGGTGGAAATATGTATTTTATTACATTTATTGATGACTTTAGTAGATAAGGATATTATTTGCATTAGTTTCGATACATGACTTGCATGTTCACCAAATGGATGTCAAGACGGCATTCTTGAATGAGGATCTCGATGAGGAGGTTTATATGGAGCAACCTGAAGGTTTTGCTCTACCCGGAAATGAACATAAAGTATGCAAGTTAGTAAAATCGTTATAAGGTTTAGAACAGGCACCTAAAAAGTGGCATGGGAAATTTGACTTAGCTATAATCTCCTTTGGTTTTAAACATAATAGCGTAGATAAATGTTTATATTGAAAAGTATGTGATGATTATGTGATATTTATATGCATATATGTTGATGACATGTTGATTATGAGTAATCACATGGATGGAATAAAAGAAACAAAGAAGTTTCTATCTTCCACATTCAATATGAAGGATTTTGGACAAGTGGATACCATTTTGGGTATCAAAGTCACGAAAACTAGTGGGGGTTACCATCTAAGTCAATCACATTATATTGAGAATGTGATAAACAAGTTCAAACATTTGAACATAAAGGAAGCAAGTACTCCAATTGATCCAAGTTCAAAGCTTGTAAAGAATGATGGAAGGGCAATTGCTCAATTGGAATACGCAAGTGTTCTTGGAAGTCTTATGTATGTAGTTCAATGCACAAGACCAGACGTAACATTCGCAATTAGTAAACTAAGTAGGTTTACTAGTAATCCAGGCAATGACCATTGGAAGGGTTCTTGTATATTTAAAGAAGACCAAGGGCTTATACTAAATTTTCGGCTGTCTTGGAAGGATTTACCGATGCTAATTGGATATCTAGCGCAGGTGAGAATAAATCCACTTCCGATTGGGTGATCACTCTTGGAGGAGGAGCTGTTTCTTGAAAATCAAAGAAACAGACATGTATAATGCAAGTGACCATGGAATTCGAATTCGTAGCATTATCGGATACCGGGAAAGAAGTTGAGTGGCTTAAGGATCTCTTTTATGAGATACCTTTGGGACCGAAGAATACATCTTCAATATCTATCATGTGTGATAGTCAAGCCACATTAGCAAAAGCAAACAACGAGGTATACAACGAAAAGTCTAGACATATGAGTCTTAGACATGACTATATAAGGAAATTAATCAAAGATGGAATAATTTTCCTTAATTATGTTAAGTCTATCGAGAATCTAGCGGATCCTCTAACTAAACCTCTAAATCGAGATTTAGTAACATTTACATCGAGTAGGATGGGGTTGAAACTCTTAAAATAGAAAGATTCACCAATGATAGCAACCTTACCTGTCATTACTCAAAAGGTAATCTACGGGTTCAAAGGGTAACAACAAGTCATTTGATATGTGGATAGTTTCGACATTATTCAAATCCGCGATAACCCTATGCTAGTTAAATAATGCTGGTTGTTACTGAAGTGAGGGTTAGAGCTTTGAGCTCTTAATGAAGTTCAGTGCTAAGAGCACAAGCATCTCTAAAAGTAACAAAGATGCTGGAAGAATTTCACCTAGACGAACTTCGAGGTGGTGCCGTCTCGACAGAGAGCTAGAGTTACTCTCTTAAAAGTTCGTCGAAAAGGATGAGCGCAAGGCCATAAAAGCGCTAAGCGAGTTTGAGGAACTTGAGAACACGTGGTACTTGTGTGTGTATTCTTACTGATTTTGTCACATGGAATAATTGGTTCAAAACTTCAAGCTACCTTTGATTCCGACTTTACCTTGTTAGAATTACATTATAGTTAGATTCAAATCGAAAGATATCTAATCCTTAGGCATGAGTATCGTTTACGATTGAATGTGAAACTTGTTAGTTTTGAACAAGTGGGAGATTGTTGAGAAATGGTTATTCAAAACCAACAAAATAGAAAGAGTAGGTCGAATTTTGTTCTGTGCGACCGCATAGAACAAATCCTATGCGGTCGCATAGAATGGACAGAAGCTTCAATTTCTGTCCGAGTATAATTATGCGACCGCATGGTTTTGTACTATGCGGTCGCATAGTGCATTTAAATGTTACCGTTGGAGACGGTTTCCTACCGTTTGTCACTTGAATTTGGTGCCCTTTCAACATATTTTTGGCACCAATTCGTGTACAATACTGAGGCCTATATATAGAAGAGCCATGTTCTTAGTGAATTCAATGGAAAAACATTGATTAACATATTTGTTCACTATACTCTATACAATCAAGATCAATATCTATTTCTACTCACATTCACATTGATTTCTCATTTGTGTTCTTGAGTTTTGGATAGAAATACTTGTGCTTTGGTATTTCTACAACAAGGCTTGATTAATCCTTCAAACCATTTGCCGGAAAACCTTTTAGCATCCCAATTTACCGGAGAGGGGGCAAATATTGTTTGAGGACAACGATTACGTGTTTGGACCTTTCTTAAAGTTTGTTTTTTTTTTTAAGATTTATTGCTGATTCAAAGTTGGTTCTCTCCCCCTTCGATTGAAGTTTTCCAACACTTTCTTTGTGACTTAAAGAGCCTTAAATATTTTCATGTGCTGTGAAGTGCTATGATAGCGTTAATTTTAGCAATTGAAGACTGATTATGAGCCAATGATCAAATAATTGGGCTAGGATAAAAAAAATTGTGTGGAAGTGTGTGGGTGCCATAATTTTCACATATACGTCATTCTTGCGTGCAATGGGCCTAATGCATCATAATTTCTTATTTCAGGTCAGCAGCATCTTGAATTATGCATTAGATAAGATCTTCCATCTATGTGAAAAGATGTCATATTTATAGAACATGGCTAATGACTATGCCATTTAATGATGGTGGAGTTGCATTGTAAGTTGATGTGATCTTTCTACTTTCTGATTTAAATGAAACTGAAACCATGATTGTCATGTGAGGAATTTTTATTGTTAAAAATTGTAGTTTTTTAATATCATTTCCCCCCATAAGATTGGATTCCCTTGTTCATGGAATGTACTCTGTCTAGACATACTCTGATGGGCCTAGGATTTGGGATTCAAAAAATTTCTGGGTGGGGTGCTTGTCATGCACATGTAGGCTGCAGCACAAGGCGCATTAAGAAAATGAGGCTTAGAGGGAGGTGCCAAGTGCCGGAAGAAAGGTGAGATTCGAGTTGAATTTGGAATTGAAGTTATCAATACTTGTTACTTCTTAATGTTTAAGTAAAATACGATTTCCTAAAAAAATCTAAAACTGTTCCTATATTTGATATTAATGTAGGTTTAAAAAGATAGATACATAATACAACGTTTGAGTAACAATCTTAGATGATGAAAGCATTTGGCCCCTGTTTAGTGATTTTAGTCTAAGTCAAAGTCAACAATAAATTTTAATCACATATTTTATGGACCCACAACTTTTCAACCATACATTTCATCAACTTTTATCAAAATCTACTAAAAATCTAACTTTAATCTTAACAAGTTTCTATTTTCTGTGAAAGTATACATATTTAGAGCTCGTTTGGTGGAGATTTAAATTAGATTTTAATTGAAAAACTAGCCGTTAGTGGATCCCATGCGTGAGATAAAAGTCAAATATAACGGCTATATTTTCAATTAAAGTTGGATTTAAATTTCTACTGAATAAGCCCTTAACTAATGTCAAATCCGTCTATAAACAGGAAAGAAAGCATTAGAGAATAGGAAAGGCAACCATTTGAATTTTCGGTTTTCCCAATCTGTCAGAAACTGATAACAACGAATGCCTTGTTTTAAAACTGCTGGAATCTGAATTAAAAGAAATATCTGTATTTTTGCTAGCCTATCACCTGAATGTAGTTGGTGTTTCGAGGTTAGTCTCGGAAACTGTAGCTGTAATTCTCCAGCAATTGCTAATTTTGAAGGTAACACAGACGTCTTGTGATGCCTGTTTGCACCATTCCTAAAGCTAGGAATCCCTGAGGCCTCATGAACTTTTGTGTAAGCTACTATAGAGTGATAAACAAGTTTCCATATAGATTTCCTACTTTAATTTGTTTACAGATATGAGATGGTTTATTTTCTTTTCTCACAACATGGAGGACTAGAATTTTGGCGAAAAGGAGATAATGCAACTAGCACGGAAGGACACGTGAAAGTATGTTTACTTTTTGTCACGGTTCAATGAGGAAAGATGTAGTTTCCCTCTTTAATATAGAGGTGTCACAAAGGTGTAAAATTTTTGTGGATTGAAGTACTGTACCATTTGCTATAATTAACTGTAAAGTACTATGTTGCAAATAGATGATAGTTATGTTCACAAGTTATGCACTATACAAGGAGTACTATTTAACCAAATTAATGATTGAAAGGATTTTATGGATTCTGTGAAGTTTCACATTTTTATTTGGTTTCTCTCTTAACATTTGAAAAATGTGATAATTTGGGAGAAATTTATTTGCTTAAACATTATCTTAAATCAAGAGATTGCTGGAAAATTGTAGTGCCTTAAAGGTTGATAGATTTTCTTATTTGATTGTTTCAGTTACTGTCTAATATGTGAAGTATCTCCTATTAGAATTTCTTAAAGGATTTATTATGCAATATTTGCTGATATGGTGATGTACATTTAGAATATTGTTGACGAGTGTTAGTATAGTGTTGTCGGACATTAGATGTAGGTGAATGGTGGTTGAAAGGGAACTTTGTATGTGGAGGGTTATACAAGTTGTTATGCTTCCTTTGCTAATTAACATGCTTTATTGTCAAGTTCTCTCTGGTAGTATGTCCTTAGAAATATTTGAGTCACAACCGAAGTTATCCTGTTTTACTGTTCTTCACTGAATAGTTTGAAATCCATAGAAACTTGTACTCTTTTGCGTTTCATTTCCACGTCCTTCTTCCCTCTACTCCCAAAGTAAAAGGGAAAAATCTCTCTTTTCCCTTGTGAATTGAGGCTTTTCTATGATTTGATTTCAAGTTGCAAACCAAATTTAGTAATTTGGAAAGAACGTTTAGACTACAAAAGCAGTCTGTAATGAATTGCTTTATAATTTAGTTTTCTTTCCATCTTTATGTAATTTAGTTATTTATTGTGAATTTGAGTGTCACAGTCAGTTATTATTTTTTCCTTTGGTAAATGAACTGTAGTTTTTATTTTTTTTTTTGGGTATTATCGTGGTTGATTTCTTGCGATTCTGAGTGGGGCGGGGACTTATTTACTCGTTTCTTCCATGGTGACAGATGTGTGGCTGCGCAAACTTCTTGGATGCTCGTCGTCACTGTCATTTGCTGCGTTGAAATGTTATATTGCTCCTCTAAATGTTTTTAATCACTTAGGTTATCTTATTTTGTTGTTTTCAACTTATTGTGGCATGTAGAATTGACGAGAATTCTGTGATGCTATGTTGCATCAGTTTGAATATGACTTTTATTGTATGATTTTAGGTTTTATTTCAATTTTTGGTTTACCCAATTTCAAGAATGCTGCACAATGAAATTCAGTCGAGTTCCATTACGATAAAGTATATATAGTCGGGTTACCCATCTATCACCGAGTTCGATTTTGTTTCATCCCTTCGACAGAACAGGTGACAATCCCATGTCGCACCCATTAGACGTTAAATTTTGTCACATCAGCAAAACGCCATTAGACCAAAACATGAAAAACGCACCTTTTGAGAATCAACCGAGGTGAAAGGCAAACACCCTTTCATTTTCACTCGAATCCTCAAAAGTTGGTCCGGGCTGCTTGTTTTCTTTATTTTTAAATTTGGAGGGTGTAATTTTGCCATTTTATAACGGAAATCTTCAATGAATTTGCTGTGGAATAGTAATGAGGAATAATGTTACTTGTACATAATAATTTACACACGTACGAGGTGTCAAAAAAAGTGATTTTTTATTTTTATTTGGTTGAAGAAATTTTGATTTAATCATATTTCATTACATCATGCGTATGTAAACCATAATATATATGTAACACATCCGTAATAACGAGTATGGAGTTTAAGCTAATGCACATAACATGACACAACACAAAAGACTTGCTTCCAATCAACATTGGGCTGAATATAGAGTTCTCGTTAAGCTATTATAAAGTTCTTCACTTGGATTTCAAGAGAAACGGGAAAGAACATTAAAAAGTACAAGTTAAACAAGTTTGCCCATTCTAATTAACATAATATAGAAAACATAGTGCACAAGAAGTTAATGGCGCTTATTCCCTGTTGCTACTTCCCAAGCCTGTAAAATGTGGCCGACTATTTCAGCCACGCCAACACCATTCTTGACCTGCACGAGCATATTTTCAATCATCATTACTACGAAGACAATAACGTAGTTTCAGTAAGAATGGTGACCGAAGTCCAATGGGGAAGAAAAACTGCAAATGCATGGCAAAAATGAAAATAGGAGAGTCCATACTTCTTATATAAACCGAAAATGATTTTTTTTTTTTGGAATTTCCACATCTAACAAGAGCAGTACGGAGGTATTTAGAACTCATAAACACCATCTGCACTCATCATCTGATAGTGGAATACCAGAAACTACAACAAACCCACACCCCAAGAAACTTTACTAATGTCCACGTTTCATCTTGATCTTTTTATTCCGTTTGATGCTACTATTTAACTAATTCAAGTCTAGGACAAACCTTGAAAGAGAGAATTATGTAAGATCACCAGGGGTATGAACATCATGGATGTATACCATAAAGAATACAAGAAACAGAAAATTT
The DNA here is from genome assembly GCA_019395295.1 of Osmanthus fragrans. Taxonomy (NCBI): domain Eukaryota; kingdom Viridiplantae; phylum Streptophyta; class Magnoliopsida; order Lamiales; family Oleaceae; genus Osmanthus; species Osmanthus fragrans. The sequence goes on from CM033362.1 coordinate 10,223,580, forward strand.
TAAAAACCTGCGCAAAAACAAAGGGACCACCATCTCTCATTCGAACTGCATCACGTTCCATGATCTGCAGATCAGCTCCAACTGCAGCTGCCAGGTCAGTTTTGTTTATGACCTGAAGTTAAAAGTGCAACTTTCAACTATTAGATAAATTTCATATTAGAAATCACAGGGTAACACATTGATTAGTTTAAAAGGCCAGTCAACAAACTGAAGGTAGAAAGGAGAAGAGCACATACAAGAAGGTCAGCTTGTGTAATGCCTGGACCTCCTTTTCGAGGAATTTTATCACCACCAGATACGTCAATTATATAAATTATATAGTCGGCCAGTTCTCTGCTGAAATTGGCTGCTAGATTGTCTGCATCAGTATGAGTGATTAAATAAGAGCAAATTTAAAAAGAATTCCAAGATTCATAGAATGTAAAAAGTTCAGAAATATATTAAATCATTTTTTGAATTAATTGACAATCACATGATTTAACGAGGGGAAAAGCCATATAATACCTCCCCCAGATTCACAAAGAAGTATGTCTGCCTTGTACAAATTGGAGAGCTCCTCAAGAGGCCCAAGATTAATGCTGATATCTTCTCTAATAGCAGCATGTGGGCAGCCACCAGTTTCTACAGCACGAATCCTTTCTTCAGGAAGTGCTCCATGCTTTATCAAGAATTCACCGTCCTCTTTCGTGAATATATCATTTGTCACCTAAATTAATAATTAAGTAGTATCAGAATTCGTGTTCTGAATGAAATTTCTCATGCAATTCAGTCAGAGGCCTCTATACTAGCTAAAACATTGGCCATTATTCATGTGAGGTGGGATTGACAAAAAGGGAGGTAACTTAAGATGAACAAATTCTTCTCATCTAACAGAGAGAAAAATGATGGCTAGAAATAGTATGTTTAGCTGTGCCTTGAAGTAGCATAAAACCTACTTATCTTTGAAAATATGTCTCTACATACTTACAGAAAAGTAGGTATTAAGCTACTTTTAGGCACAGCCAGACATGCTCATCATGCTTAGGTTCATAAGAAAATTGGAATGATCATTAGGACATTATGCAAAAATGTTCATGACATAAAAAACAGTGAAGGCTTGCCCATGGATGATAAATTGTCTGTTTGCAGATGCAAATTGCACAGAAACTAAAAGCTTTTAGCTTAAAATAAAGCAATTCAGAGTACAATTTTATTTACTTTACACCCTTCAAAGTTGGTAATTTTTACTTTCTTGATTAAAGAATTGGTGATTCCTCTCAACATTTAAACCAAAACCTTTGGCATGGAGGGCTGAAATTTGAGAGTTAAAACCTGGTACTCACTAGATATAATATGGAGATCCTTCAGAGTCCAAATCCTAATCAAAGCTATGGATCTCTAAAATTAAAATATCCAGAAAGGCATGTAATTCATTTCTTAGAAAAAAAAGGCAAGAGAATGTAGAAGCTATACATACAGCTGCAAGACTGTACTTGTCCCTCAGGAATTTACATAAAGCTAGCATTAAAGCTGTTTTTCTGCCATCAAAACAATATAAATCAATTAGAATGGTATCAATTCAAACTAGCTTGCACAGATATATTTGAAAAAAAAAAGTGAAATAAATGTAAATAAGTAAACGTCCTGAACTTGTATTGATACAAGCATATGAAACACAACATGTTTTGTTCAACAGAATAATGAAGGTATATATGCAAAAATAAGTTGAATGATTTCATTGTGTTCTGGTACAGTAAACAAATTGCAAGCTTAAAAAAGTACTACCAAATACCAATAACACAAGCATTTTCCGTCCACCTCAAAACTCTCTCTCTCTCTCTCTCTCTCTCTCTCTATATATATATATATAAGAAGTTGCAAACAAGATAAACTCAGATTATACTCAAAAGCCCAATTTCCAGATTACACTCATACCAATATCCGCAGACAAATGTTCTAACAGTTGAAACAGGTCATCTAAAAGCTTAATCCGTTAGAAAAACATACCCCTCGCCTGTAGACCAAAATTAATTTCCTTGTAACAGGCATAATTCGTGCACAATTTTTCATAAATAAGAGAAAGATGGGACTTCAAACTCGTATAAAAACTTATTTTGTTAAAAAGAACAATCTTATTAATCTAAATTACGTCTTCAACACTAAAAAGTATGCAAATATTGTAAAGAGCAACTAAGGAAAAAAGTGAGACGAGGGAATTTTGGAATATACCCAGTACCAACAGGGCCACCAATACCAATAGTGAAGGCTCTTTCATTGAAATCTCTGTTGATAAGTGGAGGTGCCCTTCTGCTAAAGTAGCCTGGGGAGTAAATTGGTTCATGAGAGTGTGGTGCCAGTCCATCATGGCTATGGTACACCCTCCCACCTGGGCCCACCCATGAACCTGTTCCCGAATCCCTGTTACATTTCGAACAACACCATCATTATCAGCAGAGGAAGTACAATACAGCTTGAAACTAAGTACCAAATTTAAAAACTCAAAATCGCATATGAGTGTCAGATTTGATCGAGAATCTTACCCATGGGTATGATGGTGATGGTGATGGTGATGATCATGCTCACTGGTATGATGATGGTCGTGCACATGATGCTCTTGTGAAGCCATTAAATCCAAATTTTACAATTTATTCGGTGGAAAATCTGAGAGTTTGAAGATTTATTTGCTTCAGTACAAGCCACACTTGCAGCAGTACAACAATTTTTTGATGTTGTGACGATGACGAGGCTGTTTTAGTAAAATGCCATTGAGTGAAGTAAATAGCACAAGCAGCCCCTAACATTTTGAGTCAGTTGCAAATTAATCCCCAATATTTTTTAACTTCATTTTGATATATAGCTATTATTAGTATGGAGGAGGGGTATTTAATTATTGGATAATGCTACACTCTACTCGTACGGAGTTTTTTTTTACCGAATCCTTTATCAGAGGGGGAGGACCATATGTTTTGAATTTTTTTATTCACACGGGCCATGCGCACATGTGAGAGTAGGTGACCAATTCAGTAACCCAAATTCAGTACAAATATCTTTATCCTTAATTATTATACTGATACGATCCCAACCTTGTGAGTTCTTTGCACTAACATACACCAAATTGGATTAAGCCCCTGTTTGTTTTGGATTAAAATCCAATTAAAATCTCAAGTCAATAGTCAACATTTAATTTTAACCACATATTTTATGGGACCAACAACTTCAACCATATATTTTATCAACTTTTATCAAAATCTATTAAAAATCGAATTTTATCTCCACCAAACAATGATTAAATTGTAACGATTGTAATGCTATCAATTTGGAGTTAAGTATACGAATATTAGACCATCAACCAGATAGACAATAAGAATTAATTTAAAATCTTTAATAACTATGGTATTTCCTAGATGAATCTTTTTCTGCTAGTTCGTTCCGTTCATCACTTCAATACTTAGTATAAAAGAGAACAAAATCGAAGTATTATGTACGAAAAAGTGAAGTATTAAGAAAAAATTAGCAATACATTCATGTTAATTGAAACAATTTATTGAGTGCATTGCTCCTTGAAAAGAAAGATCCAAGTGCATTGCTTTTTCTACATGCCTCATTTAAATTATCCTTCTGAGTGTCATTCACAGGTTGTGAAGGTGCATCCATTGGTATCATCCCTTGCCTTTTCAAGTAGTCCCATTTATCTTGAAAAAGGTAAAAAATTGCCATAAAAGAAACTTGAGCTGTGAAAATTATGCTCCAAAGGTTTGTACCCTCTGATGTTCTCTTGTGGTATGCCAGTAATCCTGTGTAAACATTTATAATTCCAACCAAACATATTGTTGTTCCAAGTATCCAATGCAAGAAGTACCATAAACTTCTACTTCTTGTTCCCCTGCACAAAACAAAAGTCCCGATTTTTTCAGATTCGAATTCCAAACACGATTTCATCTAGAGGTGTAAAAATGGTTGTGCCAGCTTTTTTCAGATCAATCTATTAACGCTTGTAAGATAGAAATATATACCTCTTAGGTCTTCTGCATCCTATCAAAACTTGAACATAAATGGCACCATAAAGTGCTAATCCTATTCTTTGATGACTGTTGTTAAATGCATTCTCAAATTTTGATACTGAAAGAACTGCTCCAACTGTAGCAAGTAGCACGGATAGCACCTTCAAATTACAAACAAAAGAAAAGAATAAAATCCAGTCGAAGGAAGACGTGCGTCTCAAAGATCTTTGATACTGAAGTTCAAATGATAAAGTTTAAATCTGGGAATCGTCTGATCGAAAATAAGAATAATAGAATTAGTCCCTTCTCTTTTCTTCCCATAACTTCATAATAATCATGTTCAAATGGCTATGTTATGCTCCCACCTAACTGTGGGCTCGGTTTTGTTTATTTTTCAACTTTAATTCCCACACCATTATGAAAGTGCTTCAACGTGATTATGCAGCAGAAAGAGGAGAAAAATGTTCAATTATAACATCAAAAGAATTATGTTATTTATGTTATTTATTTTTTATTTTTATCTGTTCTGTAATCTGCTGATTACAGAGCACAAAACCAGAATGATGATCTACCTGCAAAATTGCATGAACATAGAACAATATTTTCCGCCTTGTCCGGTGGCGTCCCTCTGTAGTGGACATTCTTATTGTTAGTACTCCAAGAGGCATTAAGAACCCCATTGAAGCCCATAAAAGAATTCCATGGAGTGTAATATCCAATGTCTTTTGAGAATTTACCTGCACAAGTTGTTACAAATTAAGATACCTTTTAGAGATAAAAATTAGAAAAGCAATCAGAAAAATGAGCAAACCGCATGCAGATTTTATAGTGATTCATCCTCAATTTGAAACCGACGTTCACTCACAGTTTATCGAGTACATTTGTCGCCCCCAAAACTAAAATGAATTGAACTTCTGAATCAATTATCCTAAACAGGTATTAAAAAAAAAAAATGTAAAATCATCTTACGTGTTTACTGCTATTGTGAAGACTGCCAGATTTCTTCTGTTCATCAGATGAGCATTCAGAAAAATGTCCAAGAAAGAGCAGCACAACACTTAAATAAATACTCAAAGAGACGATCTTTTGAATTATATGCATCATTCAGTATTTACTCTCCAAGAAAATCTTCAACTTCAACACAGAAATCTGATCAAAAACGCGCAATTGATTAAGGGATATGTAATGCCGTTCTTATCGGAAGAGAAGTTGAAAAACCAAAGGTTGATTTTTGTATATCTAAGCTTTCAGTGATCCTCTTTTGCCTTTTTGAAGATTGTCTACTTTATGATATTCATTGCTTTACTAGAAAATCAGTTAACATTTTTAATCTTTGTGGTAATTTTAGACAAAAGGCGACTTTGATTATCTTACTTACCATTTCTGTTTATCTTTTTGAGTAAAGAAGTGTATTAATTTTAGCTAAGTAATGACTACTATTATTAATGGTAGTTTATGTGAGTGTTACACCAATATTTATAAACCCTTTTGAGCACTGATCTCTCATCATTTGTTATCTGGGCAAAAGTAAGTGAACATGCAAAATAGTGCAAAAGTAAGTGAACATGCAAAATAGTAAGTGAAACCTATTCTTTTTTCTTCAACTAAAAGAATTGGACAGTGTATATACTTTTCAATAAAATGAAACAACCGCGCTACACGACCCGCACTGATGACCGCACACACACATATGGGGGGTCGGAATTATTTTATTCGCACGGGACCCACGCATCCCATGTGATGGCGCGATCATCTGGGATGTTATCCGTGCGGGTCAAGTGGCATTATTAAAAATGAAATCACTTGAATAATTTATAAAATTAGAAGCTTGTATGGGAATTTGTTAGTCAATCCATCCACCTCTCAGACATGCTTGCTTGTCACTTGTGTGTTACAATTATGAACAGTGTGAAGAATCATAATTAGGTGCACCCAATTAATTCAAAAAATAAAAAATAAAAAAAAATGCTACTGCATGAAAAAGGGTAAATGCAACAACCAAAAACTATATCTTACTTTCAATACATTCGAGATTGGCTACATAAAACATATTTTGTCATTCTATTTACTTCATTGTTAGATTTACGAGGCAATTTAGAAATCTTACTACGTTAAAAGATTGTCTGTCTTGCCACGTTCTCGAATGAACTCCATTAATTGTCAAACATCATAATTATGTAATGCATCACTGATAGCTGTACCAAGTGTTTTGGATAATAGTCCTGAATTCTTCACATTCAGCATTGCCTTAATGATAGTGGATGGCTTATTTTTAAATTCGAGGATGAAGATTCTAGAAATTGTGTGTTGCATGGGGCCCCCTACTTAGTTTTTGGCAGACCCTTGATGCTAAAAATTATGCCTCGTTGCTTTGATTTTGGAGATGATGATATTAGCATCATGCCGGTATGGATTAAACTCTCGGGTCTTCCTGTTGATTGTTGGAATTCGAAAATTTTGTCGAGGATTGCTTCTAAGATTGGTACACCGATATGCACAGACAAGCTCACATCTAACAATAGGAGAATTTCGTATGCTCGGGTTCTTGTGGAAGTGGATGCCTCAAGGGATTTGGTTCGCACCGATGAAATGAATATGCCCACCAGTAAATTGAGAGTTCAAAATGTTATTTTTGAATATGAGCTAAAATTCTGTGGAAACTCTAAGTTTTTTGGGCACTCAAAAGCGGCTTGCCCATCAAATTTTGTAGGTACTAAACAGGTTCAGGTCGAGGGTCGTAAGTATCAACATAAAGCATATAGCCACCTCACCAACAGAAGATCTGGACACATCACCAAAGAATATAGCAGCTGAATCCTTAGCATAATTGTACAGATTGTAGCCTAGTAACAATAGGAGATTTTGTTATCCTTTTTCCTCCAACTATTGTAACAGCTTTATTCCTTTTGCATCTGTATAAATTCAATCATCAATGAAATGGAAAGTGGGTTTCTGAATTCATCCAAATATGATATTCTATTATGGTATCAGAGCCACCAGACTTATCGTCCTAGATCTGTGACCTTATTCTCTCCCATCTTTTCTTCCATTCCTTCGACTATGTCTTCTTTCTCTCATCTCATCGCCACTAAGCTCACTACCAATAATTTTTTCCTTTGAAAAGTTCAGCTTACAACTTACCTTCAAGGTCAAGACCTTTTTCAATATGTAGATGTCACACTTGCTACACCACCTGAAACCATTACCACTGGCGAAGTGATATCTCTTAACCCAACATTTGCTTCCTGGACGAAACAAGACAAGTTAGTCCTTAGCATCCTTTTTCTTCCATCTCTGAAGCAGTACTGGGGCATGTTCTCTCCTCCAAAACCTCTCGTGCCTTATGGGAAGCTCTTAACTCCATGTTCTCCTCTTAATCTTAGGCAAAGCAGTTTCAAGTCCGCTTTCAACTAGCTAATCTCTCTCGCGGTGAGCAAACTATCACTGACTATTTTGGGAAAGTTCGAAGTCTTGCTAATACTCTTGCTTCCACTGGTAATCCTTTCCCTGAGACAGACCTTGTGACTTACCTTCTCACTGGACTTGGTCCTTCATATGACTCATTTATCACATCCATTACAACACGAGTTGAACACATCTCCTCAAATGAACTATATCAACTACTCCTTATACATGAAAATCATCTCACTCATTCCACACGAGGGATACTCTCCAGTGAACCCTCTACCAACTTTACACAACCCGGTGGTAGAACACGAAGCAACTACAGAGGAGCACGTACTGGCCGAAATGGAGGTGGTCGTAGCAGACCACCATATTCAAACCATGGTGGCCGCTATGGATCTACTGCTCCTTACTCAAATAGTTTTTTTGGCAGACCATCACACTCAAACTGTGGTGGCCGTAATGGGCCTGCTCCTCCATACTCAAATGGCCCCCTAATTCATCGACCTATGTCAAATTTGTAAAGATTATGGACATGAAGCCATACAATGTCGATACCGGTTTGATCATAGCTACCAATTTGCTGCTCCTTCCACATTTTCAGCTAATTTCACCAGCCCCAACAATGGATCAGACTCAATCTGGTACCCGGACTCGGGCGCAACCCATCACGTCACCAACGATTTTTCTAATCTCAACCTATCTTCTGAAATTTATGGTGGTGCTGACCAAATTCGCGTCGGAGATGGTTCTGGTCTAACCATTCATCACACAGGTGATTCCTCTCTCTTAACTCCTTCCTCTTCTTTTTTACTTCGCAACCTTATTCATGTCCCTAGCATAACCAAAAATCTGATCTCAGTCTCTCAATTCTGTAATGATAATCTTTGATTTTTTTAAATTTCACTCTGATTTCTTTACTGTTAAGGACATCAAGACGTGGATCTCCCTCCTCACAGGGCCGGTCAGTAATGGATTGTATGTTTTTCCCAACATCCCGGCTTCTCAGTCCCTCTCTACTCACTCCCCATCTGCGAACATTGGCGAGCGTACATCCATGGCTCAATGGCACTTTCGCCTTGGCCACCCTGATTAGTCCATTATCTCATGCCTCACGCGCACCAACTGCTTGAAATTACTCCCCACCGCCTCTACATTCTCCTGTGTTGACTGTCCCTTGGCTAAGCTTCATCAATTGGGCTTCTCTTCCTCTCAGGCTGTAGCTACTTGGCCCTTAGAATTTGTGTGTGCGGACATTTGGGGCCCAGCTCCTTCTCTTTCTAGATTAGGTTTTAAATATTATCTTTCCTTTGTAGACAAATTTACCAGGTTTACTTGGTTTTATCCCGTAAAATTAAAATTCGATGTTGCTCATATATTTCCTATTTTTTTTTATCTTTAGTCGAGCGTTTATTTGATACTAAACTTCTTACCTTGCAAACGGACAGTGGTGGTGAATTTAAACCCATAACTCTCATATGTCAAAAACTTGGTATTAATCACCAATTCTCATGTCCACATATCCACCAACAAAATGGGCTCGTGGAACGAAAGCATCGACACATTATTGAAATTGGGCTTGCTCTAATGGCCCATGCCAATCTTCCATCTTGCTTGTGGGCTGACGCTTTTGAGACAACCGTTTATCTAATTAATTGTCTACCATTGAAAAATAATCAAAATACACCTCCATTTTTTCGTGTCTACAAACGGCACCCCGATTATGAATTTCTCAAAGTATTTGGTTGCCTATGTTTTCCTAACCTTCGTCTCTATAATCAACATAAAATTAATTATTGTTCAACTCCGTGTGTCTTTCTTGGATATAGTAGTACTCATAAGGGTTATAAATGCCTCGACATGAAAACTCATAGACTCTACATTTCCCGCGATGTCCTCTTTCATGAGAAGTCTTTTCCCTATTCACGGCCCACTGATGCACCTAACGTTGAGCCCAGTTCCCAGCCAAATTCCTCCCTCCCCTCTCCAGTCCATCCTCCACTCTACCCTTCTTCTATTCTAGGCCCAGGTCCAGGCCCCATTCGTTCCCCTTCTTCTCAACCCAATATCTCTACAATTCCCCTCCAATCCCTAATTCTCCAATCCCTTTGTAATTCCTAGTCTCCTCCTTCCTCGTTCTCCTATGATGACTTGTTCGCACATTAATTCCTCACACCCTCTTGTTCGTACGGACGATACCGTCCCATTTCCCCCTCGAGCGTGTTTCAACTCCATTATTCCCATTCCCGCAGACCCCGGTTCTTACTCTGTGGCTCGTAAACACCCCGACTGGCAACATGCCATGCAACAGGAGTTTGATACTCTGACTTATAATGAAACTTGGTCCTTGGTTCCATTGCATCCCTCTCTAAATGTGCTTGGTTGCAAATGGGTCTACAAGACAAAATTGATACTTGATGGCTCTATTGAACGGAGGAAAGCCCGTCTTGTAGCTAAGGGTTACCACCAACAACATGGCCTGGATTTCGAGGACACCTTTAGTCCTGTGGTGAAGGCCCCCACCATTCGCCTCATACTTTCCATCGCTACTGCTCGAGGGTGGCCACTTCGACAAGTTGACATTCAAAATGCATTTCTTCATGGTACCCTCCATGACCAGGTATACATGCAACAACCCCAAGGTTTTATCAATCCCCTGTTTCCTACGCATGTTTGTAAATTGCACAAGGCGCTTTATGGCCTAAAATAGGCCCCTAGGGCTTGCTTTGCACAACTCAGTTCTTGCTCATTTCCTATGGATTTATTGCTTCAAAGGCTGATGCCTCTTTATTTGTTCTTAACTCTGGTGATCTGCACATTTATCTCCTTGTGTATGTTGATGATTTTATCATCATTGCCTCTAAGGCCTCTGCCGTTGATACCTTTGTTTTGGATTTAGGTATGGCATTTCCCGTTAAAGACCTAGGGATCCTGTCATACTTTCTTGGGTTGGAGATAAATTATTTATCCACTGGTATCCTATTATCTCAAAGGAAGTATATCAAGGATCTTCTATCTCGAACCAAAATGCTGAATTCTAAACCAGTCTCGTCACTATGGCTGCTTCTTTGAGACTCTCACAGTTCGACTACCCATCATTTGTGGATATTACCCTCTTTAGGAGTATTGTTGGTGGTTTACAATACCTTTCTCTTACTCGACCCGATATTGCATTTGTCGTAAACAAAGTGTGTCAATTCATGCACTCACCTAAACTGCCCCATTGGATTGCAGTAAAACGAATTTTACGTTACTTACAAGGAACCATCAATCATGGTCTCTTTTTCTCCTCACGGTCCTCTACCCTTCAAGCATACTTTGATGCAGATTGGGCAGGGTGCCCAAATGATAGGAAATCTATCGGGGGTTATTGTGTTTATTTGGGCAGACATTTGATCTCTTGGAGTTCAAAAAAATATAAAACAGCAGTTAGGTCCAGCACGGAAGCTGAGTACAAAGTTGTCACCACCTCTGCTGTTGAAATCATTTGGCTTCAGACCTTAATTTCAGAACTTGGGCTACCCTTGTCACATGCTCTAATACTATGGTGTGATAATATTGGAGCCACCTATCTAGCTACTAATCCTATTTATCATTCACGGACCAAACACATGGACATTGATTTTCGTTTTGTTAGGGATCGGGTAGCAGCCAAGTCTCTGATCATTGCCTTCATAAGCTCCAAAGACCAACTCGCAGATGCACTTACAAAACCATTGGTAGCTGACAGATTCTTCAAGCTCAAGTCGAGTCTCAATGTAGTTGACACTCCCTTGGACTCGAGGGGGCGTATCAACATAAAGCATATAGCTACCTTACCAATAGAAGATCTGGACACATCACCAAAGAATATAGCAGCTGAATCCTTAGAATAATTGTACATATTTTAGCCTAGTAACAGTAGGAGATTTTGTTGTCCTTTTCCTCCAACTATTGTAACAGTTTTATTCCTTTTGCACATGTATAAATTCAATCATCAATGAAATGGAAAGTGGGTTTCTGAATTCATCCAAATATGATATTCTATTAGTAAGAAAACTCAAACTCAGGTTGTCAAACAAGGTAAGGCTGCTGATAAGGGACTGCGTAATGCAGGCATGGCTGTGACACAGTATATGCCACAGCCTGATTCGGTTGGCCAAAATGCAACTGGAACTAAAGGCAGTGCAGGCACGAATGTAGAACAAACTGTTCGGCCTGAAGTGGCTGAACAGAAAACTGAAGATACAGCAGTAACGAAAACCCAGGTAGAAGTTTCATTCACTGTGGTTGGCAACATGAATAAGGGGACGAATAAATTGAAAAATGTGGGACGGATCACCTCTATCCCAGTGTCGGGCAAAGTAAATGGCCAAGTTGGGAACTCAACTGGTGAATGTTCTACCAGGGGATTGGACGTAGGCACTTCTGTCCAGCTGCCTATGGCTAGTGACAAAGGCACTCAGCAGGCCACTGTGGCCAAAACTGGCAAGCAGAAAACAAAAGTTAATGGCAGTTTTCAGCCAGTGTCTAACTCCACATGTGATAGGCAGATTTTAGGGACTGTATGTAATGATAAATTGAAGGGAAAGGTGGATGATCGGAAGTGCACCACTACTAAAAAAAATGGTAAGAGGGGTAACCCCGCTCCTACATCATAAAGATATGTACTTGGAATATTCGAGGATTGAATCTACTCCGAAAACAAAATGGGATTCAGAGTTTCATGTATCAACATGATATTGATATTATGGGTATCTTGGAAACTAAGGTGGATGAACCTAAATTGAAGAGGATTATGTGTTAAAAAAAAATTGGTGGATTATCACAATTCAACAACTTCCATACACATCAAGCGGGTCGGATTTTGGTTTTGTGGAATGCTTCGAAAGTTGATATTGAGGTACTTGGGATCTCACCACAAGTCATTCATTGCTCTGTTACTTGCAAGGTTACTTCTCTTACCTTTCTTGTTAGCTTTGTTTATGGTTACCACACTATTGTAAGCCGTAGGCCCCTATGGAATAATATTGTGGAGTTTGGTGTGAATTGCTCTTTGCCTTGGTTGCTTGTGGGGAATTTCAATAATTTGCTTAATTTTGATGAAATGAGTAATGGGGCGGATGTAACTCCCTATGAAGTTAGAGACTTTGAAAATTGTTGTCTTAATCTTGGTATTTTTGATTTGAGATATATTGGTTGCTTCTATACTTGGACCAATGATTTGATTTGGAGTAAGATTGATAGAGCCATGGTAAATGAAGTTTGATCGATGATGAGTGCTCCACACTCATGACATTTATGCCACTTAATTTAATGTTTTGAGAGTGTTTTAGAACATTTTAATGTGTGCTTTGATGTTGTGGTATAGGTTGATGAAATTGAAGAAAATAGGAAAAGTTGACAAATTTGGAGAAAAATAGCTAAATTATAAGAGATCCAAAGTTCGAGGACTAAACTGTAAATACTCAAAAGTTGTGTGAACCTCACGATGAAGATCCGAGAGTGCTAGGAGTCAATTGGATAAAGAAATATGTCAAAGGGATGAAGTTTAGCTAAAGTATGATCACACATCAATTTTCAACCGAAAACGTCCCAGGATTTTTAGTCTCATATTAAGACCCATTTTTGACATATCAAACGATCGAATTGGAGAGGGATTACTAATCAAAGTTGTAGCCCTTTGAGTTATCTTTCCAATGTATCTTGAATCATTTCAATCGGACAACGAACGAGAAAATTATGATAAAAATACTGAAGGAAGCGTAGTCTGTCTTTTTTACCCGAACAGCAATCTGGGCGTCAGGAACGGTAGGAGACATGATGCCAAGGCGCCCAGTTACGGACTTCAGATTCACACTGGTTTTAAAACTTTTTTTGGGCCCAAATTGCTGAAAACTCTCCCAAAACTCGACCACATATAAAAGGGAACATCTAGACCTAGTTGAGGAGGTTGGGCAACAAAAAGAACATAGAAGAAATCAGAAAAGGATTGTTGGAAATTCTCTGGGCTGTTGGTGCAATTTTTGGACGGGTGGACGAACTTGTTGAAGATTGGAACATCAAGAATTGAAGAATCAACGGAGGAGAACGTGAAGAATCGAGGGGGAATACCTTAAAACAGTTTTTTCTCTCTTTTTACTCCATGTTTTCTATTGCAAATCATATGGATCTTGCCAATTTACTTATGAGCTAATTCCTTAGACCTAGGGTTTGAATGTAATCGACTTGAGACATATTTTGATGCTTATTTAATTATCTCTTTTGGATTTTCTATTGATTTATTTATGTTATTGTGCTTAATGCATTCAATTACTTGATCAATAATTGGATGATTCGATGCTTGAATTTTGATGCTCGAGAGAGGAAAATTTAGGTGTGATCTAGAATAACATAACCTAGGTTTCGTAGAGTTCGAGAGAAGATACGAGTCTTTGAGGCATATTTGAAATTAGAACCATGCATGTGTAATTTCTATACTTTTAATTCGAAATAGAGATATTAAGATTAAATTATAGAATTGGTTTCTATTTATCGCTCGAGATAGGGAATAGGATCACTTTAGAGGTTCTTGCCTATAAATTGTAGAAAATCTGATCGAGGTAACACGATAGGTTGAGAAACATTGTCGAGAGTGCAATGAAATCATTCCCTAGGCATTTACAAATTGATAACTTCTTTGAATTTTACTTCAACCTAGTTCCAATTTTTATTCAGCTTTCATTAGTTTAAAACTCATACCATCGATTCTATTGAGATTGTCTAAATAAAGTGAAAACTAAACCATCATAGTATTCGATAAAAATCAGATATCAATCCCTGTGGGTTCGACATTCTCCACTTCATCACTTTATTACAAAACTTGACACCGTACACTTACGGTATAAAATCACGTTGTAGAAAAACACCTATCAATCGCAAGGGGGCTTTAATAGCTTTGCAAATTTCTTACCGTCGGGAAGCTTTTCCGACCACTCACCGTGCATTGTTTCTCTTTTTGGGGAAAGTGACAAGAAAAACATCTCTTTTCGGTTCTTTAACGTGTGGACCAATCATGATGATTTTCTTGGGGAGGTGGAGAATGGTTGGAAACATGTGGTGAGGGGTACGAAGCAATTCTCACTTTGTAAGAAATTGCTTAATCTCAAAGGGGTGCTCAGAAAGCTCAATGTCAAACATTTTTCACATATCTCTTCTAGGGCCAAGGTTACTTCTATGAACTTGGAATCTTTGCAAGTCGACTTACATAATGATCCGACCAATCTTCATTTGCAAAGTGAAGTGGCTCGGTTGAGGAAAGTTGCTAATAATCTTTGTGAAGCGAAGATGAGTTTCTACTACCAAAAAGCAAAGTGTGTTTACTTTAAAGATAGTGATAAATGTTCTAAGTTCTTTCACTCTATGGCTAAGAGAAACACGAAGAAAACTATATCCCAACTGTTATGAAGAGGGATGACATCTATACTACCTCCCAAAAAGAGGTAGCAGATGAATTTGTTCATTTCTACAGTAAACTGCTGGGAAGAGCAAAGCTGTGGACAACATTTTAATGCTGATTTTCTGGAAAACGGACTTGTTTTAAAGATGTCTTATTTAGTATTGGAGAGGGCAAGTCTCCGGATCCGGATGGATACACTTCATGTTTCTTTAAAAAATCTTGACATATTGTTGGAGAAGAGTTAATGGAGGCTATTGAAGAATTTTTTTTGTTTCGAGGTCTCTCCTCAAACAAACTAATCATACGGTAATAACTTTAGTCTCAATGACTAATCATTCTTCTTCCGTGGAAGAGTATAGACCTATCGCTTGTTGCAGTGTTTTTTACAAAGTGATAACTAAAATCTTGTCTTCTCATTTGGGGCCTATACTTGGATCAATTGTGAATCAAGCTCAAGGTGCATTTGTGGAGGGAAGAAGTATGGTGGAAAATATTCATTTGGCACAAGAGCTTCTAAGACAATATGATTCGGTGAATTGAGATTTTCTTCATAAAGTGCTTGAAGGGTTGTGGTTTCCTACCATTTTCATTGATTGGGTGATGGAATGTATTACCACTCCTACATACTCTATTTCACTTAATGGTAGTCTCCATGACTTCATCAAAGGAAGGAAAGGCCTCCTGCAAGGTGACCCACTTTCCCCATTCTTATTTGTGTTATGTCTTGAGTATTTTTCTAGAATGGTGAAGGAGCTACTTTGAATAGTGAGTTTAATTTTCATCCCAAATGTGCATCACTTAAAATTACTCACTTGACTTTTGCGGATAACCTTATGCTTTTTGCTAGAGGAGATGTTATGTCGGTTAAAATTTTTTGAATTGCTTATCTAATTTTTGTGATATGCCGGGGTTCAAGACGAATGTTGATAAATCTTGTATTTATACCACGGGTGTTCCTGGGCTTGAATTAGAGAATATCCTTGGTCTTATTAACATTCCCAAAGGAACCATGTCATTCTATTACTTGGGTATTTCTCTTGCAGCGGAGAAATTGAAAGTTAGTTCATATGACTCCCTATAAATAAATTTTCAGCATGTATTGGAGCTTGGTCATGTGTCACTTTTTCTTATGCAGGGAGAACGGAACTTGTTAGGGCTGTTCTTCAAGGTGCGGAATGTTTTTGCCTATCTATTTTCCCTATTCCAGCTGTCATTACTTCTAAACTTGTAAGTATTTGTCAGAATTTCCTTTGGGGATCGAAAAAACCGTTAGTGGCTTGGAGGAACATATGTCTACCTAAACTTAAAAGTGGGCTTGGTTTTAGGGACATTAAAGGCTGGAATTTGGCTCTTCTTGCCAAAACTCTTTGGAATATACAAAGTAAGAAGGATTCTCTTTGGATTAAATGGGTTAACCTAAACTTCCTTCGAGGGATGGACATTTGGGAGCGCAAGGCAATTAAGGATGATTCACCCCTTCTAAAAAAAGTGTTGGAAATCAGGGATCTAGTATTGGGGGCTGAAGGCACAACCCAAGCTGCCGTTAGCAGGCTGGTGTTTGGGCGACTGAAGGCAGTTTCTGCACATCTGCTGCCTACGGCTTCTTCTGGCCGAAAGGTGAGAAGAAAGTCTGGGCTGCTACAGTTTGGAACTCTTTTCTTACATCGAAACATGTTTTATTCTTTGGTTAAGTGCCCAAGAAAAATTACTTACCAAAGATAAAATTCAGCACATTGAAGTGGACCATAGATGTGTTTTTTGTAAACGAATGGAAGAAACTACACAACTTCTGTTTTGCCTGTCCATTCACTAGTGCTGTGTGGGAGAAGATCCCAAAATGGTTGGGCATCACTCGGGCAATGTCTACTTTATCTAGTGCATTGAAATGGTTGACTAAGGAAGCTAGAGGAACGACTTGAAAGAGCAAAGTGAAGAAAATTGCACTAGCCGCTTCCGTCTACTATATTTGGTTGGCTAGAAATAGTTTTATTTTTTAGCATATTGTACAACATGTTGATAATGTTGTTAATCGGATTAAAACACACGTGTTGACGTCAAAAAATGTAAATATTTGATTTGAGCCAACTTTAAGAAAAATGGCAAAGTGTTTGTACTAATTCCGTATAATTTGAGGATCACAAGTTTAGTAGTGATAAGACCTTTGAGGCGTTGAGCTCATGTCCCTTTCTAGTATGGGGGATCGACCCTCTTATAGGGGGATCAAACTAAGAATGATAAGAAATATGTCTAATTAATCACTTCAAACATTATGGCGAGCTTAGATCTGTGTGCCACAACTATTTTTTGTGATTGGCCAATGAAGTCGATTCCCATCAAATTTCCATAATTCTGTTTTTACCAGGTAATCATGACTTGCATGAGAATTAGTTTCCAGTGTAGCTTATTGGGCTAGGAGGGCAGTGCTGCCGTTTTTCCCCTTCAAGTGTATCGATTTGATTGGACAGGGTATCAAAAACATGTAATCATGATGTTCCCCTAGATAATGACGGTAATTGATCGAACTTGAGTTGAAGACCGAACTGAAACAGTAATACCGAACTGCGGTTTGCTTCGGGTTACTACTAAGTATGTTTTATATGAGATTGGAGATCGGTGATCAACAACACGTATACAAAGTCATTTTTACTTTGTATCCGTATGTTTTAATTCAATATATTTCTTTAGCGTCTGGCTATTAAATATTCATACTTGTTTTTCATTTCTTTTGTTTGCTCGGGAATGCCTGAAGTAGTAGTAATTTTCACATGACTTTTGATTGCACGGATATACCCGTTGTAATTGTTTTATGTACTTGATCTTTGTTTGCTCGGGTATGCTTGGAGTATTTGTACACTGTATATGATTTTGATTTATAGAATTCACATTTACCGATAAAAAAAAGTAGAAACTCCGATTAATTTGATATAATCTTGAACTCAATCGTCGTTGAGGATTTAAAATACGAGAAATGCTACAAGTACAATTTCTTTTAACAGATTTTATACAAGAAACACAGTTGTCTCACAGGAATTGGTTGTTGCCAAAAAACAATTTTGACAACAAATTACAAGGAAACAACTGTTTTCTTGTATAAAATCTGGCAAAAAATTCTTTACCTGCAAAATAATTCTTAAAATACTATGAATTTTTTATGAAATATTTCAACATTGTATAAAAACACATGATCTTAAAAGTCCTATATTGTTTTTAAAAAAGAAGATCAGTGTATAATAAGTCTATATTCGAACCCCTGCTGCTTTCTTTTTGTTATTTTTCTAATCTCCTCTAAATTCTTTTGTACTTATTCACGAAATTCAACACTTGCCAATCAAATCCTACCACTTTGATGATGCATCACCTTAATCATCACAGGAAAATGGCCTTTCTCGTGTCAAGAAATGGCTTATCTTTAGACAAAAAAGAATTAATTATGTGGTTTAAGAGAAATAATTTCACTTTTTGTCCTTTGGTTAGAGACAATACGACTAGGTTATGAAATCATTTGTACGAGACATGACGCACAAGTAAATTATGTACCAAAAGGGACGACAAAATTTATAAGCAAATTAGAGAAAATCATCCAAAGAGCTAGAACGAGCCCTCTCCCAAGTTGGGATGCTAGCAAAAAATGAAACAGAAAAGCAGGCCCTAGACATTGATTACAAGATACGCATAGAACAAGTAATACAGCGAACTCGGAAGAATCTGATGTCTCAAAATGTAGATAAAGCATGGATGATAGATATACCAGACATTAAAGGAACAACAAAATAAACTAGAAAGCAGTCTATAGACCAAAAGGTTGACAAACAATATTTTGATAACCGTCAAAAGCAAGTCTAACATCCTAATAATCAAAATGAAAATATCCATCAAGCGCGTGAGGCAGACTTTCTTTCCTCTCAATATTAAAGCAAGAAAATTGCAGAAAATAGGAAATTCTTCCCTCCAGCAAATGACCAACATGTTTACATAAACAGGTTAGGTCTAGTAGCCTTGTATGTAGTTTTGAGCTTCCTGGATGGTGGCCTCACTTTCCTGAACACCAAGGGGAACTTGATCTTTGAATTATGGAACTGCTTGGTGCTCTCCCTCTTGCAAAGCTTAGCTGGGATTGTGGCTGTCTTGATGATTTGAATGCAATGGTGGCGAACTCTATGACGAGAAGCCATCTCAGTATACATTTGTTCAACAGCACCGTTCAAGGTGGTATCACGGTACTCTTTGTACATGTTGTGATAACCAGTTCTACTCTGGTAACGGAGCCATATGCCATAGTTCTTGATGGTCGTCGGGTTTTTCTCGAAAATCTATGAAGAGTAAAATAATAAATCAGATAATTCTTAGGAAGTGCAGGGCCAAGCCATGAGATGTTAGAAAAAGTGTAAACAAACACTAAACTGCAATAGTATAGAGTAGCACTCAAATGACAGGACTTAATACTTGTATTGAAACAGTACACTAGATTTTTGAATAAAAGGGGAAAAAAGGAGAAAGCATGCAATATAGATTGCAAAGATACCAAGCAAATAATTAAGGTCAATATGTATCCACTATTTGCAATCATCACTTCTATCACAGCTTATTACGACGACTGAAGAGGTCGCTGCAGCAACATGCATGAGACAAATATGCAAACTCATAGGAGAGTTTTCCCAAGTGCCTTCTCACAGTGGTCAGGTCAAAATGTACACTTACCAATCTTACGGATTAGAAGGCCATTTGAATTACGATGTTAATACAACCTTACTAAAAAATATCTCCTTTGACAACTTTATCTCTTTGCTCCTATCCCATCTTCACCCCCGAAGGAGCCTTCCTCCCTCCCATTTAACTTCTTAGGCCTACTCAATGCTCCCTCCCCTGTAAAAACATCACCCTCCTAAATAGGGTCAAGGAAAGGGGGAGGGGGGGGGGGGGGGATGCGATTCTACAGGAAAAGGAGAAGGGATCTGAAAGGGATATAATAAAAAACAGGGGGAGGGATAGGGAGGCAGGCAGGGTAGATGGTAGGCGTGGGCGAAAAACCTACCGAACCCGAAAACCGACCGGTTTAGGTCGATTTTTTGCTTCTTTTTTTTTTTGGGTGAGTTTCGGGTTTTGGGTTGGATAGTCGAGTTGGGTTGGGTCGGGTTGCGGGTTGGTCGGAAAAGACCACCCAAACCCAACCCGCTTAAAAAAAACCTCAAATTTGGCTGCTTACATTCTCGGTTAAATAATTATTTTTTGTGTAAAAAATTCACACATTCACCGTGCATTAAAATTGCAATTTTATTATAATTACTTGGTTGGCAAGTCAACTATTATTATATAATTCTAGAAAAGTGCGACCATTTGGACATGTTAGGCACCTGATATTGATAATATATAAAAGTAAATATCTTTCTTTTTTTTCTTTAATTCGTCAAATTAGCAATAAAAGCAACCATTTATTGAGATCGTCAAAAAGCAGTTGCTGTTTATTGAGAAAGTACAAACAGAGTCGCACATCAAGCTTTAGACTTGAACTTAATATGGATTCTTATTGGAAGAGATCGCGAAAAGTTGGATGCTTATATATACATATATTAACATTTTTTGAAGTTGCTTTTTTTAAAACTTGTTTGGATTATTTTTTCGGAAATTACTTTGTCGAATTAGAAGAACTTTAAGTACCTATGCCAAACCGACCAACCCGACCGACACTTGATTGGGTTGGGTTGGTTTGATTTTATATCGAACCGACCGTGTTGGGTTGGGTTTGGATTGGATTGGGGCAAAAATCGACCCAATCCAACCCACGCGCACGCCTAGTAGATGGATGGGTGGTAAGGAGATACAAGAATGAAAGAGATGGGAGAAGACGAGGGAAATTTGAGATTATCATATAGAAATAGGCTGTTCCACATAAAGTTAGATAATGAGGCCTTTTTTCATTTTCTTTACAAAATGGTCCTTCTTAAACAATTTCCTCATCATAATACTGTCATTCATTTGAATAGTTCAAAAGTTTTAGTTACTACACCGCCTACAGGTAAATGTCCCTTGAAGTTGTGAAACCAAAATCACTAAAGCAACCTACACACAGGTCTACGTCTCAAAAAAATTATAATAAAACGAATTTCCAGTCAAGTGTACTATGGCTCATAACATATCAGGTGTTATTCAGGTGGTTGACAGACAATAGAAAAAGTACAGCAACTATTTCCCACTATCCCAGAACATTATAAAAGTATCTAAACACTCAATCACTACATTTGATCAATCGATATCATTACTTTGAGTTCATATTCAATCAGTTATAGCATTACACTGGGCAGAGAAAACAGAAGTGAAAGCAACATTCAATTTTCAAACAAACATTCTCGAAAATGTATTCAAGATTAGAGTTCTATATTTATAGTTCAGCAAAGCAAAAGGTGATACGACAAAGCAACCAACCAGGCTTAAAACACAGCACAAGCACCAAAGACTAATTCAAATTAGCTAAATCTACATCTTGGACTTAAAATGTATTGCTTTAGATTAAAAAATAAGCAATTTAAAAGTAGACCATCAAAATAGAGTTAGGCGTTCGCAATTCACATACCTCGTTGATAGCGAGCATCTGGCCATTGCTCTTCTTCACCTTCTTAAGCTTTCTCAGAAAATACCTTCATCAACAAACATAACCCGGAAAAATGAAATGTCTGATATCACAAGCCCTAAAATAAAATTAAACAAATCAAAAACATGTGTGCATATGAATGCGAAGTAGAGGGCAGAGATCGTACCAAAACTTGGACTTGGCCCGAACCTCATTCGTAGCCCATAGCTTCATTCGGTAGATCTTGGGGTGCTCATCTGTTTCCGTCGGCAGAGCTCTCCCCACCACCTGGTACTGATGGAACTGCATACAGTATAACATACACAAAACCAATCAATCCCATTTACCAACACTTCAAAGTCAATTTCTTCAATCGTGCGAAGAATTATGCAACACACAAGCATATTATAAGTAGGAACAAACCTTGTAAGTCACCATTTCCGATGGGTTCTCAGTCTCTCTCACTTCAACGTGGAGGGGATTCTGGGTTTGAGAGGCGTAGCGGGCGACAATCTAAGAGTTCTTTAATTTATATGAAACGAAACAGAGTAAAATTTGAAACCCTAATTTTGTACATGGGCCTTGACGGCTGTTTGGTTACTGGGCTTTTCTTATTCCATAGTGGAAATTAAATTGGACGTTCTATTTACTGTTTCATATCGTTTTCTATTTTTTATTTTTCAAAACATTGAAAACACATTCTTTTTTTTTTTTTTTTTGAAAACGAGTTTTTTAAAATAACTAAAAATTTTGTGAAGAAAACAGAAAATAATTTTTTTACGTTTTGATTGTTTTCTTTACAAATCTGTCAAAACTCAAAAGATATGGATTGAAAAATATTTTTTCAAAATGACAAAAAGAACGAATTTTTAATAATCTCAAAATAGACACCCAAAACACAAAATATAAAACGAATTCAAAACTCAAAACACAAAACTAAAACACGAAAAGAACACCCCCAACAAATTCATACCTTTTTAACTTCACGTCTCAAAAAGAAGATGTTAAACTTAATTTTTCATAAATCAGATTTTAATTTAGATTTAAATAAAATTAATAAATCTATTATACAAAATAAACAAAAATAGTTAATATCCTAACCGTTTTTAATCTACTTTCTCTCACTACACTCCCTTTCTTCCACAACTTTATTTGCAGTAGGGATAGCAGTGGGACGGATTCGAAGAGGGACACCCTCGTCTCTCCCCACCTTGCCTTGCCCCGGGGCATGGCGGGTCGGGAACAGTGCGAGAATTTGCCTCGTTTATTTATTTATTTACATTTTCAAATTTTTGAATTATACTATTATTAGATAATAAAATAAAATTCAAAATTTTGAATTATGTTATTATTCAAAATTCAACCCTTAATCCAAATCTAAAGGTTATTCCATAAATTTTAATTTTTTTCGATCAAGATATTAGAAACTGACTTTAATTATATAATTTAATTATAATAAAAAGATTAGATGGTCGGATTTATAAATTATATAAAAAAAAATTGTTAGTTAGGTAAAATTTTAAATTGACAATTACATAATATAATTGTTGGATTAGAAACATGATATAAAATTGTAAATACATTCAACAATATTTTAAAACTAATAATTTATCAAAATTCTAGTTTAATTTTTTTTTTTCACAAGGCGAGTTCGGGACGAGGCATCTTCGCCTTGCCTGGCCCCATCCCGACGGGACGGGTTGTTTTGCCATCACTAATTTTCAGTCTTTTACGCGAATAATCATCCAAAACCTCTACTAAAATCGTCCAACAATGGCGAGGCCCATGAATTTATGCTTGACTGCAAATGATATCAAATACTCCCTCCATCTCATTTATATATGCGTATTTTTTTTCACACTGATCAAGAAATTTTATTTAATGTTATTGAAAGAGTAATTTTTTTAAAGAAATTTTCTAGTTTAGCCCTATTTAATTTGTAACAACTAGTAGTAAATTATTGTTGTAATTAATAAAGAATTTGAAAATTGATTTCAATAAGTAGGCAAATTATGGGGAAATGTGCATGTATTTGGATAATTTCAAGAAGTATGCAAATTAAGCGGGAAAATTTGACTGTAATTAGGCAAATTAAATAATGATATATTTGTAAAAGAGCAAAATAAAATATTCTAAATTAAGAAATAGAATTATATATTTAGGACAAAAATAAAATAAAAAATGAAGCATCTATAAATGGGACGGATCGCAAAACGTGATTACAATCCCTTTTCACTTCCTCCCCCTTTCATATTGTTGTATTATTCTACCACATTTAATCAGTGTTCTAAAAAGCGCGCTTAAGCGCGAAGCGTGACTAAAGCGTTTTACCTTGAAATTAAGCGAAAATTAAGCGCTTCGCCTTGAGACTAGGCGTGCATTAAACGGTCAACATTCTCGTTGACCACTTAAATTTTTTATTTTTTTATTTAACTTTTCGTCTTCATTAAATGTACATTTTTTTTTTTATAGATGAAAAAGAAGATATTGAATTGAAGTCCGATAAAAAATTAGATAAAATTTAAGTTACAAGCTATCATATTATGTAATTTTGATTTTGAAACTTATTTTTTTTGTACGAATTATTAAGTACATACAATATTTTATAATTTTAGATGTTTGGTATATATTATATGAATTATTGAATGTTTTTACAATGATTAAAAATTAAAAATAAAAAAATATTTTTTTACGTCTAAACTTTGCCTAGGCTCGTAAAGCTTGAATCTTGACCTCCACGTCTAACCACATTTTACGCTTTTTAGAATACTACATTTAATTCAACAGCCGCCCATAAACCAATAATTATTAATTTTAAACATTTGTTTGATAGCTCCAAATGCCTTTTCCTGTGGATGATATTATTGAAGCCTTGATGAGCTAGAATCCTAGAAGGAATTTTTTTGTTGCCTGCCTTGTCGCAAGTTGTGCAATTAATTCAACAACTATTGTGCTCCCAAAACGCTAGCCCATTATATTTAACTTAATCTTGACTAATCTCTTATGTAAAAGATTATCTCTTTGGTGTGTGAATTGAGAGATCGCGTGGTGGTTGTCGATGGTGGTAAATGGTGTGTGGTTGCGATTGTGAATGACAGTGGAGATTTATGACTTTGATCCAATGATTTGTGATTTAATATGTTATTGTGACCCACAAATTGTGGGGTTTGTGACAGTGATCTTGTGTGATTTGTGAGATAGTGTGATCACTCATGATTTGTGACTTAGTGTAACTGAGATCCATAAATTGTGTTGTATGTAACCGTGACATGTTCAATTCAAATAATAAGTCATAAATTCTGTACAGGAAAAAAATGTTGATAATGTATTTGCTATAAACAGGTCAGAGTCATAAAAACAGCATGTCACATTCAACGTAGCACGAGCCATAGATAGTCACAATTAACACGGGTGGTTACAAACAATGACAATTAATACAGACCTGATTACATACAGTTACAGATAACATAAACCTGACATAAATTGTAATAGTTAACACGGACCTAATCACAAACAGTATAGAAAACACATATAATATGTCACTTTCATGCAGACATTTTATGAAATATAAACTCTCATGTTATAAATTTATAACATGGTCACAAATAGAATCCTTTAAAGCTTGTGAAATATAGATTCATGTTAAGATAGGTTTGGTCACAAACAATCATAGTTAACGCAGACTTGATCACAGACAGACACAATTAACATATATATTATCAATAACAACAAAAATTAACACATATCGATCACAAAATCACTGTTGACACAGACATGATCACAAACAGCACAGAAAACACATCCAATATGTCACATTCACGCAAACATTTGATGAAATACAGACTCTTGTTAAAAATTTATGACTTTTTATGTCGCTGGATGAATTCATAATGCATAATCAACAGTAATTTTTATTCAAATAGTATTTGAATTTAATAAATCCAATAATACACAAACTTTGAATAATTTTGTTTAAAAAAAAAACTTAATTATTTGATGCCGAATAAATGATCGATATTATTGATAAGTATAAAGAATATCCTATTGTTATTTAAAAAAAAAAAGTCGAAATATGTTAATTGATTTCACCGTAATTTATTTCCCTTTAATCTCCCCTCTTTCTAGTTAAATGGCACTGTGTATTGAGGAGAAAACAACAATAATTACAATTATAAAGGTTAGAAATCTGAAACTAACAAATAATAAAAACATTCACAAAAAATAATACAGTTTAAATAGAAAAGTTCACAAACGAGAAATCTAAAATTAAATTAAAAATTACAGAAATGATAGTCATATATAGATGAATTGGTCAAATAGATGTGTATTGTCTTCCACAGCCAATTCGAATTTATTCCCATTATTCTACAAGAAACCTGCTCTCCACTCCCCAACCTTCTTCTGTTCTACCATTTTAAATTTGAATTTTTCTTTGAAGTAGCAACATTATGGGTGCGTTCTCTTCGTATTTCTGTTTTGTATTATGAGTTTTGAAATTCGTTTTGTGTTTTGTGTTTTCAGTGTCTGTTTTGAAATTACTGAAAATGTATTCTCTTTGTAATTTTGAAAAATAGTTTCTCAAAACAGAAAACACAAACGCGTTCTCTTTGTACTTTTTTAGAGTAGTATTTGATAATATTTTATTCAAAAAATCTGATTATTCAATTAACTTTAATTGTTTAATGTTAATAAATTATTCAATATATTATAAACCTGAAATTTTTTTGAATTTTGAAATATCTTTGAATCATGAAATATTTTTCCATATATTAAAAAACAGATAAATTTGTAAAATTTTTTATTAATATTATTTTATTCTAGAAATCTGATTATTCAATTAATTTTTGAATTTTTTAATGTTAATATAGTATAAAATAACATATAAATGTGAAATATTTATGCATTTTTAAAAAACAATTAACTTTTAATAAAATAACATATACATTTCGATAATAAAAACTTTTATAATATTTTATTTAATAAATCCGATTATTCAATTAATTTTAATAATTTACTGTTAATATAGTATTAAATAATATATACATTTTAATTGTCATACTGATTTATTTGATACGAGCTAGAAGAAGCATCACATGATGGTTTGAAAATAAAAAATAAAATTGATCAAAAGAGACTCAATTTCAGGGTCACAAGTTTCTTCTACACACGAAATAAATTGACTGAACAAATTTAGCCAAAACTCTATAATGAATCGATGAAACACCAAAAAGCACTTAATCAAGGCAACTATGAATGAGAATACAACTATTCAACAGTTTCAACTCGAGAAAACAGATTCCAGCTTTTTTTCCAAAGGAGATCAACTTCTGAATTCTTCGACATGGTTATTCCATCGAGCACTAGTAGAAAAGCTAATAAGCTAACAAAAACATGAACATCCCGTGTCGATATGAAACTAAAGAGTGAGATCTTTAGGGTGCTCGATTATCTTAGCCAAAGTTTGCAAGAAAGTTGTCAGATCAGCGCCATATATCACACGATGATCTGCAGTAACATTTACTTGGAATAATTGCACTCGAAGGTTAGTAAAAGAATAGAGAACCCATTTGCCAAAGAAAAAAATGAAGAAAGAAAGAAAGAAACTAGAAGCAAGTGAAAATTGACCTATAGAACATTATGCCAAGATTTTCCCAACTTTATTCGTCAATGCTCCAATTTTTCACTAATTAGACCACAATACTCCATTGTATAAACACAGTCTTCCAGAGAACATGACAAATGAAAGAAAGATCGAATCCATGCTTTTTACTGAATTAATCCAAAAATTAACATGGAAAGAGCTTTTTCATGACAACATCAAACAAAATGGTATTATTCAACTGAATTCCCCTACTCAGAGTTCACATCAACAACAACGATCTCAGAAAAGGTTACCAGCAAGAAGTCACATTCCCATTCACTTCTCTTCAGAGTTGGATCTCTCAAAAAGTGTTTTTTTCAACCAATCAAAAGGCTGTACATATTCCAAAATGATACTAAGATCTGAGTTAGTTGAACGTAAAGTGCTTCAATTAAATATTGCACACTTCTGAGACCAAAAACCACACAAATCATCATTTATCTATATGTATCCAAATAGCATCTTTCGTTAATCATCTATCTTGTGCCAAAGGAAAGAGAGACAGAGAAATGCATGTTAATACCAATTAGATAATTCACTCACTCCAAACAAATAGATATATTCCGTAGAAACAAAATAACACAACACACATTTAAAGTAACACTACCACCACCACCACCATCAAAATCAGCCAAAATCAGCAACCACCATCAACTAAAATCAGCCAAAATCATTGCCAAAATATTGTAAACCGTCGACCATGTTTTGCGCCACCAGCAACCATTGCCAAAATCAGCCAAAATCAACACCACCACCACCACCATCAACTATCGATATTGCCACCATCAACCACTGCGAAAATCAACACAATCCACCACCACGTCACCATTGTCGACCGCATTTTGGGCCACCATCAACCACTGCAAAAATCAACCAAAATCAACAACACCACCACTACCACCTCAACCACAAACCACTACAGTAAAAAACCCCAAAATATTTTTCGAAAAGAGAGAGAACTGAAAATGGGTCAAGCTGAAAATGGGTCGCGACGCTGCGTTCTCAGCAGCGTCGCCTCCTTACGCCGGAGCCTCTCCACGTCGGAGCCTTCGTCGCCGGTTGCATTGTTTGCTCCCCACGCCGGCGTCGAGAAGAGAGGATCCAGCTGTGGAGAAGAGAGAAGGGGAAGACGGGAATGGGTGAGAGAAGGAAGAGAAGTCGACGTTTTCTCTCTCCTGTTTCGCGTGTTTTGTCATTTTCCATGTTTTCAACACAAAATGCCCAAAACGACTTTTCACCGTTTTCTTTTTCTTCAATATTTTTTTTAGTGTTTTCGAAAACGGTAAAGAGAACGTTTTTTCGTCGTTTTGGAAAACAGAAAACAGAAAACGGCCCCAAAACGTCAAAGAGAACATACCCTAAATCTTCCAATTTCATAACTACAAATGTTTGTGTAACAGTCCCAATTTTAATTATAATTTTATATGGGCTAAATTTAATGTTGATCATTTTACAAATGAAATAGTCTGTGTCCAACCTTATCGTCACACTAAAGTCCAAAAGTTAAAATAATAAACGCGACATAGTTGTTTGCATAAATTATTTATTTTGCTTATGTGTACTTTTTAGAATTTATTATAAGTTATTTGGATCGATCATTTAAGTATTTTAAAAGTTAATAAAAAATATATCGATAATATACTCATTTTGTAACTCGTGCTAAATAGCATAAATTGGCTTAAGAAAAAATAATTTTAGACCAGTCATATCCAAGGTTATAAAATGCATAATGCGTTTCGATCGAGCATCAAGCATTATAAGAATATGTGTGCTTATGCGAAGTATATACGTAATTATGCGTTTTCCAATTTTTAATATTTTAAACTAATAAATAAATAAATAATGCATTCTTTGAATTTTTATACATACTCTTCAAATTTTCAAAAAACAAATTATAAATACTACAATTACTTTAAGTTTATATATATTTTTCAAAATTTCAACAAAAACATATTACACAAAATCATAAATACTACAATTACTTGGCAATCAATTTCTACAATTAGATTTAAACAAGAATATTGACTTCAAAAAATTCTAAATCTTGTCTAGTTCTTTATCGGATTTCAATTCAATCTTCTCTTCTTTATTCAAATCATCTTTCGTGTCATCTGATACGAAATCATCTTCACCGGGCTCATTTATTTCAATAGAGTAACTCCAAAAATTATTTTTATATTACTGCCCAGATGAAAATTTATGTTAAAACAAAACCTAGAGATTTTGTATATAATTGATGGGTTTAGGCCATTTGGGCCAATTTGATGTTTATTGGACTCAATTTAATTTTTTTAAGTTATCAAAATGAGTTGAATTTTGTTATGTTAATTCAAACATAGCCCCTGTTTGATAGCTATTTTTGGGGAAAAAAATGCATTTTTAAATAATTGATTCATGGAGAATGTGTGGTTAAAAATTAAAGAAATTTTTTGGATTTGATTGTAATATTATTTTATTGGAAAATGTGTGGTTGAAAAGAAGAGAGAAGAGAGAAGTATATTTTGAAAAAATGGCTATCAAACAGGGGCATATTTTTAATTACAAATGCATGGGCATTTTAGAGAATATGCTCGCATATGTGGTCAATGAAATGAGTTGATCGCATTATCATACGCATACCATATGCGATGCGTTTCGAAAATGCATTGAAAATATTCGCATATGCACGTATTTTAGAACACTAGTTATATCTGAGTTATTTTGATAGAAAGAAAATATTATAAATCCTATATTTTATTATTTAAAAAAACTATATTTATAAAATAATAAAAACTCCTCACTTCAGGTACGTTACCTTGGAAATTGAAAATGTATTATAATTTAATGAATAACTAATTAGTTTTTTCTTTGATTCCACACTCAACTGCCAGTTGTGATTAATGGGAATAAAGAATATATTAATTTGCCTATTTAAATTGTAAACTTTTGTAAACTTAATTTTTGTGCGTGGTAAAATTTGATAAATGTTTGGAAAATGATATTTAGTGCTGTACAAATTTACAATCCTCTCACATGAAGGGACCCCATGCTGATTGTGGAGCCACCTCACTCTTACTGTATACAAAAATGTACAGCAAGCAAAGTTCTAAATGTTTTGGGTGATTGATAAGCATACAAGTAGATATATTTATATATTATATATGTGCAAAGTTTTTCCTTTACACATGTAGAATGAAAATTCACACGTTAACATACACACCCGATAAATAAGGGTATTATTTTATTTTACTAACCACATTTATAATTTCACGAGTTGGGTTCTCTCTCTTTCTACCCATTTTTAATTATTTCTCAAGAAATATTTTTAGAATCTTTGATATCAATTGAGGTAAGAATACTTTGTGCAAGAGGTAAATTTTTATTTTCTTGATATTTTTATAGACTCTGGCATGAAATACTCTAAGGACTTCGGGTCAATTTCTATATTAAATCCTACGGAATGGACCGTTATGTCCAATATGTAAATTCTAAGGATATAGGAATTCTTAATAAATTCCTTGAGCTACAGATATAGGAATTCTTAAGAAATACCCACTCTTATTATAACTTTTCAGATTAGGATGGGTCGAGTGGACGCATGACAAATTGACCGAGTGATACTTATGGAGTCACCAGGTAAAAGTTTAGAAATGATTATTGCCAAAATTTGTGTTTAGAACATCTTTATGTTAAATTATATGCATGTATTTATTTATTTTTGTATTTCCTTTGTTGCTTTCGAGTTTTGGATATTCTATGTTAAATTTGAATTTTTGTCTAAAATTTGTAGTAATTTAAAATGTTAATTAATTTATATGAAAATGTTTATTTGAATTGTTGGATTATCTTTATCAATTTATTGATAAAAAAAAAAAAGAGAAAGAAAGAAAATTTAGTATAAATTATATAGAGAAGACATTTTGTAACACTTCAGGACTATGTTTTCTTTTCATAAATAAAATAAGAGAGTAATTGATTTGTGGCATTACAAATTGGTATCAAAGCTCAGGTCTATCTTTTCTGGAGATCGAAAAAAATTTATTATATTTTGTTTTCACCATCAAGTATAATATGAATTTCGTAATGTGAATTATGTGTAAAATTTGTAGTCCCAAGATCTATATGATTCAACTTAGACCATGTTTTATGATTGTGTTTTAAAAAAAAATGTATGTGAATAGTGAAAAATGTCACTGTTCATTGTTATTTATTTTGAATTGACAATTTATATTTACTAATAATTTTTTATTTCTTTTTATTTTTTTATGAATGAGGAAAAAAAATTTCTCATTATTTTCCTTTTTTGTTAGTATTTTGGCAATTAGTGTTCATGAATTCTTATGTCATGGATTCTTTACTGCCCACTTAATATTTGAATGTATTTTTGTAATTGGTTCTTGAAGCCAAAAATATACATGGAATTTTGATGGAGTCTTCTTCTTGATTATTTATGTTCTACACTAATTAATGTTATATAATCTGATTGTCATCCTTATACTTATCAGAAAGCTCTAAGACCTTTGAATAGTTGACTGTTTTTTCTTCTCTTCGAATATTTGTGTATAATTGTAAAACATGACATAACTTAGCACTTATTTATTTATTTCATTACTAATTTGAAACTTTATCACCAGCAAATTGTTCATTACCAAATTATTTGAAATCTATAGAAATCGACTTAGAGTCACATGTTGCTCTAGTATCTTTATTTTATCTTTGTGAAAAAAATATAGTCCTATATGTGATGAGATTTTAACTAAATTTCAAACAAATATTAAAATAAGACTCATGACATTTAGCACTAGTTAATCTACTAAAGCCCAATGAACCCATTGTATAGATGAAATGTTATGTTTTCTTTTCAAGCATGATTTATGTATCATTTAAGTTGAATTCATGAAATGACAATAATTGAATGTCTAGAATAAAATATGTTATGCATGTTATTATTTTGTTTAAATATACATAAAGGTATGTTGATTAGCCATTATATTAAAACTCAAAAAGTATAACGTATAATTTGATATTGCTAATAAAGATAAACATAATTGACCACTTATGTGACACACATTGTTAGAACTTATCAGACAGCTAGAAAGGCCAGCTTGTAGAGCAGTGTTGCACCGTTGGTCCATCATTCAGTGCTATAAGAATTACGTGACTAGCCCGACTCGTTCACTTGTTGAACACATACAAGACATCCATGAAACCTTGATTTATAGGTCCTTTCGAAATTTTAGAATAAAAAAAAGAAATTTGGCATACCGTCTAGCATTGTCATCTAAACTATCGACAATACATAATGTATTTAACGTGTTAATGCTTAGAAAGTATGTGCATATTCTCTAGCATGTGATAAACTATGATTCATTGAAAATACAGAAAGATCTAACATATTAAGATGCTCATTTAGAGATTATCGAAAGGAAAGAACATGTGTTAAGGAATAAAGAAATTGTCTTGGTTAATGTTCAATGGAAAAATTATGGAGTTGAAGAGGCTATTTGGGAAAAAGAAGATGAAATAAAAATCAAGTATCCAGAGCTTTTCGACTAAATAAGGTAATTTCAAGAATAAAATTATTTTAAAGGGGAAATGATGCAACACCACGAATTTTAATTATATTTTTATATGAGCTAAATTTAATGTTGATCATTTAGCAAATAAAATAATCCATGTCCAACCTTATCGTAACATTAAAGTCCAAAAGTTGAAGTGATAAATGCGACCCACTTATTTGCATAAATGATTTATTTTGCTTACGTGTACTTTTTAGAATTTATCGTAAGTTATTTGGATCGAACATTTAGGTATTTTAGATGTTAATAAAAATATATCGATATTATACTCATTTTGTAGTTCGTGCTAAATAACATAAATTGGCTCAAGAAATAATTTTGAACTAGTCATATCCTGGTTATTTTGATAGAGAGAAAAGTTTTCTAAATCCTATATTTTATTATTTTTTAAAAAAAACTATATATAAAAAATAATAAAAACCCCTCACGTCAGGTAAGTTATTTTGGAAATTGAAAATGTATTATAATTCAATGAATAATTAAACAATTTTTTCTTTGATTCCACGCTCTGCCGTCAGTAGTGATTAATGGGAATAAAGAATATATTAATTTGCCTATTGAAATTGTAAACTTAATTTTTGTACATTTTGAATTTTGATAAACATTTTGGGTGATTGATGAGCATACTCTAGATCTGTAGCCTGCGCTCCTCTCTCCTTCAATTCCGCTACTGTTGTCACTGGAACCGACAGTAGTTGAGGACGGCATTGCGATTCAATTAGAGGGAACATGTTGATGATGAAGTAGAATCTTCAATTTATGGTCATTTTTAGAGAGCGAAAGTGGGAGGTAGAGATAAATGTTTGGTGAGAAAAGATGCGGGTGAGGTGAGAGAGTCGTTTTTTAAAAATGGGAATAAAACCCATATCTTAGGATGATGGTTAATTATCCTTATTTAAGTTGTAAAATATTTATTAGAATTGAATTTATATTAATTTAAGACCTGATTTTTGAAACTTTTCTCCAAGTTTGATAATTGTGAAATTGTATTCTTAAATTATAGTGGTTCTGTATTTTTCCCAATTAAATTTGGGATACTTACAAAAATATCCTAGAATTTATGAGTGTTTTGAAAAATCATATGAAAATATTTTTGGAACTAAAAAATACTGTGTAAAATTAAAAAGTGACATTGTGTCACTTTTTAATAAAATTTGTCACTTTTTTCTTTAAAAATTTGTCACTTTTTGACACAATATCACCTTTAAAAATTTGGTCACTTTTTTTTTTTAATTAAACAATGACATACAATTAAAATTAAAAAGTGACACAATATCACTTTTTTAGACACTATCACTTTTTTTTAAAAAGTTTAATGTCACCTTTTTATTAAACAATGACATACAATCTCACTTTTATTAAAAATGATATTTGTCACTAAAAAATGATAAAAAATTCAAGAACGCGATTGAAAAAAGTGACAAATACTAAAAAAAAGTGACAAATTTAAACAAGTGACAAATTAAAAAAAAAAAAAAAAAAAGTGATAGAATGTCACTTTTTTTAACACGCTTAAAAAAAAAAGTGACAAAATTCAAAAAAGTGATACAAACACTCCAAAAGTGACACAATATTATAAAAAAAAGTGACACGATGTCACTTTTTTGACACAATGTCACCTTTAAAAGTGTAGTGTCACTTTTTTTATTAAACAATGACATACAATCTCACTTTTATTAAAAATGATATTTGTCACTAAAAAGTGATAAAAAATTTAAGAATGCGATCGACAAAAGTGGCAAATACAAAAAAAAAGTGACAAAAATTAAAAAAATTGACAAATTAAAAAAAAGGCTATAAAATGTCTTTTTTTTTTTTTTTTAATAAACATTGTCACTTTTTTTAAAAATAAAAATTATCACTTTTTTGACACAATGTCACTTTTAAAAGTTTAGTGTTACTTTTTTATTAAAAAATAACATATAATCACACTTTTATTAAAAATGATATTTGTCACTAAAAAGTGGTAAAAATTTCAAGAATGCGACTGAAAAAAAGTGACAAACACAAAATAAGTGACAAATAAAAAAAAAAAAAGTGACAGAAATTAAAAAAAATATACAAATTTACATACAAAGGGGATCTAATCGCTCGCGACGCGTCTCCACTGATTCATCCACTTTAAGACAAAATTGATGAAGACCCATGGGTGGAATGATTTCGTTATGAAGAGACGAAGCTAGCACAGGTGGTCCGCAATCATGGGGCCGCGACATCGCTGCTTCGAAGATTGGCTAGGGATTTTGATTTCATGATTTGTTTGTTGTAATTGGAACGTCCATGGACACGTCTAGGTGAGATATAGTGACCTGTGAGGTGTAATTACCATGGGCAACCATGGATTTGGTCGAATTAGAAAGAAATCCATGCGTAAAGGTTGCGTGGGCAGCCTATTTTGGTTTAAATTTTCGGCCAAATCGACTGGTGTTATGGCCGGAGATTGGATGGGTTGCGAAGAGAGAAGTAAGGGCTTCGAGGTGGTATGTTGGTTGTCGACAAAGGTGGCCAGAGTGGTGGAGTTTTGGTGGTTGAAAAGTGGTGGCAGAAGTATGGAATTTCGGCCACTTTTTGTTGCGTGGGCAGTCTATTTTGGCTTGAATTTTCAGCCAAATCGGTTGGTATTATGGCAGAAGATTGGATGGATTGCGAAGAGGGAAGTGCGAGCTTCGATGTGGTATGTTGGTCCGACGGCAAAGGTGGCCGGAAGGTAACTGAAAATAGCTCATAAGTTGGCGACTGTTTGGGGGTAAAAAATTAGTATCTTGTGACTGAAAAGTAAGTTGTAAAAATTTGGGGTTATCATTATAATTAATTCTTTAGTTTTTCTTTTCTTTTCTTTTTGTTTTACTTGAATGAAGGATAAAATCGTCAAAAATCAGTGAAAATGACATTCAGCGCAAGAAAAGTGGAAGATAGGGGGCATAAATGCCAAAAAATGAAAGGTAAGGACGGTATCCACAATTCACTCCAAAGGAAGGGACGTTTTGTGCCAATTAGTCAAAAAATAATAATAAAATAAAATAAAATTACAAACACTATTAAAAAAGTGACAAAACACTCAAAAAGTGACACAAATTCAAAAAATGTGACAAAATAAAAAAGGTGACACTAATTTTCAAATTCATGTCAAAACTCACAACAAACTCCTAGAGAATGTTAAATGTCATACTATGATGTTCTTCAAAGATGCTGCATGGTGAAAATGTTAAAACTCAATACACAAAGAATTGAAGTCGAAACACAATCTCAATTATTTGAAAATTGGGAAAAACATTCAATGTACAGCCATTCCAAAGACTACAACCAATAAAACAGAAGCCAAAAACATCCTCAAAATTCTCATTTTTCGATATCAGAATTCGATTTTCCAATTTATCTGTGCTAGACATACTGCCAAAAATACAAAAAGGAAAAATTACATGTAGAACTAACTTACAACTGAGGCACATGTAGCATTCCAAGAAACTCCACAAACTAGGGAATTACACTAGCTTTTTGTTCATCTCATCAAATAGAAGTGGAATTTCGACACAAGCAATGGGTATATAAATTATAAATTTGAAACCGAATAATTGATCTAAAAATTAAAATTTGGAATTTTGTACCAATAAAATTTTGAATTCATTAGTAAATATGTCATGTATATACAGTAAAAAAAAAATGGTAAATAAAATATGAAGATTAATTGGTTAAAAATTGTAGGACTAAGCCATCCCCCCAAATCATATAGAATTCTTGTACTTCTAAACAAAGTCTTCATTGCTCTTGAACTTGTAAAGATCAAGAAAGTGAAGTGAGCCCTGCAATTTTTTAGAGAGAAACTAACATAAACCATCAGCAGGCTACATATAGATAAAGATGCCCATCAAACATAAACATATAGATACAAAACTTCCACAACAATTCATTAATATGCAATAATTGCAGATGGTCCACAAAATATAGGTATTATACAGAAATAACTAGTAGACTCCAATGAACTCCCATCCACCCCTACTCCCAAAGAAGAAATCTTCTTTTACCATGGTGGGGCGAAAGAACCCAATTGAATTACCTGCAACGCCACGTTTAACACCAAGCTTGATGGTCTCCGACACGACATTGAATTCCGTCTTTGCTATCTCTGTTTTTTGCACCACTGACCATTGTTACAAAAATAATTCACACAATTTTGACAATTAACAAGATAATCGTATTTTTTGGGAGTGAGGTGCGATTTCAAGGATTTGAAGTATTAGTGCAGAGGAGAGTATGAGGGAGGTGAAGGCAATGAGAGGAGGAATTGGATTTTTCTTTTTTATACCTAAAAGTTAATACCGTAATTAATACGTATGAAAATAATATTAAAAGGTAAAGTGCATTAATCAATTTTGTGGCACTCGGGCCGTACTGGGCCTAATTTGCCCATTAAATTTTATACGTGGGCCTCTCCCTTCTTTATTATTAGGGAAAAATTCATATTTATTAATTAAATATAATAAAGTCACATATTGTGACTAATAGTCACATATTCATAATTATAGGTCACATATCATCAAATTAATTAGTCATAGATTTTTCGTGATCACAGATCAAAAATTTTGTAAGTCACATTATTTTCGACGTCACATATCATTCAATTTATAAGTCACATGGTCACGTAAGTCACAACTTGTTGATCACAGATTAATTTTAGTCACATACATCTAATATTTAGTCCCAGTTAAGCCAAATAGTTGGTCACAGACACCGCAGCATCCACCGCCACCACTACCACTACCACGAAAGCACCACAACACCACCAACAACCTCCACACACCAACCACCGTCAACACCACACAACAACCTCCACACACCGCACACACCAACCACCGTCAACACCACACTCCCACACCAACCATCGTCAATACCAAACCCCCACACCCACCACCGCTGCCAAAGCGGGTGTTGGGAGTGCAGCGCTGCCAAAGCGGGTGTTGGGAGTGCAGCGGTGTCGATCGGCACACGACGTCGTGAGTGGAGGCGCAAGGGCAGCGGCATCATGCAGCGCTGTGGGAGTGCAGCTCCGGTAGCGTCGTGTGCAGATGAACTTAGAGCAGCGCACCGCCGCGCACAACCGTTATCAGGCAGATCTCTGCTGGTCGACCAAATGTCTGGTCGGCGCTCCCATTTGAAGAAACGAATTTGGTCCCGGCGGTGACAGAGAGAGAAGGGGAAGAAGATGAGGAATAGGGAGAGAAAAATAATTTAGGATTTTAAAAGAGTTACTCAAGAGATTCCACCAGCTCCTCCACAAAATCCACTACCAGATCCTCCATCCAATCCGCCTCCATCACCGCCTCCACCGTTGAAACCTCCTCCTCTTCCTTGAGCCGTGTGTAGAGAGAAGGCACAGAGAGCGTGTGTAGAGAGAGAAAATGGTGGGTTGAAAATGAATTTAGGGTTTGATTGATTATATATATATTAATTAAATTAATACCTGAGTTTTGCTTATAAATTGTTTGTACCTGATTTTTGCATTTGATTTTTTAAACACCCGGTAGGGTGTAATTTCCTCTTATTATTTCATATTCAAAAATGGAAAAATAGCACTAAACTCCCTACCTATTGTCCTCGTTGTCGAAAATTCCCTGAAATTTTGAAAATAGTATAAAACATTGCTGTTTCAAACATTTCTTTTGAAATACCACCTTACCGTCACATTCTATCTGTCCCGCCGTTAAATCATAATAAATAGGAGAAAACATTGATGTTTCAAATAAATGCAAACAAGTCCCAAATAAATAATTAAAAAAATAAAAAAGATCTCCAAATAAAAAATTCAAAACGGCGCCCTAAAATATGTGTTTACGGGAGTGTTACTCAAGCAGGTGGTTGAATAATTGTAGTAAAACGACACAAAATAGAGAAAACTAAAAATACTCACGGTTAATTGGATGCTATAGTCCGCAATTAGCCCTTGTTGATAAGAAAAGAAACACTGTTGTCGGCCATTACTACTTGGAGAAAAAACTTCCTCTTTATTCTTGGGAATGGAATGAAGAATTTGAATGGAATTGGGGTGAGATTGGAGAAGAACGGTGAGTTATTTTCTATTTTTTGTCGGGGGAAGAAGATAGAGTATGGGGTAGGGTTGTACAAAAAAAATCGTAAAATCGTAAATCGAACCAAACCGTTGATTTGAGTCCACGTGGATCTGCAATTTTTTTCCATCAAACCGAACCAAACCGTTGTAAAATGAGTTGATTTAGGTTTTGATTTTCAAAAATCGCACAAAATTGAACTGAATCGTTTTTTAATTTTTTTAATTAAAACATTAATTTATTAACTTATAAATTTTACCGTTTTTACTTTTTAGAAAAAAATCCTAATTTAGCAATATAAATTACAATTAGCCCATTGAAATAATCATAGAAAGTATATTAGGTTCATCATTATTGGCTCATGATTTAATAAGTTCACAACACATGTCCTCACCCAATATCTAAACTAAACTAAAATTATTCCCAAATCATATATATATATATACACACATACTTTCAACAATCCAAATCATAATTCAATAAAACTACGACAATAAATTACGTCCAAAGTTTTAGAAGCTTTAATACAAACTCTCATTTCCCAAACATTTTATGCTTGTCTGCCACAGCTGAACAAATCGCCAGTCTCCTTTTCCATGTCTGCTAATTTCTAACTGAATCGACTCTTTCTCTCTTCTCCTCTAGTAAGTCTCAAATTCTCGTTTAAACTATTTTCCATTGTTTTTTATTTGTTGTTTTTGAACTTATTATACACTTGTGAGTTGTGGTTTGGATAAAAAAAAAATGATTGTTTGTGTGCCTAGATAATTAATGAACTTGTTTGTTGTTTGGAAAGAACGAAAGACTCTATTAATCTTTGTACGTCTAAACATATCTTGTTCAATCCTTATTTAACATCTCATTAGTAAGATGAAAAAGTTTTGAACAAATTATAATAGCAGAATGTGGTTATACATTTATCAACCATTATGTAACAATATGAAAGACAAACAAGCTAAGATAAATAAAAAATGAAAAAAAATGTATTTGTTCTATTAACATCTTTTAGCAATCAACTTTGAAAATAATTTATTCATGGGTTTCATGGTAAATAAGAATATAATTTAACATTTAACATTACTAATTCTCATTTAAACTTATATGTTAACTTGTTTTAAATATGTTACTATAATGTCGATAGGTAAATTGTGGATAAAAATCGAACCAAACCGCAAATTATAGTTTGGTTTGATTTGAAAAAATTTCAAACCGTATGAAATGGTTTGAGTTGAAAATATAGCATAAACCATCTAAACCGAACCATGTTCACCCCTCGTATGGGGTGGGATGGAGGTTTTTTTTTTTTTTTTTTGGTTATTTGGAGAATTTTTTATTTTAAATTTAATTTTTTAAATTATTTATTTGGGACTTGTTTGCATTTATTTGGAAAAAAAAATTGGGACTATAGTTAAAAAAGTTCCCCCCCCCCTTTTTTTATATTTAAATAGTAGGGTATATTGCTCATTTTCAATATTTTTATTAAAAAAATAGACAGACAGTATGGACCTTTTTGCTAATTTCAAAGGCGATGAGAGTTTTGCGTAGCATGTCTAATAACTTTCTCATTTTTTACTATTTATTGGAATTTAACGGTGGGACAAACGGAATGGAACGATATGATGGTATTTTACAAGAAAGATTTGAAACAGAGATGTTCTGTGCTATTTTCGAAAGGTATGGAGTTTTCCACACAAGGGTAATAGGTAAAGGTTTTGTGTTTTTTAGCCTTCCAGAAATACTATTTTTCAAAGTAAAAATGAAAAACAAATAAATCCAATCCAATCCCACATTTCACCCTTAAATTGTGGAAACCTTTATTACTTCCAAAACCTCATCCAATTTATATTATTATCATTCTCAATCAAATTTTTGTAGTATTAATTATTGAAACCCTAATCTCCGAAGCTGAAATCCTTATCTTTTTTAATTTTTGCACCAAAAACTTTGCAATATAGAATCGAAAATTTTGAATTTGGAGAAAAATATTGTTTTATATTTTCTTTTTAGTTCTTGAAATTGTTTGATTTTTTTATTTTTATTTTTGGATTTTAATGATAAACACTTTTATTATTTTTTATTATTGCCGAAAATATATTAATTGGATTTTAATGATAAACACTTTAAAGATGATCCTATATTTGGGGAAAAATATTTTTTATTATTGCCAAAAAATATATTGGATTTTAATGATAAACACTTTAAATTATTTTTGCATCTCTAAATATTTTTTAAAGATGATCCCAACTATTTTTATGTTTCTCCATTCCCTAGCAACCCAATTATGTCCTTTAGTTTGCAAATTTCATAAATTCTTATAGTTTTTCAATTACACGCATTCCGTTGTTCGTTAATGTGTTGGAATAATTCCATAAAATATGGTTCTTTAAGACATTATTAGTCAATCTCAGATCGATTTTTACTTCTATGTTGAATTGAGAATTAGTTAGTTGATTATATATTTTACTACGGATCTTGCTTGCTCGATTAGGATAGTGATTGAAGTACCCATTATATTTTCAGTTGCATTGTTTTTGCGGAATGTTCACAATCTTGCATGTACTCTCTGCTTGTAATAACTCAAAGTAGAATAGCAATCAAAATAAGGCAAAACCTGTCTAAATCAATGTCTTTCTTCGTGTAACACATAATGTTATATATCTTATCAAACAAGTATCATTTGTAATATGTAATTGCACGCATTTTATAACATGTTATTGAAGTCAAAGAAGCTTAGTATGTAGCATGATAAGTGCAGGATTCACACTTATTTATACCATTAAACTTACTTAGTTGTGAGTTTTCATATGTGTTTATTACTTATATTTTGTTACTTTTTGTCTTATTGGTTAAATCCCGGGTTGATGGATGTTATGAGGATTTTTTGCAAGAAATGGAGCCAAATGTATTGAAGATGAATTGATCTCATATTTGGCTTACAAGAGCTACCAATTGTTGAGTGAAGAAGTGTGTTTGAAGGAGTGAAAAAAGGTGCAAAACCAGCAGTAGAGCAGAATTTCAGCAAGCCCGGCGCCTGGAAAACATAAAAGATGCAGATGGCGCCCACCTTCCCAGTTGCGCGCGAAAACGCGTTTTCAACCCATTTTTCGGCCTTTTTTCGACCCGAACCACCTCCTACCTTCAAGACACTATAAATACAAGCTTTTGGGACCATTTCTAGGGCAAGAAATGAAGGAAGCCGACCAAACACAAGATAAAAATCTGGGAGCTTACCTCTACAACCATGGTGATTTTGGGGGAAGAAGAATGAGAATGCTCATTGATATTGAAAATTTCATCCATCTATCTCCTTCAACAAGCTTTTCTCTTCCTTTAATCTCGTTTTTATCATCTTGTTGCAGTATTGTGTTAGTTATTTTTCATTACATTATGGATAGCTAAGTGTTAATGTGATTGATGGTTATTTTCCTATTTCGGAACCCTAGGTTGATTTTTTAATATTTGTGCTTTATACTTCTTGACATTGATGTATTTAATCCATTATATAAAATATTTATATTGTTCTTCTTGATTATTTGGGATGACAACTAGATGATTAGATGGATACGATATATGCTATTTTGGAATTTTTAGTACGTAATCGCGAATTTAACCAAAACCTAGTAGCAACTGTATTTTGATGGATTATGAGGAATTTTCAATTGAATATAGGTGGATTATCACTTAAGTTAGCAAATCGAGTTTGCGTGTTTGTGTTTAATTCAATTCGACTCTCTTGTGTAAATGCTTTCGTTAAATTTAATCTAGCGAGTTTATCCTAGGTTGTTTAATAAATATGGTTGGGTAACGAGCTTCTCTTATTCAACTAAAATGTAAGGAGAGATTGGGGTAATCGAGCTCGTGATTATGCTCGAATTGTTGTTGATCTTGAAAACGAAAATCTTTTGCAAGCAGTGAAAAAAAAGTCATTCTTGCGGTGAAAAAGTACCCATTGATCACATTTTCATTGCTTCGTTATTCAGTTCTTTTCTTTTATGCATTTATCGCTTCCTCAATTTAGTTAACCAACCTCCCCCCCCCCCCCAATTTACTTAATTTCGCATTTTCCTTTCATATTGCAATTGATATAATTGAAAATAATCCTTTGCAAGAATGACCCTTACTTGCATTTTACTACTTGAACGACAAATTTCACAAAAGTAAGGAAATATTTTGATACTCATTTTTGAGCTTGTCATAGCATAAAATACATTAACTCAAGGATTAAACTGTTTTCCCAGAAGAATTTTGCCCACTTAGATGACATCCTCTCACATGTGTGGGATCGCGCGAATAAAAAAAAAAAAAAGGACTCACCCCATACTGTGGGTATTGGTCAAGAAGGGTGTCAAACCCTCCCTATTACCGTAGCAAGATTCTTAAGTCAATGTATGTAATGTGACATTACACTTCGTTTTTCATAAATAAGTCGCAACAAGTTAGAAGCCACGTAATATATTATTATTAAGAATTTGTAACGAGCCAATAATCTAAAAAAATGTGCAGTTTCGCTCATCGTATAACATATCAATAATCACATGTGCCATAACAAACTATGATATCATCGCATGGATAGCAATGATAATAATCATATATGACTAAATGGTGAAGAAATATCTCATGACAGTCCAAATTATGTAGTTCAAGCGGACATAGAAGTTCAAATGATTGTATTCCTCATATACAGTAGAAAGAAAATTCGCAACAATGTTTCACAGACTGGTTTTGAATTGTGTTTTTGAGCCATTTTTTTTTTATATTAATTACATTATTATAGGTGAATATGATAATACAAAACGTTGAACTCAAATGTATGAAGAGAACTAGAAAATAAACAATTCGCAATCCCTTCTATCATTAGAGAATATAGGTGGATTATACCAGGTTGTAAACTTTAAAATTTATAGTTAATTTTTCTAATTAAATTCGCCTATTGAATAATGCTATTCATCTAGAATCTAGATAATTATCGATTTATCTAACAAATGGCAATAGATCACCGCTACATTGTCCAATGTCTAAAAGTATATAAAAATGCATTCAAACTTTATTGGATAATGTGACAGTGATCTTACTATCATATAGAATGATGATCATCTCGACTCTAAATTAATAATGTTACATTTGTTGACTAATACGAAAATCACAAAGATTATCGAATTAATGTTATTAGTAATAACTCCTTGTTGAAAATAAAACAATTATATTTTGATCTTGTATAATTCTCCTCTAAATCCGATAAGAGGTCCACAAAACCATCCTTGGGTAGAGGTGATAAAAGCGACGAGCCACCCTGCCCCAAAACCCATCTAGATTAATTTAAAAATAAAATAAAATAAATATATATAAAAGGAATGGAAATTACACTAGCGCGTTTTTTTAAAAATTACAATTCAAAAAACAGGTTAAATGTTTGTTTATTCAAAAATTAGATGGTAATTCTATATTGTAATATTAATATAAAATTAAATTACACACCACCCTCTAACTCACCCAGAGCCAAATTCAATCCAAATTTTGTCTCTGGCTAACCTATCATCTCTCTCCCTTCTCTTTATTAATATCTCTCTCTACTTTCTTTCTCTACTATTTTGGCTCCACGCTCCCTCTTTCTACTATTTTTCCTCTACTCTCTTTGGAAGCAGGAAGCATAAATCAATTTCTAAGATCTCACTTTCCCAATTTTTTATTAGGGCTCAGATCGTCGTTGTAGTGATTTTGTGGTGGTTTGAGGCAGTTTTACGTAGTGGTTTTTTGTAATTTTTGTGGTGGTTTTATGGCGGTTATGTGGTGGGTTTTGAGGTGGTAGTGGTTGTAGTGTACTAGTGTTGGTGGTAGTCACATATTCATAGAATGTATGTCAAATGCTGTGTTGATATCTATTGGTGGTACAGGTAGTGGTGATAGGTCACAATTCATATGTTATTGTGCATTGATCATATATAAATATTTATAGGTCACGGATCAAATAAAAATAGTTATAGATCATGTTTGTATGTCAAAAGTCACACTCCACATGTCACATGTCATATTGTATAGGTCATAAATCAATGGTCACCATGTGTGGTCACAGATCAATGTCCACAAGTCGCAGGTCACTATGAGTAGGTCACATATCAATGTCCACATATCACAGATCAATT
The DNA here is from genome assembly GCA_019395295.1 of Osmanthus fragrans. Taxonomy (NCBI): domain Eukaryota; kingdom Viridiplantae; phylum Streptophyta; class Magnoliopsida; order Lamiales; family Oleaceae; genus Osmanthus; species Osmanthus fragrans. The sequence continues at coordinate 10,268,348 of CM033362.1, forward strand.
AGAACTGGCCACAAATCAATGTCCATAGGGTCACAAGTCACATATAACAGATCATATGTCAAAGTGTATAGGTCACGAATCACAAAATCAAGAGATCTACTCACACGCCATTAATATCTCCGACCTCGGCTTTTTGAATTGGTCACAAATTCAATTAACTAGACTTCGATACTGAGAATTGAAATTATTTGCTCGAGTACTTCGTGAATTACACTAGGGGCTTTTTTCAATTTTGAATTTTAAAAAATAGATTTAAATTACACCAACACTGCTTAGTCAACAACAATGCTCAATCAATGTTCTCCAACGGCTGCTATGTTCTCTCTCCACCATCTGAGCCGACGATGTTTAGTTGCCGTAGAACAACGATCAGTTCACCGTTGAAAAAGCCATCGACGATCTCTGTAAATTCTTTCCTTCGATGAAGTTATTTGGATGTCGGTAACAGGGAGGGCGGATGTTGACGGGTGAATGTCGACGATGGATGGATGCCAACGACTGAACGAGGAAATGACAACGGACGAGTGCGCGAGAGTTGGGTGGGATGGAGGAGAGGAGTTTGGTGGGTTGGATAGATTAATTTATTAATAATATTATCTACAATAAAAATATTGAATTAACTCCTGACTTTTAAAAGTTTAAACTTAATTTCTGAAAATTGAACATCTGCATACTTAATACCTGATATATGAAATTTTCCCTTAAAGGAATAACATTTGCTCTTAAAAAATAAAGTTGGGCCAGGCCCATGATGGTTAAGGTTTTAGATGGCCGGCCCTATTTTACTGGGTTGGTCCAATTGTCCCCCAAGGTATGTGGCCCTGGGACAAATTTTCTTTCCCCTTGAAAGGAAGAGAAACTGGCTTGCCCCACAAAAATTGATAAACTTGGATAGAATGTGAATTGAATAAATCATAACTTGTATCAAGGAACAAGTCACTATAACTTTACAAGTACATGAGTCAAACTTCAAGCAGAAGATAACATTCCAACCACCGGGCCTTTTTTTTTTCCTTCATATACGTTTACAGGGATTTTACTTTGAAATGTACATAATCTTCTGCAGCTTAGAAAAAACTTCACCAGGCCTGAGTTGCCCTAGTCACACCAAGAGTAACAGCAATTATAGCAAGAGTTGCCTGCAGTAACAGACGACCAATAATAATAAATTTTCACAAGTCAAGATAACAATATTGCCAATCAAGTAGAATTTCAAGCTGAGAAGTTGGAACAGAGCGACAAAATTACATGTATAGAATATAATAATTGGACTGTTCTTAAGCCAAAAACCTACTGCGCAAAAATTGGCCCAAACTCTGGCAAGATTCAATAATTAGGTTTACCAACCCGTGTGGCTAAAAAAGAAAAAAATTTGGATTTGCATGTAATATTATTTTATTAAAAAATGTGTAGTTGAATACAAGAGAGAAAAATGTATTTTGAAAATAATGAGGACCAAACAAGAGCTTAATAGTTATTGTAGGACATCCATGAATAATTTCCGACAAGCATAAGCAAGCCCAAACCTTGGCCAATTCCCAACTTCCTATTCTCCCGTGGAGAAACCAATTCTTCATTTTTGTGTCTTTTACATCATCTATATTCTCTTCTTATATTTCAAATCAATTAAATAATCACTTATGATTAACATGTGACCACTGTGCTGGTGGCTTCAGCACCCAAAACAATTTTTGATAGTCTCTTAACATAAAAATTAGGTAAAATATAAGAACATCTCCAAGATACTCTATTTTTAAAGAGTATATTTAGCAATTTAGAGAGCATAAAGTTTTAAGTGATCCAAGATGTTCTTTATTTTTAGCACTTACTTTTACTACTCTAAAAAAATATTTATTATTTTTCTATATCTTTTGTTTTCACCAGCTTCTTTCCAAATTATTATACTATTTTTCTACATTAAAAATTGAAATAGTCTAAGTGCATTTAATTATAGAGAGTGAGTTAACTCTCCAAATTTGGAGAAAACCCATCCTCTATTTTCAAATGTTAACTTAAAGAATCTCTCAGAACAAAATTTTAAGGGTTGACTCTTTAAAATAGAGAGAATCTTATGTTTAAAGAGTCTTTTGGATATACACTCTAAGTATACTAAGTGTATAACACATCTTAACCTTCACAGGTAGATGGAGTGGGAACCCACTATTGTCATAACTAATTTTTATGAAATAAGCATCTCTCTTCACCATCCAATCAGTTCTTTTCTGCATCTTATCTATGTCACATTTCTTAATGAAAGAAATTATACTTATGAATCTCTAGCTTGTGATGATAGGTCCGATGTGGGCAAGGTAACACAATTAAGAAAAATAAGTACATAACAACTAATACTTCGAAGAAGGAAGTGCAGTCGTCATGAAAAACTTTAGAAGATTGTGCTAAAATAATCCATTTATAATCCTTAGCAAATAAGCAGTAGTAATCCTTAAAAGTAGTTCACACTTCAGAACAAGAAATCAAATGTTAAAATGTGAACACTTACAGCAAGAGTGCATGCAATAAGTCCAGGTTTTTCTCTGTAATCCACCCGTACACATAACAGTATAATAGCTCCAATGTACCATGGAATAGCACCAAGAACGAAACCAATTATAAACCTTGAAAACCAATTCAACTAGAATCAGTCAATAAAGTACAATTAGAAGAGGTTAACAAATTATGCATGCAATAATATAAATTATATAATCATTAGATAACCCAGACCAATTTTTACTCTAAATTCAGCATTAAAGAGACAGTAAATTTGGAGTAAAGGGTAAAAGCTTGTAACAACCAAATATCAAGAACTTGGCAAATTGCCTCGCCTCCAATTTGCAGCACTTTCTAGTAATCAACCACATTTCTTAACAATTTGGAGTTTTTTGAATCATTATTTCCTCGATCAGAACTATGGCTATTTTCCCTTTACAGCATTTGAGCTGGTACCTTGGTACCAGATGATATTCATAAACCGAGACAAAATATAGAAAAATTGACTACACAACAGAAGCATAAATATTCAAACTACTTTGAAGGGGGCAAAATGCTAATCCAGCAATCAGCTCATAGAGTGGAATATCTATAACTATTTAAAGAGTTCACTAAAACGGGTTATCCTCAAATAAAGAGGGGAAAATCATTGGTCAATAGACTGTAGAAGTGAGAATGAGAACTTACAAGAACCATCCAATCCCGATACCACAACAAGGAAGCCGATGCTCTCTAAAGGGTCGCCCTTCAGCGACAGCATAACCTAGAATAGCAAGAATAGAAAAGGAGTTAAAAGCTAATGCAAAACATAAAATAGTAGTCCTCTAAAGAAGTGCACATGGAACATTGGAACAGCATCCATGAACAATACTAGTTTCCCGGTATGTCCAATAACATGCATATTTGAGTAGTAGTAGAATGATTTTCACACGCATCACCAAAAACATTGATGCACAGCATGAACTTCAAACTCTGTCGCCTTGTTAGTATCAGGTGACCAAGGACAAACACAAAACCAATAAAGCACAAGGGAAAAACCAATGTCAAAAAGTTAGAATCCATACAAACTTGTCCAAAATGATCGTTCTCGTTTTCCTAAACTTTGAGTGGTAATTCGGGTAAAATATGCAAAAAAAAAAAAAGCAAGCCATAAACACCATACCCTCGTCTTCTTACAGTCAAGTTAAATTGAAGAGTTTGATTATGTGATTCAGTGAATTTGCACACAAGATTCCTTCTTAACAAACTATACAGCACTTGTAATAAAGTGAAATTGCCAATGACAGCACCTGACAAAGCCAATAGCACCATCCATCGTGTGTGGAATAACAAACTAAAAGAACAACAGAAAATGGATTTATCTTTTCCTGATGCAACTAATCAATGTATCAACTAAAAGAACAAAGTAGGGATTTGTCTTTTCCTGATGCAACTAATCAATCTATCAACCTTTCCAGGTATTTCTTTCATAAACATTAAATACATCAACAGAACAAAAAAAATTATAATCTAACTAATAACAAGTTACAGAATAAACATTGGCCTGTTACATGAATCTTTTATTTCTTTTCGGTTAGATTCACTGCAACAAAAAGTTATAATTCAACCAAGATATTCTAAATCTTCATCGGTACGTACATCGAGATATCATAATAAAAGTTTCGAATCCAATCAAAAGTACCAGGAACAGTTTGATATCCGTGAGGATAGTAATGAGGCGGAGCACCGGAGAGGCCGGCAGGAGGCATGGGCTGAGGGAAACCGATGACATGGTGAGACGGTAGAGGAGGAGAGACAGTAGGTTGAGGCTGATAATTTGCCACGCCCTGGAAGGTCCCGTAATAATAATTAGGCGGAGGCTGCTCGGCGATTGCCGTCGCGACGCCTCTGCTCTTCCCTCCGCCTTCTTCGGCCATCCTTGATATTACGAATCGGAAGGGTTGGGATTCAGGTGTTGAAAGCTACGTCGTTTAATTATTTGATTGATAACCGATTCCGAATTGAAAGGCCGTTCGCTGGTTTACCCGTGCAAGCTTTTCCAATCCAAATTGTGGGTTGGCTATGTCGTTATTTCTCAAGTGTTATTAAATAAGGAGAATTTTAAAAAATGTCACTTTTTTTTTTTTTTGAAATGCATTAAAAAATTTCATTGGCATTTGATTTGATCAAAAATGTTTTTTTTTTTTTTTTTTTTTTTTTGTGTGTGTGAATGGTTCATATTATCCTTAAATTCACAATTCTCACAAATATAGGAGCATTTAATGCTCATTAATACTATCTTTCATTACCATTAATGTTTTAATGTAATGATTTAATTTTTATATTATAAATATTAGATATATGTATATTATATTATTTAATATGAATTTTGTTAATATAAAAAAATATAAAATAAGTTTTTTGTTTTCTCCACTAATATCTTCCAACCCCATTAAAAAACTCTAGCTTTTTTCTACATCTTCTTAATTCATTGATCAAGCTCTTGGACTCTCCATTAAATCCAAAATGATCACATTTCTTTGAAATTTTTTAAACTACTCTTGATGATATTGTGTGTGATTTTTGATATATTTTGTAAAGGAAAAAGATAGCAATGCTATTTAAGCAAATGTGAAGAGTTCCATAATTAATGAAGCACATTGAATTATTAATTTTTGGCAAGATGTTGTAGTTGAAAATTAATTATGACCATTAATGTTTTCAACAAATTCTTCCAAGGTATTGGACAATGTGTCATGTTTTCAGGTTTTTCGGTGATCGGACATGTGTCATGTTTTCAAGCTTTTCGGCAAATTTCGACAGTTGAAATGTCGAATAAGATATTTCGAAATCGTCGGGAACGACATTTGAACTGTCGAACCCAACATTTCGAAACTGTCAGGATGGATAATTTAACTGTCGAATTTGTCAGTTGAACATTTGACACATAAAGTTCATTCACATTCTGCTACTATATTGATGTGAATATTAAAAGTTCAACTTCCATGCAATTACATATCAGCATATTCATTGTTCATGTTTTTTATAATTGCAATCCCAAAATTTCATGTATAAGCAATCATTTGAGATTTATCGTATCACATGGATGCTCGTTCAGGTCAAACATTTCATTGATTCCCGTAGACAAACCTATTATAATCAAATGTTCGTGTTGTGTTAAAATGGATAACTTTGAGAATCTGATGGTCTCACATACTATATGAAGTAGGAAGGTGTAAGTTACCTGGTAATTGAGATACAATTGCTTTGATGCATTCTGTTGTAAATCTACACAAGTTGTATTATAATCATATTTTTACCAATTATATTAATTACAGTTAACAAATGTAACTCAAGATTCATGGGTGCCCTGCAATTTGTTAGTACCATGGTCCTCATTACATTCAAGGTATTGAAAGACCAAAATAGGAAAAAAAAAATATTTCAAAATTCAATTTATAAGTTAGTCTTTTTGTAATCTAACATTCCAATAAATTTTAGGCACAAAACACAATTAATATATTGTCAACGCAGTTAATTATGAGAAGCACACACATACATATGTTCAAACTTGCCATACTTTAACCAAATCTGTGCTCCAACTGAGCACAGAAGCTCCACAACAAACATGTTCAATAATTGATCGATAAACAAATCTAAATAGATGTCCAAGAGGTGAGTTAATACAATGTTTCAGAAATCAACAAATTGAAATGGATGTCCGACGATAATGTTACGAATTAATAAAGGAATAAGTTGTTCCGTCTGTTTCATTACTTCCCGTTATCTACAAATGTGATTCATTTTCCTTGATGATCCATTGCACGTTCCTCATTCTTCCCTCTGCTCGACAAACTTCCATCAGCCCTGAATTTGTACACATGTAAGCAGCAACACGCCCACTAATTTGACATGCACGGTGTCTATCTGCTCAAGCACATGGAAATTATTAGAGCTATAATTTGTTATTAATATCAAAATATATAAATTTTTCTTTTGCAATAAGAAAATAAATGTGTATAAAATTTGAAAAAGGATATATTTAAACCAAGTCAGCATGTTAAATTAAAATAAATGAATGTAACTTATTTCATAGTTAATTAATAATATCGATTGTTCTAACTAAGATATATTTTTTAAGGATAAAAAATTACTTATACCACTATGATTGTTAAGACTATACTAAATTTTAGTTTACATATTGTTGAGAATTGAGTTCAATTTCCTATATTTAGTCATGTCCTTGTTAGAGAATCATTTAGAAACCAGAAAATAAAAATATATGAAGAAACATAACATAAAGATTTATATAGGAAACTCCAATATTTGAGCAAAATTACGATTTGCCAAAAATTGTTCCATTTTCACAATCTTAAAATTTTGTACAATCGTAAATAATGTCACACACACACACACACACCCTCAACATGTTTCAAAAAATTCATACATTTAAGACTATCAAGGATCCTATAGTCTCACCCCAAGGTAGTCAATGATTATCTCAAACATAGGATAAATAAAATATTGGCTATCGGACTTCGTAAGAAAGATCTATACCAACGGTGGTGGCAGCCTTATCACCAGAGCTGAACTTATGCACGGTGACATTAGTTCATTTTTCAATATTTAATTTGAATTGCATGTGATCCTAAACCTATGGTCAATTAAGATTTGATGGCGGTGTGTACACAATTAATCAACAAACAGAAATCTATGGGGTAAAAATCAACTCACTTATTTCTTCGTTCGCTTTCCCGTCTCCCTGGTGTATGGAGTCCTGGTAGATGCTACAGAACGTTGAAGGTGCGCCAATCGTCTCCTCTTTGTGCTGACAACATAGGAAGATCACATAATACGAACATCTTGCACTTGAAAGAAACAATATATAATTACAAACAACAACAACGAATAATAAATTCAATGGGATGCTCCATCTGTCAAGAATTACTGCGATCAACTGTCGGGAACGATATTTCATCTGTTGGGATCCACCCAACTGTCGAGAACTTCTTAGGCTAACTGTCGGGAACGACAGTTCACCACGATTCTATTTATCCAGTGAACTAAATTGTCGAAAAATCTATTCATGACCTCTACATGAAACCGTATTTTTCAAGTGCTATTTACTCCACATTCAAGCAAGCATAAGAACATAAAACTACAGATATGTCAAGTATTTAGTAAAAATCTGTATACTGAACATACGAGAATTATAATTTCGACATGTAAACCAACAACACTTCATGTGAATGCAAGGTTTAAGTTTGTAATTTTCGTGTCATGACATTTTTAACAAGCATTCATTGCATAATTCAGTCACACCGCCTTCAAGCCTACTATATTGGTTTTCCAAGACATTAAGGATCAGGTTATGACAAAGATCCTTGAGCGACAAATGACTCAGCGATAAATGTACACACAAATGCAAAGACATTTCGAAGAACGAAAATAGAATTACCTCGCACTTGTACGTATCCGAACTACCTTGTGCAATCTACTGAACGCACACATGCTTGCTGCAAAATGCAAAATAGTCAATCTTATGTTTGCGTAGTTCACATAAGAAGATTTCTACAAGTATTATTCTGAGAAGGCTCTCATACAATCTTTACTTATAGAGTGCCTAAACTTTGTTCAAATGTATCTTGAACAAGTTATATAACATATTCCTAAGACTATCCAGAGTACATTTCAACAACCCACTAGTTACTGTAGCATGCACAAAATTAACATACCTTGGAAGAAACAACAAGCATTCTTGGATTATTCTCTGCTAGGATCAAGAACCATTTGTCAACAGACATACAACTTCTGACTTCTTTTTTCACAAACCAAAAGAACGGTGAAAGGCTAACACCAAATTAAAAAGTCTAAAAACCATGTAATTCACCAAATGGGGGCCTTCGTGTAACTGCCTTTTTGTGGTAACTGTCTTCTTAACCTTGGTGCAACCCTGGATTTCGTTGTTTCTTATGTCAAAGTTTGAAGCATCCCTAGTTAAAGAAAAGTCGGTTTAAGACTGTATATACCTGGACCAATATATAGATTTTTTTCATAGTCCCAAATTTGATTTCACATAATATTTCCAGAAAACATTAGTTCTTTTTAGTTTTCTGCATTTTCCTTTAACAATATCATACCAAATTCTAGTTGATTGAGACAATTTTTTCCCTGATTAATCAACATTATATGTTCTCATAAAGTTTAGAAAATCCCCAATATTCATAGTCCAGGTACCTAAAATTAACTCAAACAGCATAGTTCATATTCAAATTTGGCTAACTACAAAACTAAACAAGAGAAATAGAAAATTGATTATCAATATCATATTAATCAAAAAACAAAAACAATCTTGATAAAAGTTTAGATCATTGTCATATTAATCAGAAAATTGATTCATAAAAGCAAAAGAAATAGAAAAATCGTACCTGCTGGAAGCTCTTAACAGTCTTGCTAATACTCCGGCCAACTTTGGGCAACTTTTTGGGGCCGAAAACCAGAGCAACAACGCCGACAATTCCCACAAGCTCCAGCACTCCGAGATCAAAAAGGCAGTTACACGAAAGTCCCCTTTTCTCACTCGTACTGGCTCTTGTGGACCAATTCACAACCAGGTGAAGACCAGTTCCCTTTTCTCTTCTAGACCGATTCACAACTCTACGTGATGGGCAGTGGGGTTGGACAGAGAAAGATGGGGTTTTTTTATTTTTTTATTTTTTTATTTCAATCAATTCATCTGACATTTTACAGAGTTTAAGTACAAATTTTCATCAACTTATTTTTCAACTAAGTACGGGACCTGTAAGATATTGAAAAATTTATAGGGGCAAAAATGTCAAAAAATAACATTTTTGAAATGACTTTTAAAATGTGACATTTTTGTAATTACTAGTGAACGCACGTGCGATGCACGTGCAAGCCTATTTTTCGTTGTACATATTAGCGTTGGATTGTATATGTATATTACAATAAAATATTAGTGTTGGATTGTATTTGTATACTATAATAAATATATGGAAATGAAGTGTATATTACAATAAAATATTAGTGTTGGATTGTATTTGTATACTATAATAAATATATGGAAATGAAGTTGGCATGTAAATGAAGAAAAAATTCTATGTTATTATAAAAAGAAAAAGAATACTATAATTACTTAAAATTGAAATGTTTGTAAATAGATGACAGGTGAAATAGGAAACTACTGGTAAAAATTAAAAAATTACTTAATAAAACATAAAAAATATACTTGTGACAAATGAGTATTTTTTTCTGTCAGTCATTTACTTACTTGAGGTTAACATACGTATGAAGCATAGGGTTTGGACTCTAAAAGAAAATACAACTTCTCAATTTTAAATTCTCGGTGTAACATAGTAAGTAGTTCATTAGTTGATCAAGATCATCTTCACTGCGCAATGTTTGGGTCTAGAATTTGACGAAGGATAGTGGAAGGAAAAAATGCAATTAGTGAAAACTAATTTCATCCCTATCTCCTATATAAAAGTAAATGCCAATTACAAAAATATTTTGAACATGATGAAAAATGTAAAGAAAAGAATTACATAGATGAATTTACAAATGTCTATTGCAGTTGTGTTTGTGCGTGCATTTACTCACTGTTGTATTCGTGAGCTAAATGTAGCCTAAATAATCAATCAATAGAATTCATTATAATAATTGAAGACAGTGCCATCTTGTAGCTTTCCATCCAATTTAACTAATAGGTCTAAATAATAAGATATTATTAAACAGACATGATTTACAAGATAAAGGGAACAAAACTCACTAAGATGTAATAAGATGCTTACATTTTATAACGACTCCTTCATTTGGGTTTTCACATCTTTCCTCTTTTTTCAATGTCTTCTTAACAGCTGTCTAGTCATTTGTGACATTGGATTGGAAACTGTCTTCCACACTCCATAGTGATGTTCAATGTTGCATTTGGTGGGACAACTCCAGCACCATGAGAGGCTAGTTTACCTTTCTCGCCAAATTCATCTGTAACACAAAAAGAATGTATAGACTTGAACCTCTGCCTCAGTTATATAATATCCAATTTAGAGTTTAACAAATTACAGAATTCGTTCTTTTAAACCTCTACTTGAGTCATGTGATTTCCAATTTAAAGTTTAACAAATTACAAATTTGGCTATTACAATGTGGCTTGATTGTGAGAGGAGCCTTTTCATCCTTCTTCATTGTCTCCATAGGCTTGCCGAGAGCAGAACAAAAGTGACGTGAATAAATGGTTATTTTTAGAAATAGAAATAAAGAGATACAACAGAAGTGTTATATGACGAAATAGATTCGTGTTTGCATTACGTGGGCAAACTTGAATTTATTTGGCTAAATTTTAGATCTTGCACAATTGTATGATACCTTTGATGCAATGCATACAAAATCTCGAATAGCAACTCTTCCACCTAAAGTGACACGGTGTCCTGTAAGTAAAACAATGAAAAAGAAGTTGCAGATATTGATGGCTAATCAAACTGTAACATGAGGTCAAATCACATACCTACAAAAGTTAAATGAAAATTTTGGGAAATAAAAATGAGTAACGTATGTCATTGAACCAGCAATTTCAACTTGTCCACAAAACATGCAGTTATTTGCAATCACAGCATTGTGAACTACAAAGTGAAATATATCAAATGCCTTGAACCCATGAGTGAAAAATAAGCCAGCAAATGAAATCACACCTAAACTAATTATCTTTCTTAGAGTAATCCCCAATTATAGTATCTCACCAATTGTATGGCCCAAAATGATTAGCGACAGCGTATATTTCCATATTTTGAAAAAGTAAGAAGGTGATAATAGCATTACGAAAGAATTCAAAGTACTAAAAAATATTACATTTCCCTGTCAATGTATGTTTTTGCACCTATTTTGACATGGTTTCCTATCCTTGCTATAAACTTCTGAAAATAGAAAATGGAAGGTTATATTGTAAACCCCTATAATGAATCATACCTGTTACAATAAATTAGCCATCTATATATAGCGCAACTAATCTAAAATCAAAAGAGATTCTACTAAATTATAACTTTATCAAAATATTAAACTAAATCTAATCATCTAAACATTCACATTTCAAATTAGACTTTATTTTAAAATCCATTCTAACTATATTTCTATCATTGTCTTTATTCCCATCATATAAATTAGTTCCAGTTGCTACAATAAAAGACTTTTAATAGAATGATAGCCTCACCATCTTGACCCATGCAAACGCCATTGTGAATGATATAAAAATCCCAATTATGCAATTTGTCAGTACAACATTATTCCTGTAGCAAATAAATCCCAAGGTTAGTATAGGAAAGTAGATAATTATCTATTGAAATATAAAATAATGTAAAGAAAATTACTATAACCAAAATATTGGAAGAAAATGTAAACCAAGACGATCATATTACTGCATAGAGGTTGTTATCTATAGACTGATGAAGCCCTATCCCACTGTTACTTCATTACTAACTTCTCAATGGAAAACAAGTTCTATGAGTTATAATTTAATCTACACGTTTCAGCTGAGATAACATTGTTGAAATTTGATGTCTTTAAAATTAGGTTGTCTCCATAAGTAATTATCATCCAGCTATCACTCAAAATAATCGTCCAAGAATTAACTTAAAAAATCAAAATAAAAAACCAAAGCATTCAAATAAGCAATCCGTGGTTTTACGACGCACACAGAAGATTATAACTCAAATAAAGTGATTCCAAACTACTCAAACTATGAAAAAATGCAAAAGGGAGAGGAGGGAAACAGGTGACTAAGTCTTGCACATAGACACGGTTCCTCCATTTGAAACGGAGATACCACACGTGCCTCCATCTATCACAGAGACACCGTGTCTCTCTGTGTAAGATGGAGGCAAATCATTAAATTCCTTTTTCATTTTCACTGTTACCACACTAATATCCCATTCAAAAAATATACAAAAAAACACATAAGAGGAAGCAAAAAGAAAAATGCGTACAACATTCAAACAACGTCCCTGTAAAATATTCACAACTCACCTTAGCTAAAGATCACCAGAATACGACAGAAAGGAAGTATAATGTGCGAGAAAAATGAAACCAAGTATACCTGACAAATGTATTACCTACAAACCACCATAAGTCCAATCAATGCAACCACAAGTGAGATATTAAACAATATATAGAAATTTAATGATAATTTAAAACAAATTATATGAAGAAATCCAAGAACATAACTAATTAGGAAGCACCAACTATGTAGAGTAATCATCTGTGATATTTTATAAGTCACGTAATAAATTTAGGAAATTTAGGAAATCAGATACATGCACGCAATCTGCAATTCTTTGATTTCACGAAGTCATTCACTACTCAACAGCCTCAATTGCAATCGCAATGAAATCTCTTTTGAATTTAAGAGAAGATAAAGGAAAACAGATTGCTTATTTATTACATGTGACACAATTGAGATAACATAGCCGAAAGCAGCATAACTTGATCAGATAATAACATTTCAAATTCGGTGACGAATAGGCAAGCTCGGTTAATAAAATTTTAGTTTGGCCAAGAGCTGGTGAGTTCAACCAACTTTAGTTCAGCCCAATTATTAATATTTCAGTTCAGGAAGAATTGGTGAGTTCAGCTAAGAGTATTTCAAATCGGCTTCTTAGTTCAGCTCGGCCAATGTTAGGTAGGCTAGGCCATCTTAGGTCAGTTCGGCCAATGTCCAGTAACAAACCGTTCAGCATTTGCTGCAATTGGTGAACAGGCGACCATCGAAGTTCTCACTATGATTTCATCTTCACCCATAAAATTCTCTTTTAGTGGGTACATTCATAAGTTGGTTCTGGATTCTTACCCAATTCATGGTTACTCTGTACTCGCCACTTACAATTATCAGCCGTCGGCTCAGACAGAGAAGCTAAGAGCCTTCTGCTACTTCAAACTGGAACTACAATTTTCCCAATCATAACAGTATGAAAATTTCTGAAACTATTCTTTGATATTATTATGTTTGGTTGTTGGTTACAATTTTGGTCCACTACACCAGTGTTAGTTAAGTTCAGATGATATTCAGAGAACTCGCCAATTGACGTGTCACCTCGGTTATTTACATTCACTTCAAACAAACACAGGTAAGTTCCACAAAGAGCAATTCAGTACGGCCTCTTACGTTAGCTCGGCCAATTATATGTCAGCTAGCCATCTTGGGTGAGTTCTCTCAAGGTTAGGCAAGCTCTGTTATTAACATTCGGCGAAGGTTATGTAAACTCGGTTAATAAAAATTTCATTTCTGCCAAGAACAGCTGAGCTCGATTAATAACATTTTCAGTTCCGACAAGAGCAAGTCAATTCACCAAACATTGTTTAACTCGATTATTAATATTTCACTTCGTCAAGAACTGTTGAGTTCGGTCAAGAAAAGTTTGGTAAAGAATAGGCGTGTTCACCAATCTTAGTTCAGCTGGATTACTATTATTTCACTTCATCAATAACTTGGGAATTTAACAATGAACACTTGAGCATCCACTTTTCGGTCGGTTATTAATATTTCATTTCGTGAACAACTCAGTTCGGCCAACAATAGTTCAACGAGACTTCTCCAGTCAGCTTGGCCAATGTTAGGTCATCTATGCTCTACCTTCAGGCAATATTAGGTTAGCTCAACAAGTTACATTTCAGTTCGACCACAACAATTAAGTTCAGCGAAAGTTAAGTGAGCTCGTTTAACATTTGGTGTAAAATATTGGAAGTATATTCTAACATTTCATTGCTGTCAGTAGAATCTACTGGAAGAAATAAACAAACTATAAACTCGGGTGGAATAAAAAAAAATGCACTATAGTGGAAGTATAACTCACATGTTTGTTGAAAATCATCAACACTTCTGGCTGACAGATGACCTAAAACATTGGAAAATATAATTTCGATAAAAAAAAAATTCAAAAAGTAGATTGCCTGAAAGAAGAAGAGAAAATTAATATAATAAAACCTGATGTAACAAATGAATACAATCAAGTAGAAGCACAAGTCACCTGTTTGTTGAAGATGATGACCACTCCCAGCTAACAAATCACCCCAAAAATAGAAAAATATAACAGAAGGATATTAGCCAAACAAGTTATTAAAATAAGCAAAGTAACATAACTAATTGGCATAAAAAGTACAAAAAAAAGAAAAAAAACTCACAGTTTGTATATGAAAGACTTTCTCCTGCTGCTTTTCTCGAATCCTGATGATGAGTGGCTGGATGCACTCTTCTCTGAATATGATACAACTACTGTCGATGCAGACATCGCAATTTTCGTGCTTGAGCATATAAATCCCTGCGCCGTGCATTAGAAGAGTGCTTTGATTAGGCATATAGTTCTCTACCTAGCGCATTAGAAGATTCTTTTGATTGATGATATGAAGCTGGAGGTTGTCTTTTTTCTAGCTCAGAGCCAACATCAGCATCCATAACACAAAGAACTAAATACAACAAAACCCAAACAAAACCTTAGTACCAAACTAGTGTCTCCATGTGTGCACAAAGACACGGAGTGCAGGGACATAGTTGCCCAACGACGTGTGCACGAAGACATGGAGTGCAGCGAGACAGGTGTCCAAGACTTGCACAGAGACACAAACAGGTGCCTAAGACCTGCATCGAGGCACCAACGGTATCTCCGTCTGTTAATCACGATCAGGCGAGATAATTCCAAAGACTCGAATGCATTGAGCTTCCCTTTTCTTAGAAGGGTTCCAAACAAGTGCAGCAATGGTGGCGTTTGCCAGCCTGAACACGATACTCTGCAAACATCACATCATGTTAATTAAGCTTATTATTCTTTACGTTATTATAGGAAAAAAACTTAGTACAAGGAGGTTAAGACGAGGTGCATCAAGATTTGGAACCACAGTTGCCAACTTCTGCAAATTAGAGCATTCACCAATTTATTGCACATGAGGAATAAAAATTTAAAAGAATAATCATACAACTCTAATTACCTTGGGAGTCATTTCAGAAATGCAAATTTAAAATTCGGCAGAGATGTCACTCCAGGCATGTATCTTCATTCGGAGTCCCGTGATACTTCATTACAAATGGCAACAAAAAAATAACATGAAATAAATATAAATAACAATTAAGAATTTCATTCGAGATTGTTATATAATTATGATGGCTTAAATATGTATGGGGAATGGTATGGGGAATAGGATGTTGGGACAATGAAGAGGTCGTTTAACTGTACCAGTTAAATTGACAATAGCCATTTGATAAAACTTCTAGCCAACGAGAAGAGTTGTTATTTTTCACTCAGAAGTAGATAGTATTAACCACTACTTCCTCCAAGAAAGCATAGATAATTGATACTCTCGTTTAACAAAGGCTATTGTTTTACCTATAATTTTATGCTCAGTTGAAAAATAAAAGAATTTCAACTTATAGACTTTCAGCAAAACTCAAAGATGATATAATACTTGAAAATTTAGTCAATTCCCAAGAAAATGTCTTGTACTTATGTGAATAGTAATTTGCGACGTGTAAAACTATCGTAAATATATAACAACAAACTGCTTGTTACCATAAAGAAATACTTCTATATAAATTTTATAAACTTTTTTCTTCAATGGTGAGTTCTTTGAAATCACACAATAATTACCAATGTAATACAAATAATTTAGACCATAGTCAAGACGTAGAGAATTTTCGCAAAAATATAACATATACGCGATTTTTTTAAATGGGTAAAAGACAAGCTCGCACACAAACTTAAGTTATTTACCCAATTTGATATTATATTGAACTAAATACATTATTATTTATCGAATTTAGTCTCCAGGAAATGCTACATAACAATGAGAAAATGGATAAATAAAATTAAGAAGAGAAAAGGGTAAACCAACAGTATCACCTGGCCAAATGGTGGCAGAGGAAACTCCCAATCCTTCCCTCTTAGAATTGCACTTGTAAATCTACTAACCATTTTCTGTTTTCCATCAGAAACAAATCTCAGACTACAAGAGCATGAAGAGCTAGGATTGACGTACTAAATTTTCTGCATCTCGAAGGTTCACTCTTTTGGCAAGATTGATAGCAAGCTCCAGATTGTTCAACTAATAAATAATCAGCAACGCTCAATATTTGTAGGCGAAAAATGTTTCAAATGGATATACAATAAATGTAAAGACTGTATACATACTTCGTCGCTGATAAAAGACAGAAAGTAAAAAGTAAAAAAACAAACACAAGAAAGAGCTTATGGCACTATCAAAAAAACTAAGAAATCTTTAGGGAAATACCTATAAAAACTGTACAACAAAAACATATCCAATTAAACAACTAATTTCTATACCACACCTACACAAAAGTATAAAAATTATAAATTTGTTAAGTATGTCAAACATACATCACAAAAATACTACCAACTTAAAGCAACGATAACTGGATGAAGCAGAGAACACATTTATTCTCTGTATTTTAACACAAATGTATTACCAGAATACCAACAGCAAGTTAATGTAAAAATTACCTAGGAAATGGATGAAGCAAATGGATGAAGAGGAAGTTAAAACGACAAATAATCATAACAAAAGATTGTAGAGTAAATTGATCATGCTAATAAAATCTGGGGTGTAACTTCAGTTTAACATTTTTATAGAACTTCATTTTTAGTTAAAAATGAAAAGTTAACATAGAATAAATATAAAAGATTTGAATGAATAATATATACAAACCTGGATGGATGGAGAAAATATTCATTCTGACAAATATCCACAGCAATTTTCCTTCTGTATATAGTCATTCTATCCGATTGAACTGTTTGTAGTGGATAATTTAGAATGAAGCATTCTATGTATTTTAGGATGAAAACTCCACAATTTCGCCTGAAACAGTCAACGTCAGACTAAATTAGTATACACAATTACAAAAAAAAAAATATTTATTGGTGGAGGAAATTAAATTTCATCAAAGAAATTAATTAAGTAGTATAATAACATGGAAGTAAATTCTTACGCATTATTTGCAGAAAGTTGGTATGGTACAATGTCTATTTCGATTTCCTTCTTTTTATGTTTGTTGAAATCTTCTCTAACTAAGAAATCTGGTTGCTTCAATAGTTTCTGGAGTGCTATCCATGTTGGTCTTGCATAGGCGATGACTTCTTCCATTGTTTGAAGGTTGTTGCTACAATTATATATTTGTAATTTCCATTCATGCAAATCAACTAAGAAGAGATACCAAACAGCTCTTGGATAGGCGCATGGAATTAGTAGATAGTTGCAACTTGTCCATTGAAGACCAAAACGTGGCAAACGACCAAATATATAATCTTGTAAGAAAATTGGGTAGTGAAGTGTTTCGAGGTCTTTGGCTTTTGGTTTTTCCTGTAGATCTACTCCAGTGTTCACATATCTATGACATTCATCTTCAAATCGAAAGTCCATAATAGCATATTCTTTAGAACAACGGGTGCAACCTTTAAGGATTCGCTGTCTCAAAAGACTTAACTCTAAATTAATAGCCTAACAAAATGATAGACAGGAATTAGATATGTTATCATTGTATGAAACTGATTATGATGATTCAATATAATGACTATGTATGACTTACTGTTATAGTCATCTCTTCATTTACATCCATTGTATCTTTTAACTGTGTGCTTTTATAGAGATTGCCATTTTTATCATCCTAATATCTACATAGAATATGGATTAGATTTAACATTAGATAAATTAAATGACAATTGTAATATTCAAGGATGAAACATTACCCAGATGGATTCATGACGATCCAATCTCTCAAAATTTCGTACTTCTCCATGCTATAGTCTTCTAAAGGATATCGATCAGATTGTTTCTTTTTTTCTTCATGTGTCTTTTGTGTTTTTGGCCCTTCAATTTGTTCTAATGCTTCAACATGTTGGTGAGATGTTGAGGGTTGTGCTTGGTGAGATGTTGGCTGGTTACTTTGGACTGGATAAACATTACCAACATCTTGTCGTCTCTTTTCATTTTCTTTAGATAGCTGTCTTTGCTGGTATTGCATCTCCTGATAGTAAGCATGTATTCTTTTTTCATGTTCTTCAAATAACTGTCTTTGGTAAGACATCTCCTCCCGTCTTCTTTTTTCATCTTCTTCAAAGAGTAGTCTTTGCTTTTCTAGATAGTCAGCTTGTTGTTTTTTTGATTCTTCAAACATGTTATTATACAAAGTAGACATATCTGACACTATATGTTGCCTATACATGTTGAACATTTCATCCATCTGCTGTCTAGTTACATAGTTGGCGCTTCCAAAAGAAGAAGTCGATTGAACTCCAATATCACTTGGAATATCTGCCTGAGGTATTTCCCTTGGTGTATGCTCAGTTGGAATATCCCTTTCAGCTATTTCATCTGGTAGGTGTGGTAGGTTATGTAATTGGGGATTAACTATGGCATCCAACAGGGTATGTTGGTTGTCAACTGGCAGTGAAAGACTTGTGTACCATGGTGTTTGTAATTCTTCTTCTGATGGTTGTAACACTGCAAGTATTTCTATCTGAAAAAAAAATTTCAAATTTTTTTGTAAAAAAGATAAACAAACATGATACAATTGTTAAATGTTTGATAAAAGAAGACATACCTCTTTGGTGGCTAAGAAGTGTCTAATATTATTCTCCAATAATTTTTTATTTGGTTTCCACTTATGCATTCTTGGAGTTTGTAAAGTTTTATATCGACGTCGTCCAAAATTTTCTCCAACTTCAGGAAATGCTTCGTAAATCCAGAACTTTAATATTTAAAAAATACAAATATTAGATATTATATAAATACTTTAAGAAATTATAAAAATTTCAAAAAAAAATATACCTGAAATGCAAGTGGATATCCATGCAATGTATATTTACAATCAGTTTGTTGATTGTCTTGCATCTTCTGAACCCGTTGTTGCAATGAGTGTAACAAAACAAAATAAGCTTTTCGACCCCAAGGATATGCAAGAAAACCATCAATATTCTCAACCATGCTAAGACTTTTGTAATCAATAATCCTTCTTGTTGGTTTCAACACACACTCCACCAACATAACTAATCCTAGTTTAAATTTATCATGTGGATGTTCACAGAGGTGGAATACTTCAAAAAGTCTCCTCATACTAATCACTTTTGTACCTTCAAAATATTCATTTCTAAGCCTATCATTATTTAATTGAAGATTGACGTTGGATTCGTGACAAGGCAATCCAGTAATCAAACAAAATTCTTGCATACCAAATCGGGCAAACTGATTTTTTAATTTTACCCACACTTCATTCTTCTTACCACAGTTTACAAACCTCAATATAAATTCGTGCACTAATTTTCCATTAAACTGTTGTTCATCTCCTCTGTAAATAAATCCATACAGAAATTCATAGAAATTACTACTCAGTAAAGAGGCTTGGTATTCTGTACTTATTACTTCCAGCAAATCTTTAATGAATTGATGGTGTGGATACTGCGTGATGGTAGCAGAACACCAGTGGTCTGGAGAGAGTATATATTCCAAAGCCATCTGCACAAATAATTACAAATATCATATGCCTATCGAAAAAAAAATTGATGATTGTCTAAGTGAAAGACACTGATAACAAGTATTGTTAATCTGGGCATTTACCTAAGGCAACATTGTTTTTATACATGCTTACAATAATTGCCATGAAAAATCCATCTAATTTAGCTATGAAATTAACTATTGGCAAGACATTCATTTACTTTGATTTTCATACAACATAAGAAGAAATCATAAGTTAGCTAAAGAAAGAAAATATCAATGTCAAGTCATACGAAATTACATGTGTGTTCCATCGCTTAACCAAATTCAACTTGCTCAAACAAGCTTTGATATTGTAATGAAACACTGAGTTGAAGAGACACATAATG
The DNA here is from genome assembly GCA_019395295.1 of Osmanthus fragrans. Lineage (NCBI taxonomy): Eukaryota > Viridiplantae > Streptophyta > Magnoliopsida > Lamiales > Oleaceae > Osmanthus > Osmanthus fragrans. The sequence goes on from CM033362.1 coordinate 10,288,702, forward strand.
TTGTGTAATTGGAGATACAGTATTCATGTCATGAGTAAGTACATACAACAAAGTGTTGAAAATCAAATCTAACAGTTGAAGCAACATAGGCGAAGTTCTTGAAATTAAGTGCTGGAATCACCTATATGTGAAAACTGTGTAAGAGAGAGAACAAATTTGGCCAGTTATTGGTAAGAGTTAGTGGTACCTGTTAATAAAAATAATAAAATGTTCCATCTTCAACCGCTGCTCAAGGCAGCATCCGGATATACAATTCCCTTATGATATTAAGACTAAATTTAAATAAATTTGGCCACTCAAAGACTTTGAAAATATTAATTGCTATCATCTGTAATTGCTATTCATGTCGAACACAATGTTTGATTTGGCTAAGTTACCTCATCCTAGAACAAGCAAGCAAATGGATGAGAAAAATAATTAGAGCTATAGGAAATCATAATTTTTATCTTCAACTCAATTGAATTAAGTATTAGAAGTGAATTTTCTGTTTTCCTTTTAATGCAATAAGCTTTAAATATTTGTAATTAGAGATTAAATTTTTCAGTCATCTCAACTTGGTTTCAGATGAATAAGAGTGAAAAGCTAAGAATCAGAAAAAATTTGTATGTTAACTAACTGCACCAGTTCTCTCTACCGAAGGATTCACTGCGCACACGCATTTCGCGTTGAGAGCACCGTGCGAGATCCGCACGCACGGTGCAAGGCACCGTGCGCACACGGATCTCGCACGGTGCGAGATCCGCACACACGGTGCCCTACAGGTAGCACCGTGCGCACACGGATCTCGCACCGTGCGAGATCTCGCACCGTGCGAGATCCAGGCACCGTGCGCATATGGATCTCGCACGGTGTGAGATCTGCCCGTGCAGATCTCGCACCTTACGAGATCCATGCACCTGAAATACAGCAAGATGGATGGAAGATAACCTGAAACAGGTAGTAGTGTTTTCGTAGACAGAAGAGATGAGAAGAGATGGACGCTGGTTTGCACAGAAGATGGAAGCTTGTACCGAATAATAATAATGCCTGGTTTGGAAGTTTGTACCGAATAGGAAGTTGTGGATATTAAATAATGTAGGTAGTGTAATAAATACTTGTAATAATATTTTAGTAATAACATTTTTGTTTTTAGGTTTTGAATAGAATTTAATTTTAGGATAAAAAAAGAATATATGTTAGTTAAGAAAAATCATATTGGTAGTGAAAGAAAAATCGAAGTAACAACAAAAATTCGCACTTGAATATCCATTATGCCTGAGTACAAATCAACAGTATCTACTTGCGAAAAACAAATAGTTATAATTGAATATCCATTACAAGATAGTGTAAAAACTATTTTTTTTTTTTATATTGTTAGGATAGGATTAAAGTAGTAGTGAGAAGTAATTCAATTGGATTTGATACTGTAACGGTATAAATAAATTTTATGAATTAGCTTTTATTTCAATATCAATATGTTAAGACATTGTGATTTCTGTGCACTCCATTTAAATTCATGTTGCAGTAGTACGAGAAAATATTCCTCCTTATCAATATCATATTTCCTTTAAAATGTATTAGTAAGTTAATAAATAAACAAAGATAACAATGAACTGTAAATTATAAACTATATGACTGTGGAACATGGTCGATTATATATAGGAAGAGTAATATATGTAAGCAACAATGATAAAAACCAAAACTCAATGAGATGATATGGATACAAAAAAAAAAAACACAGCAACAATAATATTTTTATTCAGTGAAACTTCCACAAATCTCCACATTTAAACTGGTGTTGCATCAACATTTGAGATTTTGAGATTTGGTGCAAGTGTAAGCAAAAAAAAAAGGCACAAATTGACATCTATTATAGCCTTCAAAAAACAACTGCTGTCACTGGTTCTTTGGTGCAAAATTATCCCATCATTCGACAACAAGAGATAATTTCAAACAAAACAACAATGAAATGCCTACTGCATTTTCTTGATGGATGCCTGGTTGTCTTCATTGTTGGTGGTGCTTTTGTCGACTTTTTTGCTGGCAGGACTTGTGTCAACAGATTTATGGAAAAGTGACCTCTTTGCACGAGGAGATGATGTTGGAAGAAGTGATGTTGAATCTGCATTCTTGTTTTTAATTACTGGACTTGTATTTTTTGTGATGTCTGAGCCTTCAACTGGTTCTTTTGAGTCTTCAATAGCCGGTTGTTTTGTAGATGAGTCGAGCATGAAGATGATTTCATACTTATGGTCTGTTGAGTTTGACTGTTTCTGGACGGTAGCACTAAATTCAGTAGGATTTGGTACCAACAATATTGCCTTGACATAGAATGCATGATTTTTATCAATTTTTGCACGGATAATCTCACCAAGATTTGGTGCAGTTTCCTGGAGATGTTAAAGATGTGTGAGTGGTGATCAAAGTAAATTTTTCAGTGTTCAATAAAAAAAAAAGATCAATAGTCCTTACAGATGCTGTTTTGTCCATTAAAACCTCAGCACGACATTGTAGAATATTTTCTGCTGTTTCGCCCATAGCTGATGCACTAAGAGATCCAGTTGAATCATGAAGTCGAATATCTACTCTTGCTCTAAAAGAATTATGAGATGCATTATTATCAGTATAATGAAGGAGTTGTAAATAGTTTTGATTGGAGAACTAAAGATTCTATCATTATAAAACTAATCTGTCAGGTGTATAAATTTTACACTGTCTGGTTTATCATTTTACCTTGGCACTGCTGTCGAAGTTTGACACTTACAGAACCTACAGTAGTATGTCTCACCGGCCTTAGTAGCATTTGAAACTCTGTTGCAGTTATTACAGGATAGATACCAAAAAGAGGTTTTTTTTCATTTCAATATCTGCTGTTGCTTTTATCCAGAAATGTTTTTGCTGTAAATAAATCAAGCAGTGCAGATTAAATAATGAAATAATATACAAGTCTTCTAAATATATAATATAAACTAAATACATGGATTGTAAATTTGTACAAAACCCAATTTAAATGAAGCTTGAAATGATTTACCAGATTTAACAGAGTGTGGATATCTCTGATATCAGTGTACTTATCCTCCGATGGAAGTGATAACTTCGATGGTGTAAGTTCAAGACATGGTTTCATCAATGCGATTTCATTCAATCCGTCCAAGTTTTCAGCAATCCTTGCAGATTAGATTATATTATTGGTTTAAATACAAAGTTACTTCTTGAAAAAAAAAAATAATAATATAAGAATCTTTATTTCTATTAGAATGGAAGGTAAATTTAACATGTAACAAACTGGAATATTACGTGAAAACATCCAACGATTGTGAAAGAAATGAGTAAACAAATTCAATATGTTGAGGAATTATGGAGTGAAAAGTGGCTAATTATTGAATGCTTAATTTGAAAATCTAAATACTTATAATCAGCTGTCTACATTAAAGATGCAGTTATAATCAGGTTAATATGCTGTACAGTGCATGAATGATAGTAAAAAAGTTACAGGTTTAGTAGAAGGTGGCTTATATCTTTCTAATCTAACTGGAATGCTACAAGAGGTTGGAGAAAAGTATATTAACAGTTATTGAAACGTACGTCAAAGTGCAATGCTGGATCAAGAATTTGTTGAACTCAGGAGCGTTTAATTTATGTACTGGAGTAATTTCAAGTGGTAAACTGTAATAGAAGATAGGTATTACCATGACTTGAGCTTTGCAACTTCTTCAAATGGATAGTCAATGAAAAAGCAGCTATTCATTTTTGTAGATAGAGACAGCCCTATATAGACAAAGGAAAGTATAAATGATTTTTCAGGTTATTTTATATATGTACATGCAAAACATTAAATTTTTACTGTAAGAAATAGTCCATATATATACTCAGAAAAAGTTTCAACAAACTAACCATTGAAAGATGAAACTTTCAAATGATTTCCAACAACCACTGGTTTTTTAGCTATATTGTTTGCAATAAGAATGCATTCTCGCTCCACGAAAGCCTCCCACATCGTTAGAACTACTGTTTCAAACCTGGTATACATTTAAAAAAAAAAAAAATGAAATCACATCATAGCATAAATAGGGTAGATTTAAAGTATATAATAACAAAATAAACATCAACCTTTTGTCCATAAGAACAATGTCTTGAACATATACTTGTCCACCAGCTCGTGTATGTATGAGCCTCTTGGGTCGTATGTCAATAGCAATTGCAATCACAGCTACAGTAGATTAACATGTTACTATGAAACAGCGATGAAAAGAATAAGAAAATGGAACCAAAAAAGGTAAACAAATACTGATGATACCTATGTCAGTATCGGTGTCCATATATTTTTCAAAGTCTTCAAATGGAGTGATGTGGAATGTTGAAAATAATAGTACATCATTGTTTTCTTGTATTTCCTCAATCCTAGTTGTTCCAGAAATAGTCCACTGTACATCTCCAGCATACAGCTTATAATCACTTTTTGGATGCCTTACATATGCATTTGAGATCAAGTATGTTTTTCCAAGAGTTAGTTCATTTTCAAAAGCTGAAATATTACTGTCCCAAATTGTGGCATGAACTTTATTTCCCTGTTGAAATTTGAAGTATAATAAAATGGTACATCAGTCGACTATCTGGTGTATTAAAGATGACATGGTGAAAAACATCTATCTACATTAAAATGGCATAGCAGAAAAGCAAATGAAGTTTATATTAACTAAGTTATACCTTTTCATCCATAAGTATGAAGTTTTGGTACTTTGAGGGGCTATGTTGAGCTGTTCTTGCTGGTCCCTTTTCAGCAACGAATATTTTTGCTGTCCAATTTCTTTCACCAGGTGAGATATCTGTTATGAGACTGTATTTGTTTGCCATTGCTTGTGTGGGATAGCAACTAATAAAAAAGAAGACAGATAATAAATGTAAATTCAATTGTTCTAAGTGTTTTGATATTGATAAAACTTAGAGAAAGCTGAAATAAATGGCTATAGAAAGATAACCTGAAATAAATACAACTGGGAAGATGTTTGAAAAAAAAATTGGCAGCAGATGAAGGTTCTAATCTCTAAGTATTTTTTTTCTCCTGGTTTGAGAAGATGGTGGTGCTAGATATATATAAGCAGGAAGAGATGATGAGGTATGTTTTACCGTGTTTTTTTTTTATATTATATTTCATTTAAATTTTAATAAAATAATTACATAGTGCACCATACTCTTCTTCCAATAGCAGTGGGAAGATGATGACATTTTATGTATTTTTGTATGTATGTATATATATATATATATATATATATATATATATATATATATATATATATAATAATAATAATAATGACTATCTCTATCTATATCTATTCTATATTTTTTTTTCTATATATAATGAGTAATAAGTATGGGGTAATGGTAAGGTGAAGCACAGAGACTTACTTATAGAATGGGTAATGGTAAGGTGAACTTCAGAGACTTACTTATAGAATGAGTAATGTAAGGTAAAGCACGTCTTTTTTTTATTATATAATAATCTAATAATGAGTAATAAGAATGGGGTAATGGTAAGGTGAAGCACAGAGACTTACTTATAGAATGGGAAATGGTAAGGTGAAATACAGAGACTTACTTATAGAATGGGTAATGTAAGGTGAAGCACTTCTTTTTTCTATTATATATATATATATTATTATTATTACTCATAGAAATGGGTAATGATAAGGTGAACTACATTTTTTGTATATATATATATATATATATATATATATATATATATATATATATATATATATATATATAATAATAATGACTATCTTCTCTATCTAATAATGAGTAATAAGAATGGGGTAATGGTAAGGTCAAGCACAGAGACTTACTTATAGAATGGATAATGGTAAGGTGAAGCACAGAGAGTTACTTATAGAATGGGTAATGTAAGGTGAAGCACGTCTTTTTTTTATTATTACTCATAGAAATGGGTAATGGTAAGGTGAAATACAGACTTACTTTATGTCTATCAAATCTGACACAGCTGGTAAGGAGGTGATAAAGGTTAGACTGACAAAAGTAACGTTGCAAGTAATATGCCAAAGATTTTTGTAGTAAAAAAAAAATTTGTAACTACAGTAGTAATTAAATCTCACTGAATTTTTTTGCATTTTATTTATTATAATATAATAATAATTTATAAAAAAAAAAAGGAAAGTATCTAACATGAGTTTTTCTGCGTAAGATAAGAAGTGGGATTGAAAATTTTAGAGAAAATTTGTGACCGGTGCTCGCACGGTGCCTCACGAGATTGCACAGAGCAATCTCGCAGGCACCGGGCGAGATTGCACGGTGCCTCTCGAGAGGCACCGTGCACTCTCGCCCGGTACCTCTCGAGAGGCACCGTGCACTCTTGCACGGTGCCTCACAAGATTGCACAGAGCAATCTCGCACGGTGCGAGATCTCGCATCGTGCGAGATTGCACGGTGCTCGCACACCAGCAACGTAGTTTATTTTTATGTAAATAAATACCCAAAATTCTTTATTTATACACTAATACATTAAAACAATTTACCTAAGCCAGGGCATGATTCCAAACAGCATTCACATAGCCTTTCCCTTTATTCCCATCCAACAATCCAATTTTCTCCATTTCTATTAGATGCAAAACCTAGCCACGAATGAAATAGTTATATGTGAATAGTAAATGACAATGCAACATAGATGCAAAAGAGTGGAAAAAACATATGGAGCTCATATTTATTGAATAACAAAAGGAGCATACCTGAGAAATTGACTTCCCTTACAAGCTTAATAGCATCTGATTTTGCAATATTATCGTTTTCTGGAGATACTGCCATTACGCCATAGTTGGGCTGAAGTACAATTAGAAAACACATTCAATATCAGGTTGAATATAGATAAATTGAAATAATTCATTATGAAATAAACAATCTCAGTTTCACATTGATACAATTCATTGTAACATAACAAAACAAACAGAATAGGACAATATGTGGTAATTTGAATGAAGGTACTATTTTTCTTTTTCCTTTTTATTTTTTCCGTACTTTTATTTATTAATAATATACAGATGGTTTCAATCTAAAAAATCTGAATATTTCATAGATTCAAAATTTCAAAATACTTTAATCATCGCGAGTGTTACTAAGATTGAAAGTTTAATTAATTGAAAACATAATTCTCAAAACAATAACACGTTATCATCAAAGTACCAGACTTATATTAATGATAATGACATGACAGAAACATCAAATAAATTGATTAGCTTTCGGTACAATTGATGTGTAATGTATTTGTTCACCCCTAAATAATAAAACAAAATTTAAACATCCTAAAGTCCAAAAAATAAATTTATAATGAATAATTAATTTTAAGGCAACTCTCATTATGAATATCTACAACTTTAGAATGGAGAAATACAGTGTCAATGGTAAATCTGGATGAAAACATTATAACGACAAAGATAAAAAAAAAAAAATGGGAAGTGAGTATAATGAGAAACTAATTACCTTTTGCAAGATATTTTTTACAAGCTTCAATTTCACTCCAATTTAAGCATCTCTGCAAATGAAAGTACACCAGTCATATCCTTGATTGGAATTAGCATTACTTTACTGGGATACATATTACCTATTATCTTGACAGTATGAAGCAAAATGAATGGAGATAATTCATTACAATTTTTTCATTCATTTAACAACCTTAATCTTCTATAAATTACATTAGCATTCAAAGAATTCTGCCATCCATTGACGAATAATTTAAGCTTTTGATTTCCAAATCTTATATAAACGAAATGATGTGTCCATCTTGAACTAAAGGACATACATCAGGACTAACAAACTACTGGAGAACATCCCATGGTTTTGACTGGATATCTAAAGTTATATGCAGTTAAATATTGAAACCTATACCGGATGGATACAAGTAAAATACAGTCTGGAGGAGAATAAGTATTGTATAGAATATTTAAATTATGTGTTTTTGGTATAAAAAAAAGGGAAATACATGGATATCATAAAACCAGTAGCCATTTGAATGTACAATTAATGAGCAGCCATCAATATCTGATCTGTATGATCTAACCATTTCATCAATTACCTACTATGTAAGCTGAGTTTGGCAGAGACTTCTCATTCCAAGTCAAATTTCACCATATCTTGCCAATATATCTCCACACCACCTCCAAATTCCCAAAACACAAAGGTATATAAGAAATTACAATCAAATAAAACAAGTACAATGTTTAAGCATATGTTTTTAACAAAGTTATTTATAGAAGAAAGCAAACTCAATTAAGAAAAGCAGACAAAAAAGACACTAAAATTTTGCAGAAAAATACACACAAATTTTGCAGAACTAATTTCATCTCACATATCCTCTAAAAATTTCTTTTGTGACAACATATTAAATATTTCAAAAATGCATATGAAATTAAATTTAGCAGTTCCAAATTATATACACAAATATTTTATTCAAATTGGTTTTCTCTACATGTATTATTTCATATTATCAATAGTATGTAGAAGTGGTTGAATTCATTTGCACAAAATGATAGTGTCCTAAGACCATTTATTAATATGGAAATTCATATTGTTACTTGACTTAAAATTCACTGAATTAGTTACATGGAATTAATGATATTCTAAGAATTTTTACAGGAAATAATTAAAATTTATTAGTAATATACTGAGCACCGTATGCAATAAATTAAAGCATTTGCAAATGTATTGACAAGTATTCATGATTGTTAAGAAAGTCTAAAAATAAAGCATACAATAAATACAAAAAAAGGATTTTTTTTACAAAAAGAAAATAGATAGTAATGAATTTAAATATAAATATATGCTATTAAGGATGGAAAAAATATCTAGGTAAGTGGTAGAAGAACAAGGCAACAAGAATTGCATGTAACTAAAACAAAAATAAATGCAAACATGACTCTCATTCATAAAAAAAAAATGTTACAATAAATTTACTAATTCAAGGATTTCACTGTAAACAACATTTTTTGTACATTTGTTATGTAATAACGAATGTATATTTGTTGGTTTAACCAGGATTTTGATAGCATCACTTGTTTTCGCTCTTGATAATGCAACGTATAACTGCCCATGCGAAAATACTGGTTCAGGAAGATAAAGTCCCACAAAATCTAAAGTTTGACCTTGAGCTTTATTAATAGTCATTGCAAAGCATGGACGTATTGGAAATTGAGTTCGTTTGAATGGGACTGAACCTCTTTCACTTTCTAACGGAATAAATGGAATTCTAGGTAGAAAAACATGTTTTCCACGATATTCTCCGACAGCAATTTCAGCATCAATAACATTTTTTTCAAATTTTCTACAAATTAGTCTTGTACCATTGCATAGACCTTCCGAAGGATTTATGTTTCGAAGTAATATAACAGGACAATTTTCTTTCAATATAAGTTCATGCAGTGGTATACCATTTGGAGTTAATGTGTTTAAGAAATCTTCTTGAATACCCTGTTCAGTTTTATCAATTGTTTCATCAAAACTGTAATATGTAAAGTTTCTACCAGGAATTTCTTTTAGTAACATATTGTTAATTTCATCAACTGATTCATTTTTTGGAGTTAAGATAACTCTATTAATCATGGTATCTAAGGCAGCATTATATGTTTGTAAATTTGGGAATACTACATTTATTAATGATTTCAAGGAAAGTAATTCATCATCGTAGGCTAATGTTAAATTAGATGGAAGCTCAATCATACCACAAGAATGGGCATCTTCAACGCCATTACCTATAGAAAGTAAATATTCACAATACATTGGATCTAACTGGGCTCTCATATTTTGAATCAAATGTAAACGAATAAATGAAGGCCATAGATAAGAGAACACTAAACTTGCTTGCATTATATCTGTCTTATTCCCATTTGGAACAACTGGTAATATTTGACGAAAATCTCCACCAAAAACTATTACCTTTCCACCAAAAGGTGTATCACATTCATGAATATCTCTAAGCATTCTATCCAAAGCTTCTATTGCGTAACGATGTGTCATAGGAGCTTCATCCCATATAATCAATTTTGTCATTCGTAAAAAATTCCCTAAGGCTGATTGTTTACTAACAGAGCAACTTATACTTGTATTTAATTCTAATGGATTTTTAAAACGTGAATGTGCAGTGCGACCACCTGGTAATAATGATGCTGCTACACCTGAAGAAGCTGTAGCCAATGCAATTAAATTTTTTGCTCTAACAGCTCTTAATAATGCTTTGTACAAAAATGTTTTTCCTGTTCCTCCTGGGCCATCTAAAAAAAATAACCCTATTCCATCAGTGAAAACTCTATGCAAAATTGCATCATATGCAGCTTGCTGTTCTTTATTTAATACAATTGATGAAGTAGTTTCAATGTTAATGAAGCCATCTCTCATTTCTTCAGCAATCATATTTACTAACCTTTCATTTTCATTTATGTTTATTTCAAATGAAACTAATTTATATTCATTTATGTTTTTTCCAATTGGTTCAAGAACACTATTTATATATTGTAATGCTTTTACTTCAGCATTTTCGTAAGAAATGCCTTTTTGAACATAATCTTCAAACATATATGTTTTTAAATTTTGACCAAAGAGTTGATGGATTTTTAGGGGCACATAAAGTTAATATAGTGGAAAACAATCTCCGTAAAGAATTCGGCATTTGATAAACTATTGCTTCAGCTAAACAAAGCTCACAATTATTATCCGCATTCAACAAGCCATGTAATAGAGCTGATTCTCAAAAAGATGATACGTTAACATCATTAACTGTTTTCAAGCTTTCAAAAGATGTCGAACCTTTAATATGATTTAGTAGAAGTCGCAAGTAATATCTTTCACCTTCACATGGATTTGCAGTAATAATTCGACCAATTACATCTTTTCTTTTTCTTGGACTCCAAATTTTAGATTGAGCATCCCAAATAAAATGAATAGGAAAATCTCTATACAATAATGTTTTAGCTTTTTCGTTTGTAGAATTCATACGAAAATATTCAATTAACATTGTACGTTGTACATAATCTCTAGAAACAATTTTTGTTACATCATCAGAATTATTAAACGTAACGAATTGACCATTTTGAAGGTGTAATTGTAGAGGAATAACAGATGGAGAATTCTCGGATAAAATAAATCCGTAAATTCTTCAAGTTGCTTCTGGCGGAGTTATCCACCTAGCTGTTTGATATTGTGAGATTTCATCAATATCATTATCAACTTCATTACTTTGCAAAGAAAAACTTATTCGATCATGACCTTTGTAAACATATTTGTATAAATATTTAACAACTTTTATGGTGGAACAAATTTCTACATTAATATGACAATCATACTTAGCTATCAAATAAGGATTATAAGGCACTACCCATCTATTATCTAAATACTCTCCTCTAACCTTAACTTCTTCACCGTTATCACGACGTCTATATAAAGGGTAGGAATTATTGCCTAAAGTGGTAATTGTTGAATATTCTTTAGGATATTTATTTTTACACAAGTGGTTCTTTTCCATACAAACATTTTTTGGATTTAGAATTCCACAAGGACCATGCATCATATGTTTGATAACACGAGAACGTAAATAAGGGTAATTATTTTGATTAGGAATTTCGCATGAAACAATACTATCAATGACATTGGTAGAAGTAATTTTTGATCCGTGTTTTAAAATTAACAAGAAATGAGCATGTAGAAGACCTCTTTTTTGAAATTCAATCACATATATGTAAGCTGCAATAGGACCAAATATTTTTTCTTTAAATAAGTCATGCTTCAACGTTTCCAATTTAGATCTAAATACACGGGATATTAAATCAGGTCTATTCTGTACTTCATCGTTGTGTTGTAATTCCTGCTTTATTTCAGGCCAATTAGGATTACAAGTCATTGTTTAAAAAAATATCAGGTTTTTCCAAATCTCTGAACTAATGCCATTGCATCCATATATCTTTTTTTTCTTATCTCTAGGACCACCAGTGAAGGATGATGGTAAAATAATTTTCTTACCAATTTTATACCCTCTAGTTTCCCCTGTTTCAATAGTATCAACAATCCCTTGATATAATTCAGCACGTATATGTTTTTGGTTATTTCTAAAGTAATCTAATCTAGACGTTTCAATTTTTACATACATGTCAACTACGTATTGTTGTAAAAGTCTACCAGTATGAAGCAAGATTGAGTTACCCAAAGTTCTAATTTGTAATTTATAACAATAGTACTCCCGACAAGAAACTTGAGATCTTTTCTTCGATTTTCTATGTCCTAAAAGAAAGAAAGGAGACAATATTTTAAATGACATAGCAAATTAATTGTAAATTACATTAGATAGATAAAAGAGAAAAAAAAGTTTGTATTGACATGCCTTCATTCTCTCTCTCAATTAGTTCCTCTGCAGAGTTGATATTTCTAATATCAATTACATCTTCAGCTGCAAGAGAAAAAGAATGATGTGTTTTAATACTTCTTCTAATACCCTCGTGCCATCCAGGTTCACCATAAGGAAACAATAAAGGATACTGAAGAGGATCATAACAACCAAAGTAATAATGCACTTTATGAGATGATCCAGAATGACCAAAAATGGTAATGTCGCGAATTCTAACTTCTGCAGTAGGATCCTCATCAACCCAAACTGCAGCTATTTGAGATGTTGTTGGAAGATTATACACCCTTTGATCGAGTTGAGAATTACATCTTATTTGTATTTTGTACGTTTCTAAGGCTTCAATACTATTTAAAGAGCGAAAAATTTTTGAGTAAGGATTGATTCTCAAAATATCTATCAATTTTTGTAACATTAATTCTGAAAAACGATTAGAATTGTTCATACGATTTTGAATTTCATTTTCAGTATCATAAAAATATAACTGTAAATAACTTGGTTTGCCATCATGTGGTAACAACGGGTTTATGTAGTGATACACCTGACCTTGAACTCTAAAAGTATAAATTCCTTTATTCATCCTGCATAAATCAGTGTCATATTTTACACCGAAGGACGTGAAAGCAAAATGATTATTGTAACTTCGACAAATAGTCCTAAATTGTAAAGCTTCAGGTGTTGATGATGTGAACAAATTATACAAATCAGATGGTACTGTATTAAGGCATAATCTAACTTTCCCATCAGAACAACAAAAAATTTTACATTCCTTGAAAAATTTCTTTGCATTACAGTAATCACAAATCGTAGGCGATGGTAAAATATAAGGTTCAATTGGAACTACAAGTAACCTTAATGTTGAAATACGCTCACTTCGTTCCTCAAGTTCAATTTCATTGTTAAATATACCTGTAGTATCAGTAGATAATTCAGCACCTACAACGATCGAGGAAGAAGCGATTGTTTCACTACCAACATTGTCACCAAAGTGTGAATCTATAATGCATAGATTTTAATTAGCTTCATTTACAAGCACACATACAAAAACACACTATAAAAATCAATTTGTATATTTAAAAAAATTGTTGCTTCCAACACACAATTTGAGAATAATAAGGTTTATTTAAAAGGTAGAAATGAGATGAATAATTGAAGCTAATGTTCTGTATTAAATTTAAATAATATATACAATAATAACTCCAACTCTATAAACTAATAAAAATAAGTTAGATAAGTAGGATTTGTTTTCCAGCATAGAACAAATATTTTAACTCCATAAAAATAATGAAAACAACTTAGATATGTGAGATTTTATTTTTTTTTAATAATAGAGTATTTTTTTTTTTTTTGGGAAAACAAAAAAAATTAATTTCATGACGATATTAGAAAACATAAACATTTATGTGTAAAAAATAAAGAGTAATTAACCTTGTAACTGCGATACACGTGAAGGACGACCAATACGTCTTTCCTTCTTTCCTTTTCGCTCTGCATATAATTCTCTTCTTCTCTTATTTTGTATTTCTTTTTTGTTTGTCAATAAAACTTTCTCAGCTCCACCATCATCATTGGAAACACATATCCGACCAGAATTAGACATTATCTACAAACATATTAAAAAATGAAACATATTTTGAAACCTCCAAAATAAGAACTTATTATTTTGATGGAAGACAACATAAATAAAAAGCATTAAGCCTCTCCTATACTGAAGAATATAAAATGAAAATCATTAGAAGCAAAACCCAAAGTTTGTCCACACTAATATACATGAGTACACACTTACAATAATATCTCATTAATTATTATCTTGAAGCAAAATTAATACTTTAATAGAAGGCAATATGAATTCTTCCATTAAGAATTCAAACCTTTGGATACCTTTAAGGAAAAAATCACAGTGTATTTTTTAAACTATTTTATTTAATCTAATATTCACAAGAAACCTACGACTATTTATTTGTATTCACGAAGTGGCAAGCCGAGAATTGATAATAAGTGTCTAATAGGAGATACATAGGAGACATAGAAGAAAAAATGTAGCAATGTAGGAAATTGTACTATTATCCATCAAGATACCTAAATGATTGGCGTCAACTTTAATCTTTCCATTATATATGAAAGCATATGTGAATTTTATTATTTCCTACATATATGAAGAACATTTCTTCACACTACTCTGTCTGTCCTCTTTCACAATTTTTCCACTCTACCACATGCCTGTTTAATATGCCATGGAAGATTATCCCTTCAATGATGCTGAGATACAGACAACTCTGATACGCCACAAGTAAGCTGAAAATTAGGTGGAATGGTTTTAGTTTAATTAAGTAGGATCCCATCCCAGTATACGCTCTTATTTTCAAGTTGGCTTTTTAGTTTAATTAAGTAGGCTCCTATGTCAGGAATTTGAGGTTAAATAGCCCTTGAACTGTAAACTCGAGAATTCAAGAATTAAGTAAATTCAACAATTCAACAATTCAGTATCTATATTACATATCACTGTAATACAACTCCTCAATCTTTATCATTTTCAGGGCTACAATTGATGCAATTGACTTCGTTGAAAATGGTGAACATAAGTTAAGCAGATCCAGCAGAACACAGACGACGACCTCAATTAAAAGAAAATAAATCCTATTCCAAATAGAAAACATTCAGAAAAAAAATAAAATTTACAACCAACGGAACCGGAAGACTTTTTACACAACTTTTCAACAGTAATACAATGCCTAATATCGAAAGATGCCAACAACTATGTTCTAGCATAATTTAAAGAGGGAAGGATATACAACTTGAAATACACGACAATACAATACGTACTAATGAGTCTCAAACATGCCCCAATTCTAAAATCTTCTTCTGCTTCCTGGATTTAACTATTCCCTCTCCCCTTCACATCTTAAACCAAAATTTTAGATTTCCAATTGATATAAAATACAGCTCAACCAACTCTGTCCTTGCAAAATCTAGAAACCTTTAATCAAAAAAATTTTGTTTGTTCAAACTTTAATTAACAACCTAACATACATGCCTAACATACATGAAAACAAAGGAAATACGCAGATATCAAAAGAAGAAACATTACCAACATTTTCAATAATATAATAGAATTGAAAGGAATATGTATAAATTCAAAACCAATTCCATTGAATAAAAGCACAAATATGACATTTTAAATTTGTATGTGCAACTACCTGTGTTTTCCTTCTGACCAACGTGTTCCTTTCTTCCTTTTTACCTCCTTCTTCCTTCTGTGCCCACTCGACCCAAAGGATATCTGACGTGGCCTTGTCAATCCAACCTGATTTCACTCAAATCCGCCATTCAGGTAATTTAAATGCCAAGTAATATGAAGAAAAGGAACAATCTATACTGTAACATTGGGTATATGTTCTACAAGAATCAACATTGCAATGAACGAAATTTTTGCTTTGTTCTCATATTGTCCGATACTTTCAACCCCCTGTGTACCAAACGTGTCATGGTACTATGACAAAGTCCTAGAAATTCTAGAAATGCTACCTATTGCAAGACAATTGTTATTAAAGATAGTTATTTTCTTAGATGTTAGATATTACTCATCCAAACATGTTAAATTTGCAAATTTGTTACTTTCTCAAATGGAGAAAGTCATTGTTGCTGACTACAAACCTACTGCAGGCCAACTCTAAAATCTATAGGGTGATGACATTGTTTCTAGTTTTTTTTGTCTCCAGGCACCGGCTTCTTACATATATCCAAGGTCAGGAAGGGGTGTCAACTATTTAAACTGAGAACAAATTACTTTTAGCTAAGTCACAAAAGGGTCCAATCATCATGAAAATTCATCAGAATTTTTATCCTAAATAAGCAAATCTTTAAAATGGAGTAAACTTCATGGTGCCAGGAAATTTAGTTACAAGGATTTATTCATGCTGGCACAAAACAAGCAGAAGAGTCCAACCAGAAGGAAAGTGATTGTGTGCATAATTTAACATGCGTTAGAATGATAATCACGCCCGCTAAAATGGCATAGCAATGCAAATCCTGGTTTTCAAATGTAGGCCAATGCAAAGCTTGGTTTTCAAATGTAGGCCTTGCCAAGACACCACACGTTACCAAAATCCCTATATATGCCCTGAATCTACCAAAAATCCAAGACAGGAAGTTGTTTCAATGCTGGAGACTCAAAGGTCATCAAACATCAAGCTTTACGATTTGTCCAGTAAGATTGGCTGATAGAGATTGAGGAAGCAAACAATAAGAATTATCTCAGAACTATTGAATTTATTTCAAACATATATACAACAATACAAAAAAGATGGCGGAAGGCAGAGGAGTAGTGAAGCACACAGTGCTGGTAAAATTTAAAGATGGCTATCTGAGGAAAAGATTGAAAAATACATTAAGGGATATGCTAGCCTCGTCAATCTTGTTCCTTCCATGAATGCTTTTAGATGGGGTAAGGATGTGAGCATTGAGAAGATGCATCAAGGTTTTACTAATGTCTTTGAGAAGATGCATCAAGTACAGAAGGCACACGTCACCAAAATCCCTATATATGGCCCTGAATCTACCAAAAATGCAAGACAGGAAGTTGTTTCAGTGCTCGAGACTCAAAGGTCATCAAACATCAAGCTTTACGATTTGTCCAGTAAGATTCGCTGATAATAGCATATTAAACCATCGACGTTTATCAGCTTCCTTGTATTATATTTTCAATTTAGAAGAAATCCAAGAACCTTGACCAAGGCCACTAACGCAATCACGTGCTATCCCAAAATAAGAATGTAGAACTGGCAAGCCACACTAATGCATCAGAGATAGAGATTGAGGAAGCAAACAATAAGAATGATGGGAAAGTGATTTGAGAAAGAGAGAGTACCTTTCAAGAAATCCAAGAACCTTGACCAAGGCCACTAACGCAATCACGTGCTATCGCAAAATAAGAATGTAGAACTGGCAAGCCACACTAATGCATCAGAGATAGAGATTGAGGAAGCAAACAATAAGAATGATGGGAAAGTGATTTGAGAAAGACAGAGTACCTTTCAAACGTCTGTCTGATCTAGGTGTTATGGGAGATGACCTAAGAATTCAACCCCTCTAGACAGATCAATCGAAGAAGAAGGGAGGCGGTAGTAGAAGATCAATGGAAGAAGAAGGCCGGCAGTGGAAGAAGAAGAAGAAGAGGCGGCAGCGAAAACATGAAAGGAGAGAGAGAGAGAGAGAGGAAATACCAACGCATAGAGAAAAACCTAAAAATTAACCTTCTGATAACCGGTTTCTACGGTAACAATCGGCCCATCTGACAACCCGGCCCACGTGACAACCATAGTTTCTACAGTAGAAAAATTCTTTGCTCTTTTTATATGTGTTAGATATAAAAGAGGAAAGTGATACATGGTGTAATTTCCTCTTAAATCAATTAAGTAAAAATTACACAAAATTCTACTTTATAAATAGAGTATTTTAAAATCAGACTGAAAGTTTAACTATTCAAAAATTAGATATTTTATTAATTAATTAATATATATATATATATAAATAAAACAATTAATCCCTAATTCTCCAAACCCTCTCTCTACCTCTCGACTCTCTCTCCACCGAACGAGTTCACCGTCGACCTCTCTAACTGAAATGAAGAGGAGATGACACCATCGTCGGCACTACTGTAACGAAGAGGAGATGATACGGTGAAGCAGATCCACCGCGTCGCTGCACTTTTCCAATCGCGAATCACCACGTGTTGTGGTGGTGAAATGACACATCGAAGGTAGTTTGGGTGGTGCGATTTTGTGGGTTTGGATGGTGACGGTGCAGCAGATGGTGGTGATACTCGTGGCGGTGGTGTTTGGATGGCGATGGTCGTGGTGGTGATGGTTTAACGATTGGTGAATCTGTTGATGGTGGTGGTGGTGAATCACAATTTTTTGGATGTTTTCAGTTGGTGAAGGGGGTTGTGGTGGCGGTGGTGCTCGTGGCAGTAGTCGTGGCGGTGATGATTTAACGGGTTGGTGAATCTGTTGTTGATGGTGGTGGTGGCTGTTGTGGATTGGTGACAGGATGGTGTTGGCGGTGATGTGGTGGTGGCAGCGGCGGGAACGGTAGGTTCAGGAATTTTTTGGTTGATCTTGGTAGTGTGGTATGGTGGAGACGGTTGTCGGGTGGTGTCACAGATTAGTTGGTTAACTGTGACAACTAAATTGGTTAATCTGTAACCAATAAAAAATATGTGACCAATGATTTGGATAATTTGTTACTAAGAAATAATATGTGACCTAAGAAATTATTAATCTGTGATCAATAATCTGATAATTTATGACTGTATAATATGTTGTGACTTATAATAATTGTGATTTTTGACCGATAAATAAATTGTGACCTACGAAATATGTGAATCGTGACCTTAAAATAATTTGTGACATATTAAAATTTTGATTTGTGATCTCGAAAATAAACTGACCTATAAAATATTTGATTTGTCATTTGTGACTTCGAAATAATTTGTGACTAATTAATTTGACAATGTGTCATGTGACCAATAAATAAATTTGTGACCAAATTGTACATATTTGTAACCTTTGTATATTTAATTAATTAAATAAAAATAATTTTTTTTTTTTTTTTAAGTTTAAAATTTATTTTCTGATTATTGAAATGGACCATACTTATAATTTTACTTATGAAATTTTTCCATCAATTAATATGTAAAGTAATTAAATAAATATTTACGTGTAATAAGTCTGTTCTAGTATTTTAAATATTTGGGTAAGAGTTGTTCTGTATCCGGGTCCAAATAGGATCGTCTGATAGGGATTTTGAAAATTTAAAAGTTATTTTTGAAATTAAGAAATTACTTTTAAATATATTTGGATAATTTTTTGAAATTATTCTATCCAACTAGAAGAGTTTTAGGTAAAAATGACCTACAATAATCTACCCTAACAAGCTCTTTTACAAAAAATAAAGTTCTGCCAAACGAGTCAAAATATAATTTCCCTGTCCCAACTATCTAATAGCAAATTAATCTCTAATCTTTCATAACCCCTAAAAAGAAACAAGTTGGACTAACTTTCGAATATCTTTTCTCAAATATATAAATTGATTTAATTTCCTTTAAATTGTCAAGCGATACTCACGTCTTTAATATTACATAATTAATTTTAATTTAGAATCTCAATGTGATGTTGAAGTGAAAGGTGTTTCAATGTTTACTCTGGTTATACGACAATTACAAAAATTAAAAACATTTAGACTCAGTCTGATTGCAAAAGTAAAAATTAGGTGAAAAGAAAATGAATTGCAGAGATTTGAATTACTTAAAAATTGTTTTACTGTAAATTGTAATTAATTGTATTTGATTGGTATAATTTTTTCACCTGAAAAATGTTGAAAGTTTGATGTCCGTTTGACTTTATTTTTCATGAAAATTATCAAAGGGATATAATTTTTTTACAATTGAAGATAAAATTTGTTTCCATTTCCCAAAAAAAAAAAAAAAAAAAAAAAGATGCAAAATAGATTACCATAAAAAAAAGGTGAGAAAACAATTTCCACAAAAACTAAGCAAATCAGTCACGTGAGACCAAATGAGGAAAATCAATTCCCTAGAAAAAAATGCCATCAAACATGACATTTGTGAAAAAATTTCCATGAAAAATATGCCCCAATCAAACAGGGCCTTAGTATTTGAGATTGACAGTCAGTATACTACAATAAAAAGTATGAATCACCTTATAAAATTTTTGGATCCTGATTCTCGTAAAGATATAACTTTTAATGGATTAATTATATAAATAGTTACTGAACTTTATCATATTAACTACTTAATAACTAAATTTAAAAATGTAATTCAATGGTTACTAAACTTCGTCAAATTTTACTACTTCATTATTGAACTAAAAAATGTATCTCAATGGTCATTGAATTATGCATCATGTTATCCATCCATACTCAAATGAAAAAATTCGTTAAGTTCAACAAACGACGTCGACTTGAGTGATGGATGGGTAACGTGTTGCATAATTAGTAACCATTGAAATACATTTTTAAATTCAATTATGAGGTAGTAATATTTGCAAAATTCAGTGATCATTGATATTCATTTTTAAGTTCGATTATTAAATAATAACAATTTCTTTTTTCCTCAAATCGACTTTTGTGAAAAAAGAAACTAAAGAAAATGAAAGGAAAAAAGTTGAAAAATCAAATTGACCTCAATTACATTGGCACTATTCGAACATTTTTGTATTTTATTTAATTTTTATATTTCTTTCAGTTTTTCTACTGGTTCTCTTTCAATCTGTTTATGCGAAGTTCGAGGCACGGTGAATTAATATCAGTTGATCTAAAAATCAAACGTACTTTTCTTCGTGATGGATGAACATCAACAAGAATTCTATTTTTATTCGATTTATAGGTATTTGATTTTCTATTTCCCATTTCCTCCCTCATTTTCTTTATTTATTCTTTTATAGAGGTCAATTTGAAGAACTTAATAATTGAATTTAAAAAATATATCTCAATAACCACTGAATTATGTTAAATGTTACTACTTATCATTTGTTTGATCCACATTTTAATTTACATTCTCATTCTTTTACTCATTTTCAACCATACATTTTTCAATAAAATAATATTTTTCATCACATCAATAACTTTTCCTTCTTTTTCAGCCATATATTCATCATCACATCACCCAAAAAATACATTCTTTTCATTTTAATGTGCTTCAAACAGGGACTTAATAACTGAACTTAAAAATATATCTCAATGGTAATTAAATTTTATTAAGTATTACTACCTCATATCTGAACTTAAAAATATATCTTAATAATCACTGAACTATGCACCGTGTTACCCATCTATTACTCAAGTCGACGTCATTTGTTGACTTTAAAGAATTTTCTCATTTGAGTAACGGACGGATAATATGTTACATAATTTCGTGACCATTGAAATATATTTTTAAATTTAGTTATGAAATAGTAACACTTGACGAAATTTAGTAACCATTGAGTTACATTTTTAAGTTCAATTATTAAGTAGTAACATATGTCAAAATTCAATAACCATTCATATAATTAACCCAACTTTTAATATTTATAAATGTATCACTTTTACATATGGTAGTAATAATCTTTCCTATTTTATTTTTATATTTTTTCCAAAAAACATAAATTATATTAACTCAAGAAAAATGATCTCATAAGTATCGATAACATGATACATCAAGTAATTGGTAGATCATTTAATTATTGAGACCTATCATGAACTTATTTATTAACTAATTGATTTGTCATGTCGCCGATGCTTAACATAAAAAAATAATTTCTTATTAAATTCAAATCACAGATTACAATGAACTCAGCTAAAATTAACAGGAACAAACGCAGCAAAATATACAATATATCAATGCCACAAGTCCACACTCGACTGATATTGAGTATATATCTATCTAATCTTGAATTTATCTTATAAATTAAAAATAAAATAAAATCACAGGCCTCAATGATAATATTTAAATTGTAAATTGAACTCTAGAATAGCTCAATTATGGGGGTATCATTCAAGTTCATAGAAACATAAAGTTTACAGGATAAACACTCGATTAAGTTCTGCAATGGTGGAACACCAAAATGAAATAACACAAGAAACCAAGGATTATAAATAAAGCCACTAACCAAACAAAGATTCCGACGATCACAACCCAAGGACGTGAAGCATGATTGCATTCTGCGCATGCATCCGATTCTCAGCTTGGGGGAAGACAATGGAGTTTGGGGCCTCAATGACCCCATTAGTAACCTCCACGCCTCTTTCAGCTGGTAAACAATGCATAAAAAAGGCGTTTGGACCCGCTAATTCCATTAGCTCTTCATTCACCTGCAAATAATTACGTGCATTGAGATTGTTGTAAGATAAGATGTATCATTGATCAAGTTCAGACAATGCACGTACAGGACATGATTAAACAATATAATTTAATGAATAAGATTTTGGCTTATTTTTCTTTATTAATACAGTCGAGTGCATCTAATCCTCCCTACCAAACCTGCCTATAGGGCTTCTAGATAACAAGTGCTTAATAGTATATTATTATTCCAACCAATGATCTTTCAGCAGCAACATAGTGTTGTGTTCCTCCAGCCCCCAACTAAAACACAATTTAAAGCACGTGCAAGAAACTCACGTGTCATATCTCCAAGCAAACCTATATCCAGCAAAATGATCTTTCTGGTATTCTCAAGTCTCATTTTCAAAAAATGTCCAATCTAAATTAAATAAATGTAAGTTTATTTGCAGGCGTACCTGGAACCCTTGAAACACTTGACGGCGATGTTCAGCCTCTTCCTTTTGCCCCATGCTTGCCCAAACATCTGAATACACAACATCGGCTCCTTTAACAGCTTCCTTTGGATTGTTAGTTATTTCAATTTTGCTAACTCCAGCCCTTAGTGCTCTCTTAGCTGTCCTTGCATCCGGCTCATAACCTGTAGGTGAAGCGCACACAAAATGGAAAGGAACAACCGATGCCAATAACAGCCAGGAGTGAACAACATTGTTTCCATCTCCAACGTAAACAACCTGAAGTTCCAATATCCAAGCAGAGAGTGCTCAGTATTTTTACTTTGAATATATAAATTGAAGAAAAGAAGTATCTTTTCTGGTTGCATATAAGCTAACCTTTTTTCCTTCCAGTTGACCAACGTGTTCCATTATCGTGAGCGCATCAGCCATTATTTGACAAGGATGGTTGTAATCTGTCAAACCATTGATCACTGGGACACTTGCATATTTAGCAAGATCTAGAATATCCTGCAAAAGAAATGAAACATGCATATAATATGATATCATTGTCCAGAAACTTATTCTCTACAGAAAATACTACTTTAATTCAGATATCTACAATATGTTTGGAAATCTTCTGACAAAAAAGGCCAGCCAAAACTTGTTGTGCCAATCCGGCGGGCTTAATGAACCCATCAGGCCACAAATATAAGAGAATGTCTTATCCTTGTTTAGGACAAGAATTGAACACATAAATTTGTTGTACAAATTAGGTGACCAAGCCATCATAATAACCAAGTCGAACCTCCACACACATATACCATTAGCATAGAATAAGCCAGTGCTACATACACACATTGCTTCATTTGATATGCATGTAGTAAGGTCTTCAGTTTTCATGAGATCAAAGTTGCAAGAATCTATCACAGTCACATGCATTCAAAAGGAAGACAACCTTTAACAAGAGAACTCACCGGCATACCTGATGACCAAAAACTCGAGCCATAATAATATCATTATAGCGAGAAAGGACTCGTGCAACATCACGAGTTTCCTCCCGCTTACCCATCTGGATATCAGCAGGACCTAGGTATATGGCATGGCCACCAAGCAAGTGAAACCCAGTCTCGAATGAAACTCGTGTCCTCATGGATGGTTTGGCAAATATCATTGCCATTGTTTTGCCTTTGAATGGGAGATATGTCGTGTCTCCTGATTTTATCTGTGCTTTGACTTCCTTGGCTCGATCCAAGATGCTTAGAATAGTGTCCTTGTCAAAATCATCAATGTGCAGAAAATCTTTGGGACCTGCCTTTGCTGAAATACAAATACATAAAAGTTACATCTTGAAAAGGAAATTCCACTGACATGAATCCTCATTTCCAATCAAATAGTCTCCACAGAGAATATCCATATCCTGTTAAAAAGTAAGGGACAGATGCCTCTTTCTTTGTTATGTAGCTCGTTGACGTGCAAAATGTCAAGGCACAAGTCCTTCAACGTGAGGCCTTAAGAAGGTTCTTCATCATTGATATAAACAACTAAAAAAATACCGGATAACTCTGATACCAATCTGTTGTGATAATAGGTGACAAATTAATATGACACAATATGAATTAATCAATCAAAAACTCAATAACAAAATAATTGGCAGATGAATGGAGTTTTCAATAAAATATGGAGAGAATTACAATGATTATGTGTTTTTTATTTGTCTAACTTATTCTATATTACAATAAAGAGTCAAATATATATAGGGGATGTTTCAAACCCTAAAAGTAGAGTTGCAGATGGAAAGGAATGCTCAAAATGCGAAAACAGGTCTGGACTAGATGAATATGGTGCTCAAGGGCCAGGTGGGCGCCGCCCCGACGCTCGAGCATCCGGCTGGAGCCAGCGTCATTGTTTTGGATGCTCGACTGGAGGTGAGCATAATTACACCGCAAAGTCCTTTCTAGTCCGTCTATTGATATCTTCAAGTTCAACACAAATTTCAATTCTCAATTAGGTTTCCATATAGACTTCGAATAGGTTTCTAAAAGCATTCCAATAAATATAATTCCTCTTAATGCCGACCTTAATTAGAATTCTCAATCATCTTCAAAATCGAATTTTGGTCACACCCTAATTCTAACAATCATAATTGTTGATGCATAGAAATTTGGGTGAATAAACACTTAAGCTTTCTAAGTAAGAGCTTGAAGTCTTATATTTACTTTCATAACTGTGCACAAAAAATGTTCATCTTAATTTTCAAATTATATTATGCAACTAAAAAATTACTCTCCTTGAATTTTTTAACTCTACTCGAAAAATGTCTAAAATACTTGGAAGTTCTAGTGAATTAATAAAAGAGAGAGCACATATACATATCTTTAACAAAACAAATAAACTAAGAGCATGTTTGGGAAGTGATAGAATTTAATCATTTTTGGTCAAACATATTTTTTATCCATACATTTCATAGAACTCACAATTTATACTACTTAAACTTAATCACTTACCAAACATGCACTAAAAGCATTCAATAGAACTTTAGTCTCGAAGCATATATTTTCCTACAGAATTTTCAGTCTCTTAAAGTGATAAATGCAATATATTGCACTATCAAGTGAGATTAATGTCATTTAAAAGAACAATAATGATCATTTTGGAAACTTTTCCTCGAAAAATAATTTATATATCTTACTCTGATATTAGTTAAGAAATGTATCAATCGAGGTCCAAATGGTGAAGCAATTCAAAGTTCAAATAAAAGAGCTACTTAAGCCCAAGAAAAAGTCTAAATCCAACATAAGAATAAAGCATCTCTAGACCATGTCAAGCCCAACCGACATTTAAAGTGAAAGACTTTTGCTAAATGTAGTATTACCCATGGTTTAAAAAGGTGCAAGTGAGGCGCATGTGCCATGCCGCAAGGCGGATTTTCAAGGCTAAAATACAAGACCCTTACACCTCTAAAGCTGAGGCGCACGCCTCAAGGCTTACGCCTCATGGAGCATGAGGCGTGCGCCTCAATCTGAATTCGAAAGGCCTTTAATTAAAAGGGAAAAGGCCCATTCAATAAGTAATTTTCGGCCCAAATAAACAAAAACACACCTACAAACTACATGGCAGCCAGAACAGAAGAAGCCTTCAAGGCTTCAACCGGAAGTTCAAAAGTCAGAGACCTTCAATCGTGAATTTCTTCTTCTTCAGCCGTTCGCGTGTTCAGCAGGTATTTTTTTTCCTCTTTTTCTTTTTCTTCTTCTTCTTCTTCTTCTTCTTCTTCTTCTTAAGCATACTTTCTCCTCTTTTTTGTCTTCTATTCAAGCATAGAGTTTGAACTATATTATATATAGTTATGGCGGCAGAAAGCAGAATTATTTACCTGTTGTGATCAGTCTACCTATTGTTTTTTTTACCTGCCTTCATCAGTCTATTATGTATGAAGTTTCTGCCTTCATCAGTCTACTGTCCATGGTTTAAAAACGTGAAGCTGAGGCGTGTATATAAGTTTCAAATTGACAAAATATCATACAATACATAACCTGCCTTCAGCCTTCATGAGTCTGCGTATATGAGTTTCATATTGACATGTATCATACAATAACCTGCCTTCAGCCTTCAACCTTCAGCCTTCACCAGTCTGTTGGTTATCGGTTATCCAAGTATAATGTATGATATTCTGGGGCCAAACAGGTGTAATATTTCACACTTCCAATGTTGAAAAAATCATTTACGTCCACGTCTTTTAAATTTTTTTTTATGTGGCATTTTCTGATTGAAGAGTTGTTTAGAATCAGAACTATAGATGTTCAAACCAGCATGCATTGATGTTCAAAATTGTTGTGTGTTTGCTTCTAAATTGTATTTCTTGGCTGATTTAAAAGGCCTAGCAGTCACTCTACTTATAGTGAAGTTTCGCGTTATTCTTTAAACTTCATTTTGTTTTTCAATTTGTGCTTAGTTAATTTAGCTCATCTTCTTAGGAATATTTATGTCTTTGACAGACTATATCTTCATTTCCTCGAATGTTATTTGTCTTGTATTATAGGATGGGAAAAAAATATCGAACGGATCCCGCTTGAAAGTATGGAAAAGAAATCGAAAAGACGGGAGGTGATAAAAAGTCATATGTCTACATCAAGTATATGTTTTGGCAAAAAACCATTACCGGAGGGGTGAAGCGGATGAAGGAACACTTAGCATGTACTCACAAGAATGTAGTCCCGTGTCCTGGAGTTCCTGTGGAGGTTAAAGAAGAGATTGCGGAGTATATGAATGCTGGAAACATGAAAAGACACCTATCACAACAACAGTTTGAAGATATGGTCGATGTTGGTTCTTATTATGAGAAGGATGATAAAGAAAAAGATTCTATGAGAGGCATTAGAGGACCAATAGATAGGTTTGTGTCAAATATCGGTAGTGATGGTGAGACAAATCTAAAGATGAGTGCAGCAAAGATGAAAAAGATGCGAAATAGCATCTGCTTAGATGTTGGCAGATTCTTCTTTGAAAATGCAATACCTTTCAATGTGGTTGAATCTCCTTCGTTTATCAGCATATGTCGGCTCTTGGTTCATACGATAGAGGTTTTTAGCCCCCTACAATGTACGAACTCTGGACATGGATTCTTAAAGAGGAAGCGGAATCGACGGGGAAAATAGTTGACGATGTAAAGGCGACGTGAATTACAACTGGAGTTTCTATATTATCTGACAGGTGGTCTGATATGAGAAATAGAAGCTTGATCAATTTCCTTGTGAATAATCCACATGAAATTGTGTTTCTAAAATCTATTGATGCTTCTGATGCAATTAAAGATGCAGATCTCATGTTCAAATTATTAGACGAGGTTATTCAAGAAATTGGTGAAGAAAATGTTATTCAAGTTGTGACCGATAATGCAAGTGCATACAAAGCTGCTGGGAGGAAATTGATGGAAAGACATAAACATTTATATTGGACTCCTTGCGCTACACATTGCATTGACTTAATGCTTGAAAAACTCGGAGAGTTGCCACAACACAAACATGCATTGATAAAGGCTAAAAATGTCAGTAATTTTATTTATAATCATCAATGGGTGTTGGCATTAATGAGAAAAATTGTAAAGAAAGAAATAGTTCGACCGGGTGCTACAAGATTTGCTACAGCGTACTTGACTTTACAAAGGATCTATGAATTGAGAAACTCACTACGAGCTATGTTCACTTCGGGGGAGTGGTAAATTCTCCGTGAGCCAGGAAAGCGGAAGGAAAACAGGTTAGGGGAATCATTTTGAAGGATAAATTTTTTTGGCCAAGTGTTGCATATGCTTTGAAGACCACAAATCCCCTAATTAGTGTTTTAAGGCTTGTTGATTCTGAACAAATGCTAGCAGTGAGATTTATTTATGGAGCTATGGATAATGCAAAAGAACAAATAGCGAAAAATTTGGGTGACGATGAAGTTGCGTACAAGGAAATTTGGAATATCATAGATGCGAAGTGGGAGTTTCAATTGCATCGAAACCTACAGGCTACATGCTGCTGCTTATTATTTGAATCCTCGTTGTCAATATGCTCATAATTTTTCAAGACATTCTAAAGTTATGGAGGGTTTGTATAATTGCATGGTGAGACTCATTTCTGATCCAACTGAAAGGGAGAAGGCAGATCTCCAGTTAGACCAATTTGTTGAAAAACAGAATTTCTTTGGTCTCAAACCAGCAAAATTAACTTTCAATAAGCGGTCTCCTGGTATGTATTAAATTATTAATATATACATATTTATACATTACATGCCCAATTTGATTAGCCTATACTTAATAGTTGCAAAGTTGCATGTAACATTTTATTCTTAATTTTGATCCAGTTGCTTGGTGGACTCAATTTGGCGTTAGTTAACTAAGTTTGCAACTAGAGTTTTAAGTCTTCCTTGCTCATTTTCTGCATGTGAGCGCAATTGGAGTACATTTAATTTAGTGCATACTAAGAGAAAGAATCGTTTGACAACAAAGAGATTGCATACTTTGGTTTACATCAATTATAACAAGAAGCTCAAAGACCGACGTAGGCGATTGAAGTCACTTAAAGAGGGTGAACATCCTTTGATTCTAAAGGAAGTTCCATCCGATGATGAATGAATTGCAGATCACGATATTGGAGCTCCTTCAAACACATGCGATGTAAATGATGATGACTCGAGTCTAAATTTGTCAAATCAAAGGGGATTGAAAGTTCTATGCGTACACAAAGTCAACCTATTAGGAAAAGAACTTTTCACGAAAAGATATTCATACTTTTATAATTCAAATTTACTTTTATTTATGAAAATATATTAACAAATTGCTTTTTATTAAATTTACAGGGAGGGAAAATGTCACATTGCTGGTGAATGAAGAAGATGATTTTGTAGAAATTGAGAGTAGCGAAGAGGAAGATGATGGGAAAATTAGATATGATGACGATTCCATTGACGATGCTAGTAATAGTGATGATATTGCGGACAATTAGGCCTTTTTTTAAGTTTACGATGCTTCTTTTTTTCATTGCAAATGGAGTGATTTCTAACTTCTGTAATGCTTTATTATTATAATTCTTTTACTTAAATTTTTTGTTTTTTGTGAGGCGCAATCCACCTCGAGGCTTACGCCTCACCTCATAAACAAAAATCACCTCAATACTTAGTTTCGCATTTTTAAACCTTGGTATTACGCAAAGGTAATGAAGGATGGAATTCCAACCAATCACTTGCCTAAATGAAGGAGAAGTTACCCAATGGTAAAGGGAGGAATTGACATAATCCTTAAAATAAGGAAACTATTTTGGCAGGTGGATCATCGTGTATTTGGCAAGATTAGACGCACTTTCTTTAAACATGGGAGGCATATGGACTAAATGCACATGGAAATGAGCCTTTCCCTTACTATATAAAGACACTATCGTGTACCAAAGAAGAACACACTAGATTGGAGAGCAAAATAATATGTTTCAATTCTATAACAAAAATCGTGGTTTATTAAGTGCTTGTTTGGTAAGCTACTTTTTGCTAAAAAGCTGGTCAAATACATTCTTAACCACACATTTTATCCCCACAACGTTTATTCACTTTTTTACCCCCCCCCCCCCCCCCCCCCCCCCAATTTATCGGAACCCACGAACTTTTATCACCTTTTTGCTAAACATCTACATCAAACAGACACTAAATTTCTAGCCAAGGCTATGGATGAAACTTGAAATGTAAGAGTAATATTACTTAATCCATGAAGATTGATTTTTTAAATGCAAGCTTTCTTATGATTTATGTTCTGTAGTTAAAGAAGAATTATTATTACTTTGCAAATCAATTTTTGATTTCTTGTTAACTCCAGCGCATTGAATACTTGTAAATTGTTTCGCAGTGTAGTAATTCATTCTCTAAATACTTGTATCAAATAAACATAAGAAACATAATTTTTTGAGAAATTAATGTTAGGCTGCAAAGTGGTAGAAGTTTTTGTTACATAATCATCATTAAGTAAATTCTGTACACACTACATATTTATATTAAATTCTACTATTTGCAATCATCGTAGCGCTCTCATTATCGTAACTGTTGTTTTCTAGATTTCCTTCACTGTGGATTGACCTTGGACTCACGAAACCCTATTTTGTTTGTATTTCACGTGCATTAATTTATCCAGCCAAATAATTTTAAAAAATATAGCAAAAACTAATAATAATAATAAAATAAAATTACAACAAGGTGTAATTCGAACTGCAAGTATATAAAAGATCACTGACCTTTTCCACTGACAGAGGATGAAGGATAAGAAGAGACTGTCCGGCAGGAGATTCGTCGACGGATTGCCGGAGAGGAGATAAAAACGCCGGGAAATCGTCGAACGGTATGGAGAGAGCGAGAGAGTGAAGATGCTGAGGAGAGAGAAACTGTGTCCGACGAGGACAAGGAGGAGAAGTGATATGAAACAGCCGCCGTCGCTGCCATCAGATTTTGCCGTTCGTGCACTGAGAGTGAAGTGGTCAGGGAGGAAGGAAGGAACAGAAATTGATTTAGGGCAATGATCGAGTAGCGGCGTCACTTTGACCTGGTAGTAAAGTGAATTCTGAGTAATATAAATTTGAGCAATCATGCTATTTGTACATTATATTGGACATTAAATTTGATATTGTGCCACTTATCGACAAATAATTGGACAAATTTTGAATTCAACACACTTTTAGCCAAAGCATTTTTAAATTTGCACACAATGTCATCCAAATTATTATCTATGGAATGTACAAGAAGTTTTATTCAAATTTGAGCAATCATACTACTTGTATATTATATTTGATATTTGGTATCAAATTTGACATTGTGTCACGTATCGACAAATGATTGGATAGTTTTTGAATTCAACACACTTTTTCATCAAATCATTTTTGAGTTTACACACAATGTCATCAAAATTGTCATCTATGGAATGTACAAGAAGTTTTATTCAAATTTGAGAGGTGCTATGTAGCTACCCCTCCAATAGGGAGTCGTCACTCGATGTTGGTCAACTATTTTAATAACTTTTTTTGTACAAATAGAATAATTGTATAAATTTTGATAAAAGTTGGTGAAATTAATTATTAAAAAATTATGGATTTTTATGAAATGTAGTTATAAATTAATTGTTAAATTTGATTTATATTTTAATCCATTCATTTTGACATGTCAAAATGGATGAACATGCTTACATCCAAGGCTTATGATCGAGGCTCGTCCACCCGTGATGTCATCGAGGTAAAAATAAGACTCGAGCTTTAGTCGATTCATCTCTCGAATTTGAGGATTAAATTGATTGGCGAACATGCCGATATTGTGGGACATGCTAGTTAACCTCCCTAAAAACATATGCTTATCCTTTATCTAGGTGTGCTAAGATAGATTGACATGACCAAATCTACCTCGTCTATATCCAAGTTGAATTCACGATTCTAAAAATATAGCTTGTGCCTACCTTAGCTCCTTATTATTATTTTGAATAATTTTTCAAATAAAGAAACGATTGTTATATTGTCCACCACGTTTTCTTTCATTAAAAGTCTCCATTCTTATCATCATACTTACATCTTCAATTCTTTTTGTCGCATTTTTATCTTCAACTTTTCACTAATTTGCATGTCCCGTTCCTATGACTTTCTTGTCGAAAAAGTTAGAGAGAGGCATAAAAAGACTTATTTGCCTCTCATATTTTCACACGAGGAGAATAAAATAATAGATATAAAAGTACGATATAATATTTATTCATCATTTTAAAGAACGTTAATAATAAATTTTTGGAATGTCTCTTTGACTGTCCTGCTATCAAGACATTGTAATGAGTTGTCAAAAAATTATTAGGCACAATTCATCATGTTAAAAAAAATAAATGTTGGCATTTCACTCAAATATCTAGACGAGCCTTGCTTTTTGGACGGGCCAAATTCAGGAGGACGATGTGACGTCACCTATTGGAGGGCGCCTGTCGAGGGGGGGGGGGGGGGGGGGGGGGATAAGCGCCCCTCCAATAGGAGGCGATGTGTTTTTGGGCCTGTCCAAGAGGATTTTTCCTATCTAGACTCATTCATGAGATTGCTATAATCTGAAAATTAGGTCCGTGGAATTAGAATGGAAAAAATTGATAACTCCCTATTAATAATATTATATTTTGAGAAATAAGAAAGCTTTTGCAAAGTTTCAAAAATTAGGCTACAAATTGGTAAAAAACTATAATATTTAGACTACTCTGTATTGTAACAGTTTTGACAAGTTTCTAAAAATAGAGAATTTATGCATATGCCGGTGAATATCATTGTTGTTAGAGCTGAATTGGACTGATCGGTTCAATTGTAAAAATCGAGAACGAGCTTTCGAATCGATTCGATTGTGACTAAAAACGATTTGAATTAAAAACTCAAAAAAAAAAAAAAAAAAAAAAAAAATCGAACAATTATAAGGTCCAACTGTAAGGCACTTGACCTGACATCGATTTTACCTGTTAGCTTATTGTTTAATTAAAAAGAATTGAAACTTCTTAGGTCCAATGAGACCAAAAAATAAAAAATAAAAAAAATTGTTGTTTAATATTTGCTAGCCATTTTTTATAGTTGCTTTCTAACCTTTCCTTTTATTCATTGTTCAATGTGGGATTGTTGATCCACCCCCAAGTTCAAGCCTTTTAAGTTTTATGTTGGGATTTCTTTAGAACAATGTACCATTTTCATTTCAAAAATTGTACAAAAATTTTTTAAAGCCAAAAATAAATTAATTATTGAATTTCAATATTTGATTTTTTTTTTTTTATTTCACCTCTATTTTTCTTATTTTATTTTATTTTTATATCACACTAAAATGATAAAAGAATCATTTGTTGAAGACTTTGCTACATTTATTGTCTCGTTTTTTTTATTTTATTGATATTAGAAGTGGACTTAAAAATATTGATATACGTAGCATTTTTTTCTCTCTCTCCTAAAAATATTGGTACACAATCCTAAATTAGTTAACTCCTCCCTCAAAACATCACAAAAGGTATCAAGAATTCAAATCTCTGCTACTTTGTGATCAACGAATGTAAATTTTGTGACCTTTAGGGTTTGGCATGTGACATGATTACTAATATGTGGTGTCTTATTTGTGGCTAGTAAATTGTATCATAAGGACATATATTCCATTCGTGCTACTATGTATATGCTCCCAATTTGAATTATGTGACTACATTTTCGTTTCATGTGACTCGTATTCATGAATACTTATAGGCGCTTTGCCTAATGTCACCATTGTGAGATTTGCGGTTGTTTAGTTAGAAGAAATTGTCACTCTGATCTATTTTATATTATATAATCATGGTCGCTTCATATGATATGTGGCAAAACGTTTCTATGACCATTCCTATCACTAAGAATTGTGATGACATTATGTGACATGTGTTGTTTAACAGGAATGATTGCCATGACAATTGTCATTGTTGACACATAAATTCAATCTCAATTGGACAAGCCCAATTGAATGACCCAAGCGTTGGAGTTTAGATAAATTCAATCCCAATTGGACAAGCCCAATTGAATGGCCCAAGCGTTGGAGCTTAATTCGGGAAGAAGGCAAGGCCCAATTTGGCAAGGCACAATTTGAAAAGGCAAGCCCAAACGAGATTATCCAAGAAAGAGTTGTGCTGCAATAACTCATGATCGCCCAAACCTGCTAGACGTCGCTCAACTGCACAAGGCACCCCAAACTTGAGCGAGCTTAATAACGATGTCATCCAACCGCGCGAGACACCCTATGCTTGAACGAACGTTACACCCACTAATATTCAAGGGTAACGATTGCCAAATAAGTTAAGGAGGAACCTCATCACATCCTACC
Source organism: Osmanthus fragrans (assembly GCA_019395295.1). Taxonomy (NCBI): domain Eukaryota; kingdom Viridiplantae; phylum Streptophyta; class Magnoliopsida; order Lamiales; family Oleaceae; genus Osmanthus; species Osmanthus fragrans. The sequence continues at coordinate 10,322,690 of CM033362.1, forward strand.
ATTCAAGAATAACGGTTACAAATCACGGAGAAGGTGGGAGGTTTTTTGGATAGAATACTTGTCATAAAGAAAGTGGGCGATCGTGAAGCGAACATCGGTTTTCAAGTAGTTCCACGAAGAAAATCATCTAAGAGTATAAAAGGAAGAAGAAAACACAGAAATAAGGACCGAACAAATCATTCTCAAATAGAGAATATGTAATTTTATTTCCTTTACATTTTTCATAGATTAATTTTAGTTAACTTTGTGTGTTTACGCCCCTTAGAGACATTTGAACCTTTGTCAATTGTAATTTTCGTGAATACACACCCCTCGTTGGGACTTTGTCTCGAGAGGTTGTAGTTCCTCACACAATCGTCTGATCCTTTTTAATTGTTAGCGTTATCCGTTGCCTCGGGTTCTTGGTAGTTTGTGGCGCATCCTGGATCACATCTTGAGTACGAGGACCCATATTTTGTTTTTGGAACTAACAGTTTCAACTTTGTTTTGCTTAAATCTTTCCTTCAGGCTGTACATTGTACGTGTGAGTTCATGCAACAACAATGAGTGATTAAGTTTGTGCTGCAATACAACTATATCTGCGAGAAGGGTGGGTACCGTGTATTGATCTTATGCCATGGAATAAAGAATTTTCCATTTGATCCAGGTGGTGCAGTGATGAGCTGGATAGCAGGTTGGTTATCCCCTACACGATCGCAAGCATGAATTCGAGGACGAATCCTTTCGAAGAGAGAGGGGATGATGTGATCCAGGATGCGCCACAAACTATCAAGAACCCGAGGCAACGGAGTCCATAATATTGAAGACAACATGTCAAGGAACAAGTTTGATGTTGGGGTCGAAGGCCGAAAGGAGTTGGAAGGTGCTCGAATCAAGAAGTCGAACTAAGCCAAAATGAAGAACCATGCGGCCGCATGGGTCCCAAGCAATGCGACCGCATACAATGGTCAGACAGCGTAGAAGAGGCAGGGTTTATTTCTATGCGACCGCATAGAAATACTCTATGCGGCCGCATAGAGTATTTTCGAGTTCAATTCTATAGTTTTGCGGGAATTTTCAGATTTCATTATATTTCTTATTTTGGCAAGTTTTATTATTTTTGGACTCTTGATATTTCGTGTTTTTTAGGGTTTTCCATAGGTTCCATATAAATAGGAATTTTATTTCATTGTAAGTTAAGTTTTGAATGATAATAAAAGTTGAGTTTTCTCTCCAATGGATCTTCCATGAAAAATGAACTTATCAAATATTTCGTGTTAATATTTGTGGCGTTCAAACCAGAACTTATCAAAGGATTGGACTACCTTTGTGGCGTTCGCAAATCGGGGTTCTAGTTTCTGCACTTCAACGGGTTTAAGGTTAATATACCTTAAGTTCTTGAGTCGTGAGGCTCGGGTCAAGATCCTATCGTCTACAAACCTGAATTTAGGCTTTCCCGGCGTTTTCGAATTCATTCCGCGAGTTCCATGCGATTCCCCCAACCGGGATCTCATCAAGTGGTATCAGAGCTGGTTCTAGATTCAGGTTATATCTTTTATTTTATTTTCTTTGTTTTGAGTCTTTTTGTGTTCTTCATGTTCTTGAGTCCAGTAAATATTTTGAATCTTAGATCCAAAAAAGTAAAAAAAAAAAGTCAAAAGTTATTTTTGTTCTCAATTTGAATCTAAATCAACTTCCGTTTTCTTCGTCTTTCTTGTAGTCAAATTTTCGAGTTTTGTAAAAAAAAAAAAAAAAAAAAAAAAAAGTACTGTTCACGTCCGAAATTTTTAAAAAAAATTATTTTTTATTTTTTTTAATTTCTTGGAAATTGTCCAATATTCTATCATCTATCCTTATTCCAAAATCCATTGTGTTCAATCCAATCCAAATTCAAGAACCACTTTCTTGAATTAAATTCTCACTCATCCAATTCTTTTCTTGAGTTTTTTTTTTATTACGCCTACATTAATGATGGATTATGATTGGGGACTTTTTTTTCAAACCCGGTGCTTTGTAGGTGATACGGTGTGCAGTTTGGCCATTGATAAGGAGCATATATTTAATTTGGTCAGTATTACTATGGTGAAAAATTGGGATTACCTTTAAAACAACATCCTAGGCCTTATTGGTTGACTTGGTTGAAGGAGTGTGAGAAGGTAAATGTGATCAAACAGGCTTTAGTGAATGTCACCATTGGGGGATATAGTGATCAGGTGTGGTGTGATGTAGTCCTATTAAAATCCTTTCATATTTTGTTTGGGAAACCTTGGAGACATGGGAGGAAGGCTGCGTATGATATGTGGAGAAACACGTATAGGTTTCTTCAGGATGAGAAATACATCACTCTGGTGGGTTTGACACTAGCACAGTCTCATGCAGACCAATGTACGGTGAGAGGTGAAGTGGAAAGGGAAAAGCAAGAGAGTGAGATAACCATATTGAAAGAGAGCAACGTGGTTGAATTGCAAGAGGGACCTAGAGATAGGAAGGTTGAGCTGGGGGATGATGAATTGAAAAATGCAGTTGACATCGAGGAGAAAATAGATGAGGTTGTTCAGTATGAGGGTGAGAAACTATAAGAGTGTATTGAGCAAATAGTTGAAAATATTGTGGGGAGTGCAGAGCAAAGTTTCATCGTTAAGCATGATGTGGTGGAGACGATACATTTGGAACTAACAGTTTCAACTGTGTTTTGCTTAAAGCTTTCCTTCAGGCTGTACATTGTACGTGTGAGTTCATGCAACAGCAATGGGTGATTAAGTTTGTGCTGCAATACAACTATATCTGCGAGAAGGGTGGGTACCGTGTATTGATCTTATGCCATGGAATGAAGAATTTTTCATTTGATCCAAGTGGTGCAGTGATGAGCTGGATAGCAGGTTGGTTCTCCCCTACGCGATCGCAAGGCATGGATTCGAGGACGAATCCTTTCGAAGAGAGAGGGGATGATGTGATCCAGGATGCGCCGCAAACTATCAAGAACCCGAGGCATGTTGGAGGGAGAGTAGAGCCAAGTCGAGACTTCAAAGAGTTGATAAAAGTCATACATTTATATGTTCAAGTAACGGAGGCCATAATATTGAAGACAACATGTCAAGGAACAAGTTTGATGTTGGGGTCAAAGGCCGAAAGGAGTTGGAAGGTGCTCGAATCAAGAAGCCGAACTCGAAGCCAAAATGAAGAACCATGCGGCAGCATGGTTCCCAAGCAATGCGACCGCATACAATGATCAGAGACTTCCAGGCGCTGAGATTCGATAACTGTGCGGCCGCATGTAAATGTACTATGCAACCGCATAGAAGAAATCTTGGACGAATTTTTATATTTTTCGTGAATTTCCATATTTTGCTATCTTTCTTATTTTTGGCAAGTTTATTATCTTTGGACTCTAGAATTTCGTTATTTCCATAATTTTAGGGTTTTCCATAGTTTCCATATAAATATGAATTCTATTTCTTTGTAAGTTAAGTTTTGACATAATGAATTGAAAAGTTTTCTCTCAATTGTTCTTCATGAACACCCTTTAGAACTTATCAAATATTGATTTAATATTTGTGGCATTTGACAACAGAATTTATCAAAGGATTGGACTACCTTTGTGGCGTTTGAAAATCGGGGTTCTAGTTTCTGCACTTCAACGGGTTTAAGGTTAATATATCTTAAGTTCTTGAGTCGTGATGCTCTGGTCAAGATCCTATCGTCTACAAACCTGAATTTGGGCTTTCCCGGCGTTTTCGAATTCATTCCGCGAGTTCCATGCGATTCCCCCAACCGGGATCTCATCACATAGTCAAGTCTTTTAGTTTGGGCGAATTGGTTTGGAAGGCGATACTTCCTTTGGATAGCAAGGATCCAAGTTATGGGAAATGGTCTCCCAATTGGCAAGGACCTTACAAAATGAACAGCGTACTTCCTAACGGAGCCTACCACTAGAAGATTTAGACAGTACAAAGCATGTAAGATCCATCAATGGTAAATACTTGAAGAAATATGTTCCTTCCATATGGGAGGACGAACAGATAGATCGACTGTAAGTCACACAGAAAAACTGGACGATTGTGTTTTAATAAAATACAAACAAAGTACGTCCAAACAAAATGTGTCTTTATTCATCATTAATAAGATAATACAATTACAAATATAAGCCGCAAACAAGAAGCAGGCTCCTAGAACATTCTGCCTATCGACTATTACACCAAAGAGAATAGATTGGCCACCGTCGCCTTCCAAGATGTATAGCTGCAACGACGGCCAAAGAAGCACTCTCAACAAGCAATTCATTCGCAACTGTCCTTGGATAGCGAATGAAGAGGGTGCTGAGAAGACATTCATTTAGCCAAGGAGCCATCGTTTTCCTAGATGCATAGCTGCAATGGCTGAAGGAGCACTCTCAGCAAGCTATTGGCCTACCTCTTGCAATCTCTCTGAAGGTCACGCATGGAAGAGACGCTGAGAAGACATTTATTGGCCAAATAATTTTTCCTATACCTCCCATATCAAAAGGGTCATCAAGACAATTGGCAAATTTGGAAAGAGATCGAATATTTCATGTCTGGTGGACAAGGGGCTGATAGATTTTCTGGATCGCCTATTTAGAATGCCAGGTAGTGGCAAAAATTTAACCTTATAAGAAACAAAGATGGAAATGACAAATATGAAACAAGTTTGTGGTTTTATAAGAGCTTGAAGGCGAAGAGACAAAAGACGAAACGCCACATACATGCACATTGGCCAGAATTAAAGGTTCAAATCTCGAAGGGAGAAAGCAGGAATGCTAAAGGTTCCATTCCATATGAAAGACTATGCAATAGATATGACACATTGAATGCCAAACAATGTTGACAATTAAGACAGACATCAAATAAAAGGGCCCGTTATAAAGACACTCCAGGAACAAAATAAAGAATTCATTAATTGGCTGTGGAGTACATAATCGGCCAGTAAACGACTGTCGCCCTAAAATACAAAATGAAAAATAGCCTAATTACAGATCACCCCAGTATGAAAGCATTTGTTCTCTAAGTTGGTCCCATTCATCGTGATATTTTTGAGAAGCGGCAGGAAGTTCGGTTGCAAGTTCCCCCTTCACCTCCAATCTCACATAACGCTCAACCAGATACTTACTTCGTTCAACTTCTTGAGAGGCAGCACGCTCCTTGGCATCCATCCTAGCCTGGCAGTCATCCATCTTGGCTTGGAGTTCCTTCATTTCTGCAGCGAGCTTCATCATCAGAGACTCTTCAACCATAACCTCAGAGGAGATTTCATTCAAAGTGCCTTTGGACTTCTCGATTTTACCAAACAAAGACTCCCTTTCGGCCACGGCTTGAATGTATTGATGTCGCTGAGCTCTCAATTCGGCATTTCTAGCCAGCAAAGAAGTTATCTCTGAATGGATGAGCTTCAGCGACACCTTCAAAGAAGGAGAAATTCCCAGCGAAAGAAGCTCAAGCACCCGAGCCATTATGGCACCCAAAGCCTCGATTTTATCTTTCTGATCAGCAGCACTAGCCTTGACAATGCCCATATCCATAACAGTGACATACTCCAGCATCGCTTGCTTGAGCATATTCATGTTTTCTTCTGAAGGGGCAGTAGAGGAGCCAGCATGGTGGCTGCCAGAAGAAGAACGAGAAGCAACAACGCTTTTCGCCTGTTCCCAAGAAGCGAACAAATCTTGGATGGATTGTAAAAGGGCATCAGCACGAGCGACTCTAGGACGCGGGGGAGCATCATCAGTGGGCCCAGTCACCTGTGGAGCCTTTTCCTTTTCTAAACGAGAAGATTCCCTCACGACGGCCAGCTCCACAGGGACTTCTGCCAAAATCAGGCGATATCAATATAAAGTTCAATAATGCAAGATGAAAAGGCAAGTTGTTAATTATATTACCTGCCATGTCAACGCTTGGGAGGTCGTCGCTGTGACGAGATGGAAGATCTTCACCTGGCAGCGCGATTATATGTTCTTGGCCTGCAGGCTCCTCAAGAGTAATTCCTTCATCAGACGGCCCGATCAAAGGGACTTCGATAGAAGAAGACGGTGCAATACCCTGTAGAGACGGAGTTTTCAAGGAAGAACTAGAACCTCTCTGCGAAAATTCAGGTAACAGTTAGCACATAAGAAATGGCTTTATAAATAGAGACAGGCATTTGTTTCGAATTCAAGTACCTTCCGCTTGGTGGCAAGAGGAATGCCATCATCATCATCCTCAGCATCACCCTCATCGGTCAAAATTGGTCGATTTGGAGTTGGCCGTTTCCGACTGGAGGAAGTGGTGGTGGTTTCTGCCGGAACAACTGAAGGGCTAGACGAAACAGGGCGTTTGGAATGAACTGATGGAGAGGTAGGACTCCTGACCGAAATAGGCGAAGCAAGAATAGGGGAGAAAGAAGAAGAGACATTTGACCTCTCTAAAGAATGAAAAGTGCTGTTAACATTGGCTGTAAATAGCCTTTGCTTCACAGATGACCAAAATTGTGCAAAAATAGGATGAACGGCGAAAGTGGATTGAAAAGGAGCCAAAGAAAAGTCGGTCAACAAGGACGCATTACGGGCATCAAGAGCTAATGCCTCCAACTTGTTGATAACATGGAAACGATCAACCAAGTTTTTGAAAAAACAGGGAGGAACAGGCCATGTCTGGCCAAAGCTTAATTGGAGAGCAAAAAATTGGGGAGCATATATCTCAACCCTCGCTTTAGCATTTGTCCCAACTAAGATATCATGGAACAACTCCTTCCCAACCAAGAATTGAGCCCAGACAGGCTCAAAAGCACTCACATCACTCATGGTGGAAGGAGGTTGTACATAAATAGGGATTCGATTGATAGGAAAAGGAAAGAAAGAAGGAATGGAATCAAGAGTATAAAAGAATGAAAAAACATCCCTAGCAGATAGTGCTACATGACTCAGTTGGATGATGAGCACCCCGTAACAACTAACCAACCTATCAGTATTCGGTAACATACCAAGCCTTGGAAAATAGGCTCTCAACCACAATTGAGCAAGCCACAGGGGCCCACTGCCAGTAGGAGATGCTCCATTATTTAGTTGGACTTGGAGAGAAGTTATACCTCGGTAAAAGGCGGCCAAAAAGAAGGAACAAAGATTTAAAGGCCTACCACGCGCTAACTCATTCGCGATAGGCAGGTAGGCCGAAGAAGGTTTAAGACTAGGAACACAAATGACATATTTATAGAGCCAGACCAAAAGAAAGCCGACCAAGTCGGCATGAGAGGGCTCGCCAGCATTAGAACTATCATATATGCTTAGCATAGCCGAATATGAATTGGTAAACTATTTATCAAATTTTGGAGCAGCACCAGAAAGTGAAATACTAGGAAAAATGGTATCGACCAAAGGTGGAAGGTTAACCAAATCTCCAATATCCCTTAGAGTGATGGACATTGGGCCCAAAGGGAAAATGAAAGCGTTGTATTCAGAAGACCAAAAACTCAGGGCAATGGGAAAAAGCACTGAATCATAAATTGGGGGACGGATGGTAATTTCCAATAAGTAAGAAATTCTTGCACGATCAAAAATCGCTTTGGTAGGGCCATGCTTGATTAAATGTGAATGCCAAAAATGGAAAGCAGAATCAGTCTTGGGCCAAGTACGAATACCTCGTTCGCGGATTGGCTTTAGTGGAAAAGGGGCCAAAAAGGGAAGATTCTGAGTGTAAGGGAACAATTGGCCCACCGCGACTGTCCCTACAGAATCAGCATCGTTGAAAGAGGGGCCCAAATAAAACTCATGACAATCAAGGTCAACAGAGGAGAGGAAAGCCGGATTGACATATGGACGTGTAAGTAACTGTTGATAATCCTCGAAGGTGAGTGAGTTATCCGGAGCACTTGAGGAAGTTGCCATTGTACTCGAAAGATGTTTGAACGAAGAAGCAAGGAGATGAACATCAAGAAGATGAACCGTGTCTTTTATAAATGAGTGTGACGATGGGAAAGTCGGTAGAGTGGCGTGATCGAATGGCGTGTCCTTCGATTTATAGGGGCTGCAAGACGTTACGTTTTTTAGGACAAAAAGGGCATCGGCAAAAGAGGTAATGATTAAAGTACCCCGTCCTTTTGCAATCCCAAACATTGGGTGCAATACAAGACTTCGAATATGGCTAAGATTGATGAATATCAATTTTGCCATATTGGGGGGTAATTGTTGACACATAAATTCAATCCCAATTGGACAAGCCCAATTGAATGGCCCAAGTGTTGGAGCTTAATTCGGGAAGAAGGCAAGGCCCAATTTGGAAAGACAAGCTCAAACAAGATTATCCAAGAAAGAGTTGTGCTGCAATAACTCATGATCACCAAACCTGCTAGACGTTGCTCAACTGTACAAGGCACCCCAAAGTTGAGCGAGCTTAATAACGATGCCGCCCAGCCGCGAGAGACACCCCATGCTTGAACGAACGTTACACCCACTAATATTCAAGGGCAACAGTTGCCAAATAAGTTAAGGAGGAATCTCATCACATCCTACTATTCAAGAATAACGGTTACAAATCATGGAGAAGATGTGAGGTTTTCTGGAAAGAATACTTGTCATGAAGAAAGTGGGCGATCGTGGAGCAAACAACAGTTTTCAAGTAGTTCCACGAAGGAAATCATCCAAGAGTATAAAAGGAAGAAGAGAACATAGAAATAAAGGACCGAACAAATCACTCTTAAACAGAGAATATGTAATTTCATTTACTTTACATTTTTCATAAATTAATCTTAGTTAACTTTGTGTGATTGCGCCCTTAGAGGCATTTGAACATTTGTAAATTGTAATCTTCGTGAATACACACCCCTCGTTGGGACTTTGTCTCGAGAGGTTGTAGTTCCTCACACAATCATCTGATCCTTTTTAATTGTTAGCGTTATCCGCGCGAAACAGTCATCCATCAACATCTACTCCTAATTCTATTTGAAAGAATTTATTTTAGAATGATAAGTTATTGAATAGTATTTTTTTTAGATAATGTGTGGTTAAAAAGTAAGAAAATTTTATTGGTTTGTGTGTAAAATATTATATTGTGTGAATGTGTGGTGGTGAATGATACTGTAGCAAATAATTTAAATTTCATGGACATAATAAGGTGACTCTGTTTAATTTCATCAAAAGAGTAAATAAAATAAAAGAGAAAGGAAGAAGGAAAAAAAAAAGAAAAAATACTCGTTTAAATCACCATGAATTTAGGAACGAATCAATTATAAAATTTTAAAAATTTTAAAAAAAAATTATATTTTTTAATTCATTAAATTTTCAATATTGTCTGATTTATCAAATTCTTTATAGACACTTGATTGATCAAAACATAAAGGCTTAATAGTATAAAATGTTTCTACATATGTCTTATAGTGTGCAAAATGTCTACAGTTTCAATTTTTTGCATTTTCACCCTTATTTCCATGTTTCATTGTGTAAAATATCCATTTCACCAATTTTTAATGTAAAATGACTAATATACCCTCATATTTAAATAACACAAAAAAAAGAACAAATTGCAATCTTAATCTTAACTTTTTAAAAAAAGCAAATGAGTCCAAATAAATTATGAAAAGACTGAATAACACAAAATGTCCATACGTTCCAAATTGATGACAATGATGTTTTCCACAATAAAACGTAGAAATTGGGATGAAAATGCGAAAATTTGAAACGTGAGGATGTTTTGCACGTTACAGGGTAAACATAGGGATATGTTGTGCTCATTATTAAAATATTTAAAAAAAAAAAAAAACTATTTCTCTCTTCTCTTTTTCTCCAAATGGGACCGCCACCTTTGAACTAAAAAAAACTCCAGCCAACTATCGTTCAAACTGTCAGATCTCCATACCACCGGAAAGCCGTCAATCCCCTCTACACATACCACCGAACATCCAACCTTCATGCCAACAAATTTGTTCCCCACCAGCAGTAGTTTCCACCGTCACGGATCACCCATTCCGGCTTCGTCATATCACATCATACCTACTACACAAATAAGCTTCCATCATTTTTATTCTAATATGCCTCAAAAATTTTGGTCAGTTATTGCCCAATAAGAAATTGAAAGCTATTGCAGTAGATTTGATTTTGTGCATCTGTTGATGTTTTAAAACCATGAACAGATTCGCCCTGGTGAGTATAGTTGATTGGTGTGTTGAAAATGACATGAATCTCTCCGGAATAGGTGGTGCCGCAAGTATTTGCATTCGCGAGTTGGGTATTTTGGCTTACATTTTCGACCAAATCTATTGGCATGAAGATTAGATGTTTGGTGTTATTTGTAGAGGGGAGTGAGGGCTTTTCGGAGGTATGAAGGTCCAACGATTTGGGCGATAGTTGCTCGGAGTTTTTTGACTTCTAAGATGGCAGCCCCCATTTAAATAAGAAGAGAAGAGAGAACAAGTTTTTTTCCTTAATATTTTAATAAGGCTTAATAACATAAAACGTCCGTACGTTTTAAATTTTTGCATTTTCATCCTTATTTCTACGTTTTATTGCGAAAAATTTCTTTATCACCAATTTGAAATATAAGGACGTTTTGCACACTACATGCCAATCGTATGGACATTTTGTGCTATTAAACATTTTCATAATTTATTTGGACTCATTTGCACTTTTTAAAATATTTAGGAGTAAGATTGCAGTTTGTTCTTTATTTATTTTTATTTTTTGTTTTATTTAAATATGAAGGTATATTGGTTATTTTACATTAAAAATTTGTGAAAATGACATTTTTTGCAATGAAACGTGGAAATATGGGTGAAAATACAAAAAATTAAAATGTAAGAATATTTTGCACACCATAAGGCAAACGTATGAACGTTTTGCTCTAGGCTTGGAATGTAATTCTAGGAGAATTTCCTTCAGGTCACAGCCCTAGTCCTGCTTCGCTCATCTTTCGCCTTAGGCGGTCAAAGTTGGGAACAAGGAGATGTGCGGTGGAGATGAAGTTTGTTTTTTTCATAATTTTTTTTTATATTTCTATGTTTGATAAAATTATTCTTAAAATAATTTTTTTAACCGGACAGACTTTTGAACTACATGAAAACAAGACATCTAATGTAGAGTAAGGTACTACAAAATTAAAAGACTGAAGACTCGCCCGTAAAATAAGTTGTCAACTTCCAACTTAATTTTTTCTGTAATACATGAATCATATGGCCCGTTTCTTATAATCTTAAGGCCCTGTTTGATAAGAAAATATTTTTCTAGAATTAAAAAAATATTTTTCAACTTTCACATTTTTGCCAAAGAATTCATTTTCTTGTTTTTCGCTCACACACCCACATTTTCCCACTTTCGGCTAAAATTCAATTCCCACCATTTTGGTAGTTTTTCATTTTTCACCATTTTTTTTTTTTTTTTTTTTTTTTTTTTTTTTTTTTTGCAATAGAAACAAATTCTATCCCTTAATTGTAAAAAAAAATCATCCATTTAATTGACAAGTTTCATGTAAAACAAAACCAAACGAACGAAAAAAAAATTCAAAATTTTTTTTGGCAATCCAAACAAATTTTGTTGCCAATTGTACGAAATTTTATCCCTTTAATTAACAATTTTCATGAAAAACAAACTCAAACGGACACCAAAAGTATTACATTTTTCATATGAAAAATTATACCAATCAAATACAATTAATTACAATTCTCAGTCAAACAAATTCTAGGCAATTCAATTATCTGCAATTCGTTTTCTTTCCAACCAAATTTCACATTTGCAATCAAACGGACCCTAACATTCATCTTTGCAGTAAAAAAATTGGAACAGTTTATCAAATTCTCGACATCGTTGACACATGGGCAAATGGGGGGGGGGGGGGGGGGGACTTTAGCCAGGCCTACGCCTAGGGCCAAATAAGGGTGTGTGTGATTCCCATTTTTAAAAAAAAATATATTTTTCACTCTCTTCAATAACATATTTTTGAATAAAATAATATTACATGCAAATTCAAAATATTTTCTTATTTTTTACTCACACATTCTCCATCAATCTACTATTCTAAAATACATTTTTTTCAATTTAATAGGGCTCAAATAAGTCGTAAAATTGTAAGGTAAAAAAATTATGAAGTTTTTTGATATATTTTTTTCAATGTACTGCCTATTATAAAATACATTTTTTGTCCCCTTAATTTTGTCTTGGATCGACACAAAGTGTTTTGGTCGATTAAAAGTGATTAACACAGAATCTTTATCAAATTACCATGATATATGCACCCAAATCTTATTAAAAAAGATTATCATCCCCCCCCCCCCCCCAAAAAAAAAAAAAAGCCATTAAGACCTTAAAGTTTGATCACTAGGAATCTTATCTTACTAAAGATTGGTGTTTCATTATGCATCTCTACGTGGAGAGACACTCGATAAAAATTCATTTTCAGTTCCGTAAAGAATATCGTCAATCATTCAAATTGAAAGTTAAGCTACTATGTGTTTGATCCACATTTGTTTCGAAGAATATATTTTGAAATAGTAGATTGATGTAGAATGTATGATTAAAAATAAAGTTTTTTTTATTTGCGTGTAATATAATTTGAATAAAGAATATATGGTTGAAAAAAAGAGAGAAAAATGAATTTTGAGAAAAATTTGAATCAAAGATGGGCTAAATATAATGTGAAATAAAGGATCACAAAGCCGTGTTTGGCAAAACTTTGACGAGAAGGGATCTCACGAGTTCTCAAATCTCATTGATTAGCTAAAAGATTAGATTCGAAGTTAGATGCTTATTTTGTCTTTTTGTAAATTGAGGCAACCTCAGTCTTGTCACAAACAGAAGAAAAAAAATGATTGGACTCATTTTCATTATGAAAAGTAAGAATATTTGTAACCTGCAGTAAACAAAAAGCACTTATTCCCAGCCTTGCTAGATGTACCAAGGTGATTGACAAAAGGGACTGTCCAAATAAGATGACAGCCCCTATTTGAGGAGGCGATTTTAGGAGGCTGCTATCTCATTTGAGCAACCCATTTTTGTAACATTAATGTTACTTTATCTAATTGATTGACCACTTGATTAACACTCTTTCACATGAGTGTGTGAGTCTCATGTTATTAAAGTAATATTTTTCTCCTAATGTGAGGGGTGTGTGTCAACCAAGTGAATAAAATAGCATGACTCTTTTTGTAACCCATTTTCGTACAAGTAGATTTACCATTTTTCTAAACAAGTATCAAATATGATGTACACTTTGAAGCGTACAAATGACATTTCCTTATTTTTAATATATTTGGATTCAACTAACAGCTTGCTTGATGTAAAAAAAAAAAAAAAAAAATTATGAATCTATGTAAAATTAATTTATTTTGAGAATTTGAGGTTAAAAATGAGTTTTAAAAAAATAAATTCAAAAGACTTTAGTAATTTGATAGGGTGAGCAACCCTGAAACCGGAAAGAACTTTGCTGCTTTGCCAGAACTGTAGCTACCCACCCTTTTGACCGATCCTTACAGGCGTGGGCCCCGCATGAATTTAAAATGGAAAAAAGTGGGACCGACCCCTTATTGTGAGGGTCGGTCAAAAGAAGTGGCAAAGCCACCTCTGGCACAGCAGCACGGTTCAACTGGAAAAAAAGGTTTAAACCCCCCTCTTCCTGATTTATGACTTTTGAAATATGTTTTGTTTGCATCGTGCATACAAGTATACAGAGGTTATAGGCTAAACCACCAATGTTCTTCCAACCACACTCTTTCACATTTATATGTAGAACAACCCAATTTTTGTTCTTGACCTTTTTTGGAATCGAAATACCTAACTGATGAACAGAACAACAAAACAAAGATGATGAAATGAAGAAGAATAAACAGAAGGCGTCACATGTTTTAAGAATCTATACCAAATACGAGCCAATTTATTCACCATCATTTGATCAACTCGTTATTACTTCAAATATATCATGATAAGTGCGTTTTACGCACTTATTTAGGTCATAAAACATGGACAATTGATTGTAATTATGTTGAAATATGACTTAATTCTATGAAAATTGTGTTTCCAGGACTATATCGATGGGATTAAAGAAAAGTGAGTAGAAAGGAGCAAGAAAGGACCAAAATGGAAGAAAATCAAAGTTCAGGGACTAAGATGCACTTATTCGAAAGTTGACTTGAGACCCAAATCAAGAACGAAAATGAACTAAGTACGAGATTAACGAAATCAAAGAGTGTTAGAGAAAAGAGAATAAAGAAAAGAGTCAAAATGAGGAAGAACAGAGTTCGGGGACCAAAACGACGCAATTGTGAGTTAATTGCACCATGCGGTCGCATGGCAATCCCAGAACGCAGCTTGAGTTCCAGCAATTGAACCATGCGGTCGCATGATTATTTTTACGCAAAAATTTCTAGTTTCCGTTTTTAACTTAAACTCTTATGGAAACCAATGTGGGAACGACTTTTAAACCCTAGACTTGGCAGGAAAATGAGCCTACGCACTTTTAGAGATTATTTTGAAATTGGAGAGCAACAACACAAGGAATAACGCGAAAATTCATCAAACACTTCAAGGAATTAATTGAATATCTACTCGGGTGATGACGTTTTTTCATTTATTCTTTTGTTTTTCTTTCTTTAGCATGTTAGGCTAGTTTATCTTGTACTAAGAGATCGATAAATCTTGTAACATGATATTTTAATTTTTAGTTTTATATTTTTGATATTAAAACACGTTGGATGTTTGAATGATTTATACGTATTTATTCCATATGATTACTGTGCACACGTTAATTGTATGAATGTGGTGATCTATTTTATGCATTCGAAAGAAGGGAAATAAATTCGACGTAGTATAAATTGTCATAGGGTCCGATAGAGGATAGAAATATACCGCTATGCTCTATATGAATCTTTAAGTGCTCATAAAAGTTAATGCGTTCTTTTATGGTTGTATTCGTTATAGAAATATATTCGAATTGCATGATAGAATAGATTTAACATTACTCGAAAGAAATTGTTAAATTCAATAGGAACATTGATTCTTCAATATGTAATCGTGTTGTCAAATTGTAAAATTAGAATTTAAATGGATTGTTGCATGGAGATTCGTAATCCTAGTGCGTTTTTCTCATCTTAAGTAAATCAATTTGCATTCAACTTTCATATTGCATTCTAGTATAATTTGCATCTAGTTTAACCAATTCATTCATAGTAGTATTTTATTATCTAGCTCCGTTAGTATTTAGTATCAAACACATCAAAAACTCATCTTATTTCGATTAAGGTTGAGATAATTAGCATTAAACTACTCAATCTCTGTGGGATTGACAATCCGGACTCTAAAAGTCCACTTTATTACTTGTAACGAACCGTATACTTGCGATGATTTTAAATCGAACAGTATTTTCGTGAACATATCATACTCTTCACTTTGACATTTAACATACCCGTTTGATTCTCATTCTTTGTAGAATGAGAATGAAAATATAGTTGTTATGGGTTCCACACAAGGGATGGAAAGTAAAAAAATGGTGGTTGAATGTGATTGAAAACGATGATATTTTTTATTTTTATGTAGGAAAAATTGGTACTAAACGGGGCCCTAATAAACTGTTATTGAACAATGAATTTTTATTCTTAATAAATTAGCAGTCGGCTATAAAATTCTTTTATGATAATATGTTCGACTTGTCATTACCTATACCTCAATTAGATTCGTCACTTTGACTTTTAAGTTCTAATAAATCGTGATGGGATAGTTATTTGCCCCAAATTTGATCTCATGGTTAGAGGATAAGTGGCCTCCCTTACCACTACAAAAGGTGTGGACCACTAGAGTCCCTTGTCACATGAGATGATAAGTAAACCACATGCAATGCAACTAGCCAAAGCCCATAATCAGTGGCGGATCCAGGATTTTAGAACTGGTGGGTCCTAGAATGAAAGATATTGAGATGAAGGAGGGGGGAGCACGGGTGCCCCCGAATTTTTTTTTTTGGAGGCGGGTAGCACAAATATTCATAATGATGTACAATTAAAATGATAGAAGTTTGAAATACATATTATTTTCCATTCTTAAATTGCTGTAAAAATGAAAAAATTATTAACTCGGAAACGCTCATCCGACCAATTACAGCAGTAAGCTGACAAACTGAAATCAGAACTACTTTTTAATTGTGTTAGACTGTTCGAAATCAAATTCAAATATGTAGACAAGAATTTCTATCCAATTTCAAGGTCTCAACCCATGCTACCAAACAGTTTCTTCAACAATTAGACGGATCTACTACAAGAGGTAAAAACACTTCGTTGCTACTGACAATTAACAACCTTAGAAAGAACCAAACATACAACTAAACCAGCAAAACGGACAAAAGAACAACACCTTAATATCAAAATAAATCACAACATTCAACAACTCTCTAAATTCAAATCTTAATTAACTAAAATTCATTTTCAAAGCCAGATTTCTGATTTTTCATCTAAATCTGTATTTATATCTAACATGTTATAATGAAAAATTACAGTATACTTTATAGATATTATATCCCAAAATCTGTACTTATATCTAACATCTAACATGTTATATCCCAAAATTGTACAGTATTTTTTTTTTTTGGTGGGTCATAGGACCCACTAGGTCCTAGGGTGGGTCCGCCCCTGCCCATAATGATCCTCGTTTGGACAGATGAATGTGCTGGTTAGTCACTTCAACTTGAGTTGTTGCCTACGGTAAGCAAGACCAAGTTGGATCTCGTCTCGGGGTTTCGACTATGGACCTACGGTACTACATAATAGCGTAAAAAGGTAAGTATACTTGATAAATTTGTGAAATATGGTGATGCTTGAACCATTTTAGCACATATTATTAGATATGTCAAAATGTATTAGGTTTGTAATGTATGTCAAGTGGAATCCAATTCTTTCAAGAGCCGTGCTGGTTTGGATCGACAGTAAAAACTCATGGTCTTCCACAATTTCATTTTGACTTCGATTGCAAGGTCAACATTGTTTGTTAAGCCGACTGCGTGAAGGGGCCGATTTTCAACTCTATGCTCCTATTTTGTAGGAATTAAAAAATAAATTTCAATCTAAGTTAAAGTCAATAATTAATTTTAATAACATTTTTCATGAAATTCATAACTTTTCAACCATATATTTTATTATTTTTTTAATCAAAATTTACTAAAAATATAATTTTAATCTCCATTTAACAGTGATTATTTATTATAATGACTAAATAGCATTACTCTTATTAGTGGCAAAACAATGTGACATTTCCTAATGAATTTTTCTGTACAGAAAATTATAGATACTCACATGGATGGACCCATATGAGTATTTTATTGTCCAAAAAATATCCACCCACGTTCCTATTGTGTCTTATTTGTATAAATTCTGTAAAATCATTTTCTGTACACCAAGATTGGTTCTTTCCCAATACCCACTTGAGGCTTTCAAGAATAGGGTTTATATCGAAATTCACTGTTTACATGTAGGTAAATGAATGAAATTCACTTTTCAAGATATAAATCTTTCCTTTCAAAAAAATAATTCTTGGTGTTCACCTGTCAAAAAAGCTTGCAAGTTAATATTCTTAAAAAAATGAAACTTTTATGAATCTTATTCCTTTGGAAAGACGAGATTTAAAAGTGCGCACAATGCTAAAATTGGAACTTTGAGTACCACAAATAGAAAATAAAACATGCAACTGCTACACTAATGAAAGATTGAAGACGGCTCGAGAAATTCATCCTATAGAATATCAACCGTGCTATATGGCCAGGGTCAGGCACCCAGCCAGAGGGGGGACACTTGTCCCCCTGGCCAATTAATTTAGAAAAAGTAAAATAAAATTGGTTGTCATCAAAATTTGATCGAAAAAAATTAAAAGGATACATTTATCCTCTATTAGAAAAATACTCGTGCTAAGAAAAAATAGAAGAAATTAAAGGCGTTACCTACTTTGCCCTTGATCGGGCTACATTGAAAATATTTCGGGAAAAAATTGAATTTTTGAATAATAATATTCTAGAGAATGCGTGGTTAAAAATAAGAAATATTTTTGAATTTAAGTGTATATTATTTTATTGAAAAATATGTAGTTGAAGAGATGTGAGAGAAAAATGTATTTTTGAATAATGGAGTCCAAACTGGAGCTTTGTGGAACTATGTTAGCGGATAATGTAGCATAGTTACGTTGAAGATGATATTTTTCAGTAAGTCTAGTCAACAAATTTATATTTTGAAAAATTACTTTTAAGTAATTTTTTTTTTTTTTCAAACATATGGACGGAAACCAACTCTATTTTCATTGGCCGCTCCTTAAGTAGAGCATGACAATTCGATTAAGATTTAGCAATCAATTAAGGAGGAGTTAGCCGAGCTCGAGAGACAACTTTGAGTCTTTCCCCTAGGTCCTGTTTCTTTGTTCTTTGTCCAGCTACACGATCAACGAAGATGGAATCAGGGCTAGTTTTCTTAGTCCCATTTGTGATAGTAGGAGCTCCACCATGCTCCAATCACTGAAATAAATTATATTAATTTTTCTATTATAATTTAAGCTCGCATAAATAATTTTTCTTTGACTCTATCCCTACTAAAACATATTTGACTTCTCTTAAAACCTTAAAATTTTTACTTCTTTTGTAGGCTTAACCAAAGGCGAATTAGTTCGACTTAGCTTTTGGCGTAGATTCACTGTTGGAAAACTTCACTTGAAGAATGAGAGAAAAACAACACAAAATTAGCAACAAATTTGGAACAAAACTTCAAAGAAAGGCCAAACGCGTGATCACTGTCCTCAAACGATATTTGCCCCATCTCCAGTTAATTTGAGATGCTAAAGGATTTTTCGGCAAATGGTTTGAACTTTGAAGGATTTATCAAATCTTGTTGCAGAAATACTGAAGCACAAAATATTTCTACCCAAAACTTAAGTACATAAATAAGAAATGTAGGAATATGAGTAGAATATGGATTTGATTTTGATTCGTGGAATGAATATTGATATCATATGTTTTTCATTATTTTTTACATACAACATGACTCTTCTATATATAGGTCTCAACATCATACACGAATTGTTGCAAAAAATATGTTGAAAAGACTCCAAATTTAAGTGATCAACTGTAGAAAATCGTCTCCAACGGTCACTGAAACTCTACTATGCGATCGTGTAGAGTAAATATGTGCGGTCGCATAGAACACCCCAAACAGGGGTCTTAAGTTTTCTAGCCGTGCTTATGTGACCAAAAACGGTCCCTTCATGTTCTTTTCTTCTTCTTTCATTGCTTCTACTTTATTATTTGTTAGTTTTAAACAATCAATTTCTCAACATTCACTATTGTAGAAATTTTCAATTGAAAATGGGTTTCTTGGCTCTTATCACAATTTAAAATAAAAATGACTCACTAGATTATTCTTGAATAGTCATGGACAGTTGGACAATTTATAAATAAAGGCTTTTTGGTCACACTTTTCATCTTATGATGTATCCCTTTTCCTGTGTGGTTCATGCTTATTGCATGAGAGCTAACCCACCACTTTAATTTTATTTTATACATTATATTATTATAGAGAAAATGGTCCAAATTGTCCATTTTCATTTGACGATTTCCCAAAGTATAGGATGTTTCACGGGGATCTTGAGTAGGCCCTACCAAAATCAATTCGAAGTTATCCCCCTTGTCTGGATTAAAATTAAATTTTCAAAAATTTTGATAAAATTTTAAAAAAAATATGTGATTAAAAAGTTGTGGGATCTATGAAATTATGATTGATATTGATTGTTTGATTTTGAGTTGAATTAAAATTTAATTTAAATCAATATTAAACAGGAAAAGCCTAAAGCAAATCTAATTTAAATTCAATGTCCCTAGAAACTTCTCTTGAATTTTACTGCTAAGTTACATCCTCTCACAATAGGGGGGCCCACGCCAATAAAAAAAGACGCACCCAAGTGTGAGGGGATTGTACTCCTTGTTGTATACAAGAGTGTACAGCAAGGACGGTCCACTTCTCTTAAGATAACGAGTAAGATGTATTTTTGCTTGATTTCATATTGAAATATTACCAATTGGTGTCTATACCACTTATTCAGAGTTCACGAAGATTTTAAATTTCAATTTCATAATATTATTATATACGTACAAATAACTTTTTCATTTATTCCTGACTTTAAGAACTCGAATTATGAAAAATCAAAATTATCGAGAAATTCAAAGATGACTACTTAAGTCGAACTTGAAGGTGTTAATTTACGATGGATTTAGGACCATTATTAGAATTTAAAACGTGTGGAAATGTCCACGTTCGGCAACACCAGATTTTGAGTAAGCAAAAGACATGCCATGATACCCATAGCTTGATTTAATAAATAAAATATTTATAAACTTATTCATATAACTTTCTTTTCAATAAAATACAAACTATCAAATTTTTATTGACAGGTTTTTCTTCAACCTGTGCTACCAATTTTGACGTAGTTTCCAATAAATTTCAAGACCATGAACGTTGGGCACAAATGCACCTTACGAAACATCAATAATCCTCTTAAATGGGTGAATATTTTAATCGAAATCGAACCTTTTTGACTTTGAATTTAATTTGTCAATTTTATAAGTTTTTATTTTTACAATTTATTCACACTAATTCAATGACCCAATGCGGCTAAAAGAAACGACGTGATGTAAATAAAAGTTGAAAATGTTGACTATTATGCCGTTTTCATATAAATTAATTTATGTTATTTTTAACATTTTTAAAATTTAGAGCTTCCTTATTGTTGAATTCTAGTTTTCATTTTGTTCTTCGAGTATGTAATTTGGTGTTTATCCTCTACTAGATATTGAAAGTTATTTGATGACATATTTTACACTTTTTTGGAAGATAATTTTTATTGTCAACTCATAGTTTAAAAACTATGTTATAAATAGAACCGAACTTGAACCTAACTGATGGACCATGATGGAACTATTTATGAAATACTGGAAGTGTAATGTGTAGTTCCAACTATTAAAATACTCGAATCGATCCACCCAACGTTTAGACTTACTAAAATCCCGTAAAAATCTTTTACGCCTCCAATCACGACTATCATGAATGCAAATATAAATAAACATTTTCTTTTATCTCAACCTTTTAACGATACAACTTCAAGTTTACGATTCTATAACACTGCTCATCGAAAGGAAAGGTTTCCATTGTCACTTCCAAAATAAGAGGTTACCATTTGTCCTTATGGCATCCATAAAACACACCTCATGCCTCATTGCCAACCCATACTATGGTTGTTGGTCCTTTTCTAGATCTTGAAATGAAAACACCAATTTATGTTTAGAATATATACTCCCGCGTCATACATCTGTTCTGTCACGGAACTCCGTTTCCTTCGATCTCATTTCTTGATATTCTCCACGTGAGGAAATAACCTCGATCGATTATCAGAATTGATTCCAAAATCTTTTCTGTTTTGAACAATAACGAAATTTAACCTTTTATTTTTATTTTAATTCTCTTTAATCCAGTTTTGTATAATCTACCGAATCAAACAAATCAGTAATGTAATCAATATCTAACATTTATTGATGATGGAACATCAACAATAGGACCAATGGACCATCCTGCATTTCATTTGCCTCTCATCCTTTATTTCCTTCTCCCCCATTTCGTCCTTGCAATCGCATCAGACACAAATATAACTCATGTCTGCCACTTCAACTTCCATCTCAAGCCAGTATTCCCCAGTTTATGTAAACTGTTCAATCATAACAAAGAAATATTACCCAGGTTTCTTGAAAAGAAAACAGTGCAAAAAGATTGTTTTACCCGTGTCATTTAGCCCCGGCTTTGCTATATATGAACTCCCAACAAAGGCTTGCTATCCACAAAGTTGAACAGACTATATTGTCGAGCTTTGAAGGATTCATTTCATTCATTCAAAACCAACAATGCCGTTTTCACCTTCAAAAAATTTCATAAAACGGTTCTGCGTGGAGGACTTTCATACAAGTAATGAAACCCGAAGTGGTTTCTTCTCTAGCGACCTCCTGCCATCACTTGGAGCTCGAATTAACCAGACAACAGAACTCAGAAAATACATCATTTCCCCATTCAACCCGCGTTATAGGTGAATAACTTGCCTCTACTCTATAATAAGGTAGGGGATACAAATTAAGAGGCCACTAATTCTCATTTTCTGTTGTTCATTTCAGAGCCTGGGAAATGTTTCTTGTTCTCTTGGTCATTTATTCAGCCTGGATTTCTCCATTCGAGTTTGCATTTTTGCGTTACAAGAAAGATGCCCTGTTCATCATAGACAACATTATCAACAGCTTTTTTGCCATCGATATTCTTCTGGCCTTCTTTGTGGCATATCTTGATAGCCAATCTTATCTTCTAGTTGATAATCGTCGAAAAATAGCAATAAGGTAATTACAGCCGTACTGTAACTATTGGTTATAGGGTCGAGATATCTGTAAAGTATATCTAAACAATTTTTTTTTTTTACCTGTGTTATATCTGACTAATAGGTATCTATCCACCTGGTTCGTCTTTGATGTCTGCTCAACAGTACCATTTCAATCCATCAGCCTCCTTTTCACAGATCACAGCGATGGATTATGGTTTCAATTACTCAGTATGCTTCGACTTTGGCGTCTCAGAAGAGTCAGCTCCCTGTTTGCACGGTATTAAAATCTTTCATACTGTCCTGTTCTGTCTT
This sequence comes from Osmanthus fragrans, assembly GCA_019395295.1. Lineage (NCBI taxonomy): Eukaryota > Viridiplantae > Streptophyta > Magnoliopsida > Lamiales > Oleaceae > Osmanthus > Osmanthus fragrans. Next base: position 10,345,311 of record CM033362.1, read on the forward strand.
GTCTAGAGAGTGGTATTAAACAAATAACTCTTGGTAACCCACCACTTGTTTTTCTTTTAGACTTGAAAAGGACATCCGATTCAACTATTTCTGGACTCGCTGTACAAAGCTCATCTCTGTAAGCAACTGCTAGTTCTATGGGTTACTTCATACAAATTGCCAGTAAATATATACACGAATAAATTGCTGCCTTTTTCCCTTTGAATACAGGTGACTTTGTTCGTAGTACATTTTGCTGGGTGCTTTAACTACATGATAGCAGATAGATATCCAGATCCGAAAAGAACTTGGATTGGTGCAGTTTATCCAAATTTCAAAGAAATGAGCCTTTGTGACAGATATATAACTGCAATTTACTGGTCTATAGTGACACTAACCACAACAGGTTATGGGGATTTGCATGCTGAAAACCCAAGAGAGATGCTGTTTGATATCTTCTACATGCTATTCAATCTGGGATTGACATCTTACCTCATCGGGAACATGACAAACCTTGTAGTTCATTGGACCAGCCGCACCAGAAAATTTGTAAGCCTCCCATCTCCTCTCTCTCCTTCACTTTCTCCCAACTAAGACGTTTGTCAAGTACATATCTGGTATGCTGTTGGGTATAATGAACAAGATTTTGGTTTGGTGCTCAGAGAGATACTATTAGAGCTGCTTCAGAGTTCACAAAACGGAACCATTTGCCTCCACATATACACGAGCAACTTCTGTCATACATATGTCTCAAATTCAAAACAGAAGGATTCAATCAGCAAGAGGCCCTTAATGGACTGCCCAAGGCCATTCGTTCCAACATTGCTCACCATCTATTTTACCCCATTGTTCATAATGTCCATCTCTTCCAAGGTGTTTCACAATACTTCCTTTTCCAACTGGTATTCTTCTCTTTCTTCTTCCTCTCACATCATCTTCTCATAGAGAACCCAACATAAAAGTTCGAATTGGTATTCTTATTCTTTGAAAAGGTCCTGGAATTGGAAGCCGAGTATTACCCTCCTAAAGAAGATGTGATTTTGCAAAATGAGGCCCCAACTGATTCATATATCCTTGTCACAGGAGAAGTGGTAAGTAATCTAGTATACCTCATACAAACTAGAAAGTATGATGAAATCCCTGAAAAAATCTTGCTTTTTGCCTTTTCTCATACCCATTAAAATATATTTTGGTTGTCACAGGAACTGATTGCAAGTATTGATGGGCATGATCAAGTAAGCAATATTTACATCTCTTTATATCTGTAAATTTGCATATAAATAAGAACAAAGGACAACGTAGAATATCACATAATTCTTCTATACGCACACAGGTCCTAAGAAAGGTTGAATCAAGGGAAATGTTTGGAGAAATAGGGGTTTTATGTGGAAAGCCTCAGCCATTTGGTGTCCGAACAACTGAACTTTCTCAAATACTACGACTGAACAGGACAGCATTACTGAACATTCTTCAAGCAAATCCAGCAGATAAACACACTGTTATGAACAATCTTTTCTTGGTAAATTCAGGGAGCTTTATATTGCTATCGTCTCGTTTGCAAAAACTCAAACGGAACCACTAATTTTAATTGCAGAAACTCGACGGACTGAGGAACATTGACATCAAGGGCTACCAAGATCCAACTTTGATCCACAGTAATTGGCTTGATAAAATTAAAGGCACTTATGACCCAATGTGGAGTCATGAAAATAAAAGAAATTTAGATGAGCACAAAATTGAATTATTAGGGCCAGAAACGGGTGAAAAATCCAGGATTACTCAGCATACAGAAAATGGGGCCAATATTTATGCCAACGATCATCAAAGGAAACAAGCATATATCAGCTCAACCAGTTTTAGGTATCCCAACAGTGAAGATGCTTTACAATCAGCCAAGAAGAGAGTCACCATTCACATGAAGTTTCAAAACGACAAAATCTCACTAAAGCAGTTTGGGAAGCTAATAATTCTACCTGATTCACTAGAAATGCTATTTGAAATAGCAGGTGAGCCTTCTTCGAGACCTAGACAAATTTGAAACAAATCATTTTTACGGTTGATCATAGATTTAATGAGGAAAAAAATGACAATTAAGGAAAAAACTCAAACTTCAAATACACTACTTTACAGATATTACCCCTGTTTGATTTAGAAAAAAAAAAAAAAAAAATTATATTTTCAGTAGATTTTGATAAAAATTGATAAAATGTGTGATTGAAAAGTTGAGGGTTTCATGAAATACATGGATAAAATTAGTTATAGATTTTGACTTAGATTTTAATATACTTTTTTAGCTTAACCAAATAGGGACATTAACTTTTCACAGTGATTTATCTGATCGTACCTGTGTACCTTGTGAAATTGCAGGTCAAAAGTTTGGAGAGTACAATGTCACAAAAGTTGTAAATGCAGAGAATTCAGAAATTGATGACATAAGTGTCATCCGTGATGGGGATCATTTGTTTCTGCTGCCGAGCTAGTGCATAGAATTCAATGCGACCAAAAATTATCTAAGGCAACATTATTAAAAAGTAAAAAAAAGAGAGGCAACATTATAGTCATGCAGAGAGCTAGGCACTTCGAGCAAATAGAACATTGAAATATTTTAACAAAGTCGAGTTTACACAAATCAATGAATGGGCTATAAAAGAATGGCGCAGTTGTTGGTTAGGAGGAGGGTAAATATATAAGGGTGAAGTTTTTGACCAGGGAACACATTTTGCACAGGACAATAAGCATTTCTCACTGCATGTGGTCCAATTTAGTTTCAAGTTGAAGGTGATCTACCATTGATTTGAATTTTCAGAAACTCATTGTAAGAAGCTGATTCCTTAAAAGTCAATTTCTAATTCCTCAGCCATCGGATGAAATCTGTTGCAACAGGAGCCTTCAACTAACTGGAGCCTTCAACCACTTGGAGCCTTAGTTAGTTAGGGAGTTAATAACTAACTTTGATGCCTCTTTATGTCTATAAATAGCAGCATTAGTGTAGAAGAAAGGAAGGGCTCTCAAGAGTGAAAATTGTAGAAAGTGAGATAGAGTGAAGCTCTTGAAATCTGCAGTAAATCTTTCTGATTATTTAGAGATAATAAATCATGTAAAGTTTTGTAAGAAATAAATGCCGAGGAAGTGTTTTTCTTCCCGTTCCAAATCTGTACTGTGTTTTTCCTTTTGCTGGTTTATTTTTTTTGCTGTGTTTCATCTATTCTACCGGTGTTTCATAGCTATTTACTCCCTCATCTCCAATTCTGCTGGTGTATTTTGTGCTCCAATTAATTCTTGATTAATTTCAGAAGTATAAAGAAGTCATTACAGCCCCAACAATGGATATCAGAGCTGGACCTTGACAACTTGAAAAAGAAGTTGCAAATCAAGTCTGAAATTGTGCCTTATTTCTCTTCTTCTTAACTGGCTGCACACATCATTTGTGAAGAAAGATTCCTGGCCAGAATCTTAATCACATCATATCAACATCCAAGTTTGAAGTGAAAAATTTTGATGGCAAGAATGATTTCAATCTATGGAGGGAAAAGATGATGGCACACCTTGGTAACCTCAGATTGGATAAAGTCTTGAAAGAAAAATCTGACACTAATGCATCAAACCAAGCTGACATTCTAAAGAAGGCAAGAAACACTATCATACTTAGCCTCAGTGATACAATTTTAAAGAAGGTAATCAAGGAAGAAACGACCTCTAAAATGTGGAGGAAATTGGAGGAACTCTACCTGACCAAATCATTACCAATCCGGATCTACTTTGAAGCAAAGGTTCTATAGTTTCAAGATGGATGAATCCAAGTCAATTGATGACAATATTGATGAGTTCACAAAGTTGGTTTCTGATTTGGAAAATCTAGAAATCAAGATTGATGAAGAAGATCAAGCCATTTTCTTGTTAAACTTATTGCCACCAGCCTATGATCATCTAAGAGATACCATCAAGTATAGCAACGAATCCTTGACCTTAAAGGAAGTTGCTGCAGCAGCCTACTCAAAGGAATTGGACCTGAAATTGAATGGAAACCTTGCCAAGATGACCAGAGAAGTGCTAAGTGTCCAAGGCAGGAAAGAAAAGAGAGTGTGTTGGATTTGTCATCAAGAAGGACGCTTTAGGAAGCATTGTCCACAAAGAAACAAGAGGTGGCTGAAGCAAGGAAACCAAAACAAGCAAGATGGAGACTGTGCAAATGCATTTGGAGATTGTGAAGAGTTTGATGTCCTTGCTAACATGAGCAAGCCACAGCAAGGTTTGGATAATGGACTCAGGCTGTCCATTTCATATGACACCAAGGGAAGAATTTTTCATTGATTACAACCCGATTTATGAATGCAAAGTGCTGATGGAAAACGACAACACTTGTGAAGTGATTGGTGTTGGTTCTATCAAGATGAAAATGTGGGATGGCTCTTCAAAAGTCCTAGGTGGAGTGAGGCATGTACCATGCCTGGAAAGAAATCTAATCTCACTTAGAGCACTTGATAAACATGGGTGTGTGTACAAAGCTCAAGGTGGAGTGTGAAATATAATGGAAAATTTTGTGATAATCATGAAATGAGGGCTACAACAAAGCATTTATGTTTTGTAAGGAAATGAAGTCGATGTTTCAGTTGCAATTGATCTGTAAAATCCTTCAAGGAATCAAGTTGGAGATTGTAAGAAGCTGATTCCTTAAAAGTCAGTTTCTGATTCCTCAGCCATAGGATGAAATCTGTTGCAATGTGAGCCTTCAACCAATTGGAGCCTTAGTTAGTTAGGGAGTTAATAACTAACTTTGATGCCCGTTCATGTCTATAAATAGCAGCATTAGTGTATGTTGGGTTTTGATACCCAATAAATTCGAACGATGATGTTAAATAGTGTCGGATTATATTTCATAGGTTTTGGCTGATGAGTGAAATAAATATCAATTAGTCAATCCATATGGTCGACCATAAAGCAACGTGAGCCGCTAGTAGCAACTTAATTGTGTTAATGTTGCTTTGGCCCAAATTCACTTATTAGACGACTTTTTTTGTGTCTTGACCCATTTACTTTGTGTTAGCCCATTTGTTGGACATTTGCCTATTTATATATATATATATATATATATATATATATATATATATATCCCTTTCTCTTCTCTTTCACATGTGTTTTTGCCCCCTTTTCGAGAGAAGACAAACGTTTGCCCCTGTTCTTCTTGTTATTCTCTTTTGCCTTGGTGGCTCTTGCAAATCACCACCATATAGTTGTCTCTTTGTGGGTAAGGAAGGAAGAAAGCAACCATAAGTGAATCTTGTTGTGGGTTAAGGTATTTGATTGATTAGTTGATAGGTTGGTAAGTTTAATTTGAGCCCAGAATCCATCAATTGAAAAAAAAAATTCCGCTACAATTGGTATCAGAGCAAGGTCGGCGGTGGATTTCCGGCCAAAAATCGACTAGAAATTAGGCAGAAATCCGGCAGAAGCAGAAAATGCAATCTACCCAGTTTTGGTTTAAAAAATCGGACCTTCAAGCTTGATTTTCGAACAATCCAGACGTCCATTGGTGAAACAGAGATCAGGTTTGAGACGTGCAGGTGGAAGAGCTTCTGGGTGTGTGGCGAGTATGACTCCGACGGCCGATGACGCGTGTGGGCGTGTGAGCACTTTTTCGAGGTCCTTTCTTCAGACAGAATCTTTATTTTAACATTTCTAACATTCGTATGTAGTTAGTTTTTTGTTTTAGGTACTGCAGAAAAAGTTGGATAATTTTGCCCTTTGTGGTTCGCCGATCGGAACTGCTGTATATTTGCTGAATCTTTAGGGCGAATAGTAGTGGCTCTAAAGCAGCAGATTCACATCTCTCGTAATTTATGGACTCTTATAGGTCTGCTCTGATAAATTGGTTTATCCCGTTAAATTTCAGCATTAGCACATCATCGTGTGGGGTAACAATATGATTGTGGTTACCGTAAAGGGGGGTAATATTGCTTGTGCTAGAAATTTAGGAATTTTTCGCTCTATTTGAAGTATTGAATTTTGATTGCAAGTTGGTTATTGATTTTGTGCTTTAATTGTCATTTAGTCACTATGTGAGACTGCATTGCGTGGAAATTTGAATTTTTGTTATCATATCTTTGAGTTGCATTGATTATCCTATTAGAACACCTGGACTTGACTCGTTCGAATATTCCCTTGATCTAAGATCGTGAATTTTACGAAATCCTGGAAATTTAGGACGGTGTATATTGTGACTTTAGGATTACTTTGTGTGACCTAATTGTATAATTTGGTTGTTCTGGTTTTCTAAAAATGTCTTCGCATTTTGAAGTTGAAATTTTTAATGGGAAATGAGATTTTTTAATTTGGCAACAAAAGATGAAGAAAATTTTAGTTCAACAAAAAGTTTCAAAAGTCATAGATGACAAATTTGACAGAAACACAAAAAGAACAATATGATGAACTTGCTTACACTTCAATTATTTTACAGTTATCTGACACTGTTTTGAGGAAAGTTGGAAAATTTGACTCCACAAAAGAACCTTGGCAAAAGTTGAAGCACTTATATTTGCTTAAGTTCACTCCTAATAAATTATACTTGCTTGAACGTTTCTTCAAATTTAAAATAGATCTTTCAAAAGATCTTGACGATAATTTAGACTTGTTTAACAAACATGTTCAAGACATTGTTAATTGTGATGAAAAAATTTCTGAAACTTATAAAGCTATAATTTTGCTTAATTTTATGCTTGATTCATATAGAGAGGTTAAGAATGCAATTAAGTATGGTAAGAACACCTTAACTTCTGAGATTGTCATAGATTTCCTTAAAAGTAAGGAAATTGAGATTAAAGCTGAAAATAAAGATAAGAGGAGTGGTGAGTTATATATGATGAGAAGTAGAATGAAATTTAAGCGAATAAATTTTGGTAGAGCTCAAGACTGTAGCGATTTGAGTAGTGACTTGAGTGATGAATGTAGTAAGAAGAAGGACAAGGGATGTGACAAGTCTAATAGTAGAAGATGTTACAACTGTGGTAAGTCTGGACATTTTATTAGGGATTGTCCCAAGAAGAAGGATAAACAGAAGCCTAGGATGAGAGATGAGTCGAATCTGGCTATAGGGTCGAGTGATGACCCTAGTGAGGTTTATTGAGAATAAACCCAGTGATTGCATTGCATCTGTGTGTAATCCTTTTATGCATGTGTGTGATTGCTTAATTTTGTTGCATGATTGTATGTTGCATTTCAATGCGTTTGATATTTGCATTTGCATGAATGTGTGACAATCTGATTAAGATGCATTAGCAGTGTGCTGGATGTCTTTTGGTGAGGTGGAGTATAGATGCATAGGGGTACATTTTGGTTTGTACCTGAGGATGTAGAGTGAGACATTTGGATCACGAGTGGAGATGTGATTAAATGTCTGGAATCCTTTATCTGAAAGAGACCTTGATCAGGTGGAGTGAGAGAGAGACACTTCTATCACTTCTGTTAGGTGGAGACCCATTATCCACGTAGATTGGGAGAAGTGGTGTGGTAATAGATGATTATCCCGAGAACTTAGGATCTATTGTGACTTACCAGTTAGACATGAGTTTAGTGATTAGTCTAGTGAGCATGGTGAGCGACGAGAGGAGATATGTGTTCTTGAGGTGGGAGCAACACGGAATGAGATATGATAAGTGTGGTGAGATTTTTTTCGTGAGGTCATTTACGCATTTGTTGCAAATGTGTTGGCCTGTTAATTAACTTGATGTTAATTTTTGGTTTTGTGTGAACGTATATGAAAAGATCTATGTGTGTTATCCTATATAATATCTTCATTGCATGATTATTTGCTTCTATTTGGATTTTTTTTACCTTAGCCATGTGAGTATATGGAGCAGATTTGGTATGTGTTTCAAGTTGGAAACATGGGATAAGGTCTATGATGCCAATTTTATTGGTTACCTTAATTGTGCAAGTATAGACTGTATGTTTTATTTGTTTGCAGATTTATTGAGAATCAAGGTGGAGATTTGTTGGGTTTCGATACCCAATAAATCTGGGCGATGATGTTAAAGAGTGTCAGATTATATTTTATAGGCTTTGACCGATAGTGAAATAAATATCAATTAATCAATCCATATGGTCGACCCGAAAGCAACGTGGGCCACTAGTAGCAACTTAATTGTGTTAATGTTGCCTTGATCCAAATTCACTTATATGACGACTTTCTTGCATCTTGGCCCATTTACTTTGTGTTAGCCCATTTGTTGGACATTGGCCTAAGTCTAGAAACCCACCCACACACACACACACACACACACACACACATATATATATATATCATTTTCTTCTCTTCTCTTTTACGTGTATTTTTGCCCCCTTTTTGAGAGAAAACAAACGGTGTCCCTATTCTTCTCTTTGCTCTAGTGGCCCTTGCAAATCACCACCATATAGTTGTCCCTTTGTGGGTAAGGAAGGAAGAAAGCAACCATAGACGAATTTTGTTGTGGGTTGAAGTATTGGATTGATCAGTTGATATGTTGATAAGTTTAATCCTAGCCCAGAATCCATCAATTGAAGAAGATATCCGCTACAGTGTAGGAGAAAGGAAGGGCTCTCGAGAGTGAAAAATGTAGAAAGTGAGATAGAGTGAAACTCTTGAAATCTGCAGTAAATCTTTTTGATGATTTAGAGATAGTAAATTATGCAAAGTCTTGTATGAAATAGAGGCTGAGGAAGTGTTTTTCTTCCTGTTCCAAATCTGTACTGTGTTTTTCATTCTGCTGGTTTATTTTTTTGCTATGTTTCATCTGTTCTGCTGGTGTTCCATAGCTGTTTACTCCCTCATCTCCAATTCTGCTGGTGCATTCTGTGCTCCAATTAATTCTTGATTAATTTCAGAAGTATAAAGAAGTCATTATAGCCCCAACTTTACTATTTGATTACAATTTCTTTTAAATCATATTTCGTTTAGGAAAGAAAATTAAAGGCGGTAGTTATGCTATTCTCAGTTCTCGAGTTTTTTTGGGACAATTTTGTTTTCAGATAGTTGAGTAGGTTTTTGATTCCAAAGCAAATAGAACTAATTCACAAGTGTTTCCATCTGGCGTATGATTTTTGTTATAATTTCAAAACTACCTATGCATTTGCTTTTCTTTTCCAATTCCAAGTATGAAGGAGCAAAACATTCCTTTGGGAATAGAAATTCCATGTATTCAATTCATTGCAGCCACTCAACTATAGCTTAAACTTTGAGCAAATACTAAATATTCAAAATTGGAAAACAAAATCCGATCTCGTAAATCAATTGTTTATTGCTAAAATTTGTGCTAAAACACCGAAATTATTCCACAGCATAAATATTTTTTGAAAATCAAAACTCACTCACAATTTTCAATTCTTCTCCTTTTCTTCCTCAAATGCAGACACTGGAAACGACCTTGAAATCCCGTTAGGGGTGCCAAACACAATTTTCCCAGAACTGGGTTCCTGAATGCGAATATCAGAAATGGTGACCCAGATCAGGAGCTCCTTGCTCTTGACACCTGTCAGCCGCATCATCCGCCGGTCATCAACGAAAGCTGTAACCTCTCCATCATACGATACGCTGCGTCCGATTGCACGAAATTGGTGCACCTTGCTCTTCTTCTGCTTCAGCCACACGAATCCCGTAGTCTCATTGTAGCCCACCTCAACGATGTCGTCTAAGGGAAGCAGGCCCTTCGGAAGGTTAATTTTCTCGAGAAGTTCGATGGATTTTTGCTTGCACATGGCTTCGCCGTTGTAAATTTCGGCGTTTTCTCTGTGGGGTGCAATTTGTTGGGACGACATTTTTGACGGAAAATGAAAATCGGATTCTTTTGCTGTAGGGTTTGGCTGTTGCGGGACGGACGTCTGTAGGCAAATTGGAGAAATAACCTTGAATACTTGCAACGGCTACATTATATGGAAAATTGTATCATCAGCCCCCAATGTATTGTCTAAGTAACTAGTTAGATCCCAGCCTTTATCATTCACTAATGACTGAAACCGTCCAAATCGTTGTTAATCTGACTTGTGATCCACATGAAAATATGTCTTGCCTCAAATTTTTTAGGCATATCGAGATTCAGAAAATTGATTGTGTAACATGACGATTTAATAATTTTTCGACAATTTTCCATGCAGAGGACTGAAACAAGAATTGATAAATGGATGTGAACAGTGGTTGAACCAGGATATTGAGTCATTTAAGGCGATCGTTGAAGTTGAAGGCTACAAGAGTAATTTTTTTAATTAATATTTAAGTAAATAATATTAAAAAATTTTCATTCAATGTTCAAATACACAAAAACGTAAAAGTCATATACATTTAAAAATATAATCCAATACAACCCAAAATAATAAGGAAAAAAAATACATTTTCCAATTTCTATACGCACGATCAAGTTTCAAATTTTTTACGAACTTAAGTGAGATAAGATGAAGTTTATACGTAAAACATGATTAAACAGTAAGGATAAGCTCCGAGCTTAGGTTTTTGAAAATAATGATTTTTAGAATTAAAATAATTTTTAATCTCAAAAGAATTTTTTTTTAAACACTTAAAAGAATAAAATGCAACACTTAGATTGTTCAAATTTGATTTTTATAAAATAAATTGATAAAACCTAACAATAATAGTGTGTGTGTGTATATATATAAAAGTAATAACTTGTGTCAATAAATTTTTTAAAGAAATTATTTCGAAAATAAGAACTAATAATATATAATTGTTTAGTCATTATTTATTGTATTAAAAAAATAAACAAAAAAGTGGGAGTATGTGAAATTGAAGTGCATACCTCTCACATACAAAGTGACCCCTCTACCATATAAGTTGCATTTCCTTATGTTGAAGATCAATACAATTACTAGTTAATATTTAGTTATTATTTACTTTGTTTAAAAATTAAAAGGGGGAGTGCTGTTGAAAGGATTCGAACCCGTGTTTTATTACATGGAAACACGAACACCCATCACATGATCTACACGTCATTTCATTAAATATTGATAGAATAACATATATATATATATATATTAACAAAAAATTTCATTAATCTTTTTTTTCGATGGATCCAGCACGAGCGGCCTCACCTGCTCACCAGGTGCTAGATCCACCCCTGGATGTGGATTTAGGTATTCATAGACTAATTTGCTAGTATCTATAGAAAATATGACAATGGATCCTATCTTATGTTCTATATGAAGCTACATGGGAGACATACCAAATAGAGTTATAAAAAAAGTCTAGCATATCTCGAAGGTTGTTTGATTTATTTTAAAATACATTACTAGTCATAGTTAAACTTGCATTGCATATTATTTTAACTCTTTATAAATTTATCCTTAATTATATAATCTATAATTATTTAGATAGAATAAAAAAATACTAAAATTGCTAATTGTAAAAAAAAAAAAAAAAAAAAAAAAAAAGCAATGTTGGGTGCTAAATCTCTTGATTACGCAGTGTAAATTCCTTATATATTGCCTACAAACGGCTTTGTTGAATATAAAACTACAATGGCTAAAACAACACAAAACTTCCTATCTATTGGACATATTCTGAAAAATATCCTACCTTTTGAAAATAACACAATTGTTTGAAACTTTTAGTACGGAATACCCATGGCCGTTCATTTTCTCAATAAAAAAAAAAAAATCATGAAACCAAAAATATATCCTTCCTTTTAAAAAAAAAAAAAAAAAAAAAAAAAAACTAATTGCAACTACAGTCCCAAATATTTTTTTAAAAAAATACAAACAAACCCAAATAAGTTAAGTATAGTTAGCTATTCTTCTTCTTTCCTAACCCACCCAACACCCCTACCCCTACGCCTACCCCCATCCCAAAAACCAAACCCAGTAAGGTGACAACTTTCCACCACGACAGTTATCACCTTTTGTTGGAATATTATTCTTCAATAGAATGGAGAACAGAAAAAAAAGAATCAAGAATGTTAAATATGGTAGAAATGTTCAAATATGAGATCATTGTCATCAAATGATATTAAAAAGAACAAGCCCGTAACTCAAAACAATCGATGGAGTCTACTTCTAAAATTTTAAAGAAGAGATTGAACATTAACTAATGTAGTAGTCACTGATCATATGTAACGAGTTAATATAATATAATTTAATAGAAAATAAAAAATGAAAATGAAGGCTCGTACTGCTGGAGAGTGAGTTGTACCTTTTCGTCTTTAATTGTCTACACATCTGTTTTTGGCAGCGATTTCCTTAAAAATATTTAATAATATTACTGTGAATAGCATAGTTGCTTACTCGTGCAGTGACATATTTTCACTCATATGTCTTCTGTTTTACAATGTATGCATGTCTCATGCATAGAGATATTGAGCTACAAAACAAAATCCCAGCATCCTATCCATCTGTGTGTGTATTTTTTTTTCCTCTCTTTGAATTGGTGTTGTCCATTTCAAATTCCAAACTCTACATGAACAAGGTAGAAGATGAAGGCGACGTGTCTAATGTAAGAAGCCACACATACAATCCTTTCTCGATTCTTGAAAAAGAAAAGAGAAAAAAACATCATCATAAAACAATTATAAGCAAGAGAGACATAGGACACCAGAAAATATCAATACTAGAGCCCCCCGGAGCACATCCAAGTTGGCAAAGGATGGGCATTGCGGGGCTTGCAACCTCAGCTTGGAGAGTTCGATTCCTGATTGTAGCAGCTGAGTGTTGTAATAACCATTTATTGGTTGGAGCAGTTTGGTGATGTAATAATCATGGAGGAGGCTCCTTTGGAGTCAAAAGTATAAAGGGTGCACGGACCCTGGTCAACTTGAGCATAACTCGCGGTTTACTTCCGCCAGTTACTGAGGAGCCGGTGGCTGGTGGTCTAAGATATAGTCTGGCGTAAGTTGGAAAACCTGGGTATCAAAAAAAAAAAAAAAAAAAAAATCAATACTAGATTTTAAGTGTCAAAATTTGTCCAACAATCTGACAATTAAACCATGAGAAATACCATGTAAGGATGATGTCCAAATGGCCGTTTATCCAATAGAATCAAGTACACCACGTGATGTCTTTGAAACCCACATCACCATTGCATGCAGCCTCCTCCAGTACTCTCCATATTCCCTATATCTCAGTGTAGAATTTTTACAAAAGAATCCAGGGCTGGAATCATCGAACTTGGTACCCAAGCCATGGCGTTCTTTTCATGAAGATACTTTCTTCTTCATTTTTCATTCAATCGATGCATCTATTTTAACTAATACTTCTCTTCCAAATTGTGACAACTTGGCGCCCATACAAATCATCTAAATTTGTGGTTAAAGTTTGCGGTTTATCATGTTGAAATAGATTTAATAGAATAATGAACAAGACATGGGTACGATCAATGTAGATCAAATGAGATAAAATCAATAATACAATGATGATGCATCATCTTTGAGTTTTCTCTATACATATAGCGGAGCACTTGAAAATAGCACACATGACGCAGAATTAGCAATTGATTAGTGCCCTTATCAAGTGCTAAGATGAAGGTAATTTAGCCTCCATTCGGAAAATTTAGAAATCATTTACATAGAAATAGTGGTGGATTCAACGAAATGTAGGGATGATAAATGGGTAATAATTATGAATGTATGTTGAAATTAATATTTGACTTTGACTCAATTTATAAATTGTAAAAATTGGGTTGCCGAATCTTGTGAAGCCCAAATATGTGGGCTGTATGCTACCGGTTCTATTATAACTATGACCCAAATTGATGGTCCAATAAGTTGAAGAATCCAAAATTAAAAACGTTTTTGTTAAACACGCCTTTAATTGAAAAGGCACTCTTGTTGGATTGCTGACATGTGACTGATCTTGCACCGTTAGATTATATAATTGGCTTTGTTTCATATAAATTCGAGGCATGTGACTTTAGGGCTTTTATTCTAAAAACACTCTAGCAGCTGTTTGTATTTCATTTTCTCTGTGTAGTTCTTGGTGGTGATTCTCTCTATAAATACTTAGGCTGCGTTCTCTTTGTCGTTTTGGGGCCGTTTTCTGTTTTCTGTTTTTCAAAACGACGAAAACGCGTTCTCTTTGTCGTTTTGGAAAACGAGTTTTTCAAAACACCAAAAAAAATTACACACAAAACACAAAACGAGTTTTTTTCGTTTTGGACGTTTTCTGTGCAAAACTCGAAAAAATTTAAAACACGCGAAACACTCCATTTTTCAACAGTGTTCCTTCTTCCATCAAAAAAAAAAAAAAAAAGTCTTCATTCATCTCTGCCTTCTCTCTCTTCTATTTTCTATGTTTATTTTGTATGGAAAAATAAACTTATTATCGATTTCATGCAATCCCAAAAAATATATTTAATTTTATAGAAGTGTTTATTATTGAAATGTATATGTTATTTTATTAAAAGTGAAATTTTTTTTTTAAAATGCATAAATATTTTACACTTATATGTTATTTTATACTACATTAGCATTAAACTATTAAAATTAATTGAATAATCATATTTTTAGAATAAAATAATATTAATAAAAATTTTCATAAATTTATATGTTATTTTAATATATAAAAAAATATTTAATGATTCAAAAATATTTCAAAATTTAAAGAAATTTCAGGTTTATAATATATTTAATAATATATTAATATTAAACAATTAAAGTTAATTAAATAATCAGATTTATGGAATAAAATATTATCAAATAATATTCTAAAAAAGTGCAAAGAGAACGTGTTTTTTGTTTTCTGTTTTTCAAAATGACAAAGAGAACGCATTTTCAATAATCTCAAAACAGACACTAAAAACATAAAATACAAAACGAATTTCAAAACTCAAAACACAAAACTGAAACACGAAGAGAACGCACCCTTAGTGATTTGAGTTCTTTAGAGGGAGTAAACATCGGTATTTTTCTTGTGTGAGTTGTTACTGATGTTTTGAGAGGATTTTGTAAGTACAAGATATCTGAGAACTTGATGTTCTTGTAATTGAAACTTTGCATGTTTTTGAGGCAATACTAGTGGATTCAAGTTTAATCTTAATGGATGTTGAGCGGGGGACTAAGCATTAGAAAGCGGTCGTTGAACCTCCGGAGCCTTTAACAAAAAATTCTTCATGTTCTTTTTACTTTCTTGTTGTTTTCGTTTGTGATTTTTTTACTTTAAACGTTGAGTCACAAAGCTTAAGCAAATCTGGGGACCAATATAAATCATTTATAAATTTATAGCCAAATGGAGGCTTCGTTTTCAAATTTGAAGATCGAATATTATTTTTACTTTAGGAAAATACGTTGGTATAAAGGGTGATTGAATATATTGATATCAAGTTTTGAACTACTATAGTAGCAGTAACATAAAACTTTACATGGAATCATCTCGGTGTAAACTAGAAAGAACCAATGAGCTAGTCGATCTCCAAAAAAGGCATATCATTGATGATGCTTAACATAAATTTACAATTGTCCCTGTGCAATTTTACACGGTTCTAACGGAAAAAATAGACGTGTTCATTTTTCTATCGCAAGTGTACGATATCGTAACAAGTAGCATAGTGGTCTTTTGAGTCCGGATTATCGTTCCCACAAGGAGTATATTTTAATGCTTAATTTAGTATTTCCAGCTTCTATTTGATGAAAATTAACAAGAATAATGTTTTGTTGTGATTTTTTATCTAATGACTTAACAATACATGGATGCATACAAAGATTGATTTCGAATGCAAATAATAAATGGATATTAGGACAAAACAATTTTTTCTATTGATTACTTTTAAATCTCAATTCAAGATTCAAAAATTCAATGTAGTATTCGATCAAATTCTTTAATTGTATTCAATTTACCCATCTCGAGTTATTATTGAGCCTATTTAACTAATTCAATCTCATCTCTCTATGCGAATCGATTTTAGTTAAGCAAAATACTAGTTCTAAGAATTCATATAATGACTGCAATAATTAATATATGTATCTTTACACATTATACTAATTTATCAAATTTTACTATATGGTCTAAATCTCAAACTCACCTCTCGATTCGTAAAAGATTCACAAAAATCATCAAAATAGTGATCAAGTAATTCAACGCATTAAACTCATAGCAAAATTAACACGTGTATGATAAAATAATTAGAATCTTGAATAAAATAAATAAATGGTCTCAAGTAGATTACAGTGTTTGCCATAATATAAAATTCAGCTACTCATGATAGATGAAGAAAAACAAATAGCAATAATGGAGTACGTCATTGAATTTTGAATTGAGTTGTAGAGAAGTTGATGAATCTTGCACCAAGTTCATCTTCTCATTTCAAACCCTTGAATTATTGTTTTTCTCCTCTTGATTTTGCTATCTAATTCTCAAGTAGTATTCTATGTATCTCAATGTGTGGAATCCCCTTTTAAGTGCCTACATTCTTCTATTTATACTTCCCTTCACGTTTCCTCCAAATTTGGAGTCTTTCTGGACTTTTTACTGGTTAAAACAGTGCAAAACCTAAAACAGGCGACGCGACGTCTAAGTGCTACCCTCCTTCCTTTGTTGGTCCTTCACGGCGCTTGGGCCATGTTGCCGCCTCTGCTCCTGGGCGCCGTGAAGAGATTGAATTTATAATGGTATACTATAAATTTGATTGTGATCCCTTAACCCAAGTTATCTAGGTCCGCCCTTGGTTGTGTCAATGCTGTCTGACCTTTAGCTATGCCTACATGTGTCTTTAGATGGAAAGAATCGTTCATTGACTTTTTTGAGTTTTTATACGAGATTGAATCTTTAGGTTCACATCTTAAAAATAATATACTTGTTTAGAATACATTGATTGTTATTGCCATATTTAATAATTACTTCAATCCTTGTTAGGTACTTTAAGGTACATTACATATGATTGGGACGATATACCAAAATAAATGAGATAAAAAAATTTTTTTACTACCAAATATGTATGGCACATTTTATTCCTCCCCACGACAAAGTAAAAGTAACCAGTAGACCTACTCGAGACCAATCAATAATTAATACTGAGAGTGAGGGACCCCGACTCATTCATATTCGAAGTCCAATGGCGTGGTTCGTGCTAGAAGTAAAGATGAATTTCATTTTTAGTGAAAATTAAGATCCTGTTTGGTGGAGATTAAATTTAAATTTTTAGTAAATTTTGAGAAAAATTTTTGATAAAAATTGATGAAATGTGTAGTTGAAAAAATATGGACCCCATTATATGTGTGATTATAATTAATTGTTCACTCTAACTTAGATTAAATTCTAGATTTTAATCATTACAAAATAGGGTTAAGTGAACTACTTTCTTGTTCGTGGGAGACCTCATTTAAATTAGTAATATTTAAATTGATAATATGTAGTAGCTTAGACACAATTTTAGCTTATGCTTATCAAAATTTATAAATGATTATAAGTAGCGAATTTCGAGGAACCTGTTGTTAAAAAAATTGTGGATGAAAATAAAGTTTGACTAAATTATAATCAATATTAAGTTTTTACAAAGATGGGCTTAATTGAAATATAAAATATTATACTCTGTTGGGGTCATCCATTAATCTTTCATACATTAAGCATGATGATAGAGTGTATATATGTGTGTGTGTGTATATATATATATATATATATATATATATATATATATATATTTTTTGTCAATCTTCTATTTATTATTCTTTGTCTCAAAATGTTCGACATAGAACAAGGATGGATAAAGTGGGTTTGGATGGAGACAAAACTTATATTTTTTGAATATATGTTCTACCGTATTCTAATGACATTTCCATAATTTTTCTTTAATGAATGCTTTACTTTTTTTTTTTTTTTAACAATAAATTCTTTATAAAACTAAATCGAGATAAATATATATAGATGATGCATAAGAGGTGTTTGGCATATCTTAACTTTTTTCTACTATAAAACTTTCCAATATTTTACAGTTCTTCGTACAAATGAGTCAGTAATGGTTCTCTACAATGTATCAACCGAGAAAATCTAGTTTAAATTTGTAATATTTAAATGAATTAATCTACTTGTATAATGGTGGTTGACAACATTTGTTGACAATGTTTGATGTGGCAAAACTGGATAATTGATTTAAAAAATAGTTTTTGAAACTTTTTGAAATAAATGAACATTATGACGTCAAATCATGATTGTCAACAAAACTTGTCAACCATCATTGTACATGTAGTATAATTGTATTTAAATTGATAATATGTAGTAGCTTAGACACAATTTTAGCCTATGTTTATCAAATTTCATAAATGATTATAAGTAGCGAATTTCAATGCTATTTATAGTGAATGACTACAATAGTCATCTCATGTGACATTCTATTTTGACATGATTTTAATAAAAAATAAATTGAAACAATATAATGGATTTCCATATTCAAACATAATTATGTTAAGACATACGTAGGATGATTAATGTAGTCACTCGTTAATGAATAGATCCATCATCATTGCAAAAATGTGTTATGATTGAGCCTAGTTTGGGAGTTTGCCATTATTTAAAAAATAAAATTAGAGATGTTATATTTAGCTCCTGTTTGATAGAGTTTTTTTTTTTGGAAGAATAAGTTTCTTAATATTAAATTTTTAGAAAATATGTGGTTAAAAAATAAAAAAAAAAATTTGAATTTCTGCAAAGAATATTTTCTTGTAAAAATATGTGGTAAAAAATATGCACGAAGAAAAAAAAAAAGGTTTTAAAAAATAATTGTCGAACATAGACTTAAGTAGAACTGTAGAGGCTTTTTTCCTCTTCCTTTTCTTTTTTAGTTATAATCGTAACTTTCTTGGACAAGAAATTACCTCCTTGATAGCATAAATTGGCCCTGTGCTACACTATGCCCCCTGTCCCTCAATAGTTTCTAACGCCATCTCTCTTTTTGCATTACCATTTTCTCCATTTAAAATCTCTTTCAATACCCTAATTCTAAATCAATTTTCTTTACTCTTTCTCTCTATTTTCTTGAAACAGCAATGGAGGTTTTATCTCCCCCAGTTAATGCTCTTGACAATTTCAATCACATCAAACAGTGCAAATCCACATCAAGAAATCTCACTGGAATTCCGGTCGTTGATTTTTTAGACCATGACGCGAAAACTAAGATTATTGAGGCCTGCAAAGAGTTTGGATTCTTCAGGTGATTAACCATGGCGTTTCAATGGAGTTCATGGAGAAATTAGAATCTGAAGCTGTCAAGTTTTTCAGTTTACCCCAGCTAGATAAAGAAAAATCTGGACCTCCTAACCCTTTTGGTTATGGTAACAAGAAAATTGGCCCCAGTGGTGATGTGGGTTGGGTTGAGTATCTTCTCTTTGAAGCCGGCCCAGAAATCTTTTCAAAGAATGCTCAAGTGAGTCTACCAGGGATTTCAGAAAGTTTATGGTAAGATGAACCTTTCTTTCCCTCTCTTTCTTCTTTGTATGGGAAAAATAATGAAAAATTTAAGAATTATTCTTTGAATTTCAAAAATCCATATCAACGGACAAATGAATGCCACATTTATCTGACAAACTATCTGTACAGGTAACATAGCTCAAAATTTAAAGGTTATATTTGGTCTACAGTGCTCGACTGAACTGAACTACGAGCTAATATATGTTGTTTTTCTTGTTTATGCGTCTAGGTCTCTTATGAATGACTATGTTTCAGCAGTAAGAAACATGATGTGTGAAGTTCTTGAAATGATAACGGAAGAACTGAAAATAGGGCCAAAGGACATCTTGAGTAGGATGATAAAGGATGAGAAAAGCGATTCTTGTTTTCGGGTAAACCACTATCCACCATGCCCAGAGCTTCAATCATCGAGTGGTCGAATTTTGATTGGTTTTGGAGAACATACAGACCCACAAATATTATCTGTTTTAAGGTCTAACAACATATCAGGCCTTCAAATATGTCTTAAAGATGGTACATGGGTCTCCGTCCCACCTGATCACTCCTCTTTTTTCTTCAACGTCGGTGATTCCTTGCAGGTAACCCTTGGACTCTATAATAAACACGATTTTAGCTTATTTCTCCGACTCTGACAAGATTATCGGGATTTTGGTTTTGGTGCGCAGGTAATCACCAATGGCAGGTTCAGGAGTGTGAAGCATAGAGTATTGGCTCATAGCTTAAAATCAAGAGTTTCAATGGTATACTTTGGAGGGCCACCTTTGAGTGAAAAGATTACTGCTTTATCGTCGTTAATGGATGACGGAGAAGAAAAACTGTACGAGGAATTTACCTGGTCGGAGTACAAGATATCAGCTTACAAAACAAGGTTGGGAGAAAATAGGCTGGGGCGTTTTGAAAAATCGCATGATCGATCTCAAATCTCAAAAACTGTTTAATATGTGTAAATGTTATGGAACCGTTGTGTTAATTTGAGGTAGTTGAAAAACCACATATTTTTCAGTTAGAAATTTAGGGCTTGTTTGATTGGTCGTAGTTTTTTGTGAAAAGTGAAAAACGTTTTACTATTTTTTATTATTTACCTGTTTGATTGTACTAATTTTCAGGGAAAATGTTTTTCAACGTTTTTTAAGGTACAAGCGGTTGATGCATAAAAATTAGAAAACGTTTTTTCACTATAGTGGTGGGAAAACATTTTCCAACGTTTTTCAAGGTACAAGCGGTTGATGCACAAAAATTAGAAAACGTTTTTTCACTATAGTGGTGGGAAAATATTTTTCAACTTTTTGACAATTTTTTATTATTTTTTATTAGCAATTGGAACACATTCCAAAGTCAATGGTAAAAAAATTTATCCATTTAATTGACAATTTGCGTAAAAAAACAAAGTCAAATGAAAATTTTGCCAAGTGGAAAATTATACCAATCAAACACCATTAATTACAATTCCCTGTAAAATATTTTTTAGCAATTCAATTTTCTGCCATTCATTTTCTTTCCACTCGTTTTTCACCCTTGTAATCAAACAGCTCCTTAAATATTTGTTCCTGTGTTCAATGGTAGCAACTACCGACCTTTAGTAATAAAGAAAATGTTTGTGTACAAGGTCGGAAAGTGAGACCAAATGCAATCTATATTATTGATTATGTTACCATTCCATAGCAAATGCAGGATGAGGCGACGAACTTAAAAATAAGTTTGGTCATTTTGGTAACTACTTCATTGTTAAAAATAATTAGGGTTTGTTTGAGCTTATTTCTTGAAAAAATAGATTCTGTAATAATGGTTTTTAGAATGTATGATTAAAAAAGTAAGAAAAAAATTTGAGTTTACATGTAAAATTATTTTATTGTGAGAACGTGTGATTTAAAGTGAGTTTAGAGATTTTTTTTTTTTTTAAATAATGAGGCTCAAACATGAACTTAACTATTTTATTCATAGAAAAATAACATATTCACACGTATTTAAAAACAAAATTTACTTAAAAGTAGCCAAACATGTTAAACGTATTGAAGAGTTACGTACCGCTTTATCAATTATTAGAGTAATGCTAGGTTTTATTTTGTCTCTCTATTTATTCCCCATTTATTAAAATTAATTTTTCCTTAAAACTCATTTTCAATAAAAATATTTCTTGAATTTTACAAATTTTATCAATTTTTAACTGTACATTTCATCAAAATTTATTAAAAATCAGAATTTTATCAAGGGTAATTGGTGCAAAACCCCCTAATATTTGCCTATTGTGAAATACCCATTATCCTTTTGGATTGGCAAAAATCCTTCGTATGACCTTCGTGCGAAAAACCTCCCCTACCATTCAAGTCCGTTAGTTGATGAGTTAAGTAGGGCCAAAATTAAAATAATAATAATTGCAATTGCGATTCCAACCTTTCATTATTTTATAGATTATACCCAAACTTTTCATCTGCAGATGAAAAGTTTGGGTATAATCTATAAAATAATGAAAGGTTGGAGCTGCGACTACAATTATCCTTTTTTAATTTTGGCCTTACTTTTTTTTTTTGGGCCTTACTTAACATCTCAACTAATGGACTTATACGACAGGGGTCTTCCGCACGAAAAATGATCATTTAGAGAGATTTTTTGCCAATATAAAAGTATAGAAAACATTCTGCAATATAGACAAGGATCAATTTTTTTTTTTGCACCAATTACTCTTTTATGAAAACCAAAGAATAGGGTTGGGCAAAACTTTTGAACCGAATCAGACCCGAATCGAATTGAATTGAATCGAGCGATTTTTCTTAAGTTAAATACCCGAATAAGTATCTGAATCGAGAATCGACGGGTTCGATTCGGTTCTCGATTTTAGATCAAGAACCGAAGAATCGAATTTTCCTAATTTTTTAAATTTATTTATTTTAAATAAACCATGTTATTTTATTATTTTCTAAATAAATTTGCTAATTTAAAAATATGATCTTTCTATTTCTAATTTTCAATCCAAGTCCAATTTATTCAAATTGACCTAAATTTTATTCAAATATAATTTTACCGTAGTATTGTTTCTTCTGGAGAAATTGAATTGAAAATCGATAGCTCCTCTCTTAATTATTCTAAACTCGCTATTGTCCTCTTCATGCGATTTTCACAATCAAATCTATGAAAAATTCTGCAAAGAGAGACGTAAAAAATATATGAAATTGAATTACGTTATTTTGTAAGAGTTAAACTTGTACACACCATTAGTTATATTAATGTAGCTTTGTAAATATTAAGTCCCTGTTAGAGCTACATTTTTCCAAATCTCATTTTTAATTACACATTCTCTCATAAAATAATTATACATGCATTTCAAAAAAATTTCCTTATTTTTAACCACACATTTTCAAAAAAATTACTATTTCATAATATATTTTACCTTAAAAATGTAAATCAAACAGAGGTTAAAAAATTAATTATAGTACATAACTTGGGAATCGAATCGAATCGAACCAAATCGAATAGAATCAAACTCGAACGATTTCATAATTAAATTTGGACCCGATAATTTTATTTACTAAATAATCAAAAATTTTGAATTCGATTCGATTTTCGTTAGAATCAAACTTATGCCCCGTTTGATTCTCATTCTTTGTAAAATGAGAATGAAAAATATAGTTGTTATGGATTCCACACAAAAGATAGAAAGTCAAAAATTATGACTGAATGTGATGAATAATGATCATATTTTTCATTTTTAGGGGAAAAAAAATGGCTACCAAAGAAGCCTCTAATCGAATTGTACTCAATCCTACCAAAGAGGGACTTAATGATCTTGTTTGCAGCAGGTATTTTCCAGGAAAAGGAGGTCCAACTTTATGGTCTTTAGACAGTGTCTCTGAATTGTCTTAAAGGGATCTGTTGCGTGTACAGGCCCCTTTGCCAGGGCCTGTACAGGCCCAGGGATAGGGTGGGGGTTCTGAAATATAAAGAATCGAAGATTGTTCTGACATTGGAAATTGAGTGGCATTTAATAAAAAGAGTTGACTCTCCAGGTGGATTCAGCCCCACTCTCTTTCTGACATGACATTTCATCCGACTCCGACTCGAACATTTCTCTTCTTTTTAAGCTTCACACCAGAATTTGTTGACTACCGGAAAATTGAACCATTGTTCTCCCCTTTTGACAGCGAGTTGTGCTATGATAATCAAATGGATGACCTAAGGGATGACATCCTCTTCATACATGAGAGGAAAAATATTATTTTATTCAAGTGGAACCCTCATTCCCATGTGAGAGAAATGTCAACCTTTAGGTCATTCTTTTGATTTGTTTAGCATTATTCTTTGACAACCATTGATTTGAGAAAAAAAGTGTTTTGTTGAAAATTTAAATTAAATTTTAATTGAAAAATTAGTTATTAGTGAGTCTTGTGTGTGGAATAAAAGTCAAGTATAATGACTATATTTTCAATTAAAATTAAATTTTAATCTCTATCGAACAAGTCCAAAATTTTAAACAATAATTTCTAGGAAAATGTGTAATTAAAAACAAAAAAAAAATTATTCTGAATTTACGTGCAAAATAACTTATCTTATAAATGTAAAGTTGAAAATAAATAAAAAAAAGCCTCCTGACCAAATAATGAATGACAGAGACTTTGACAGTCTTTTACAAGTTACGGGCTCCACATAAATAAACAATTCCAAAAAAATTGTAGCCCCACCTCTTATTGTGAGTGTTGGTCAGAGCTTTCGTCGATTTTTTCGATCAACGTAGTGCGTTTGAAAATAAATATATAGACAAAATAAAATAAAAATAATCACTGTCAAACCAGGCTAATTTATTGACAACTTCTTTTGAATTGGCCGTTTTGGTTAGTTACTGCCAAATTCAATTAACACAACTAAGGTCTTGATAGTATGTTTAGCAAATGCTTATAAATTTATTAAAATTAAATAACTTTTTGTCTTGTTCGATTTAGATAAAAATTAGATTTTTAGTAAATATTTATAAAATTTGAAGCTATGTATAATTGAAAAGTTGTAAATCTTATAAAATATGAGGTTAAAATTATTCGTTAACTTTTAACTTAATTTTTTTTTTAATTGAACCAAACAAGGGTTTTATCTAAGTAATTCAATAAGGTTGACAAGTGACTACGCATCAAAATAACTTTCATTTGTCTACATATCATTGTTAACGATGATAAGTTAGATTATACATTTTTAATAAACTGACTTTTGGAAAACTTCTATCAACTCTTATGACTAATAGAGAAAGAAATTACTTTAGCAAATTTAAAATTTCTTACGAACTTCAATAACGATTAATATAATTAATTTAAACAGTGATTTGACATCATATCAATCACATATTCATCAATAAAATAATATTACATGCAAATTCAAAATATTTCCTCATTTTTCTTATCACACAATCTTCATCAATCAACTATTTCAAAATACATTCTTTCAAAATAATGTGGCTAAAACAGAAATTTGCATCCTTGTTTTTAATTTATTGATTTAACTTCATTTGAGTGTTTTACACTCTGATAATATATTTAGCCCCTGGTTGATGCACATTATTTTGGAAAGAATGTATTTTTTTTGTTCATGTAATGGTGAATATGTGATTAAAAAAAAGGAAAAATTATTGATGTGATGTAAAATATTATTTTATTAAAAAATATATAATTAAAAAAGAATAAAAATTATAATGTGTATCAAATAGGGGCTTAATGTTGGTATTCCTCGTTATTAAAGGAGTGTACCAATTCATTATATAAATCTTATTTTTATATTGAATGGACACGTTCCATCCATTGAGGTCTAGTGTCGCTTCAAACTAATGGATTGAGCTCCTATTTTGTCCACGTTATCTAAAATTTATTCTTCTTCAAATTTTATTTTCAATCACATATTTTATGAGATTTACAATTTTTATCAAATTTTTGACTATACACTTCATTAAATTTTATCAAAATTTACTAAAAACTAAATTTTAGGAGTCAAAAAATATATTGATATGAAAAATAGAATTATGCTACACTTACAGATAGAAAACCTACAGAAACTTTACAGAACACACACAAATATGTGGGGATCAATTTTTTTATAATATTTAATTCATGTGGAGCCCATATTTCTAGTGAGGATCTGTAAGAGTTATGTATATTTCCTTTTTGTACATAAGGAATTCCCCTAAAAAATAAGTTGGAGAGTACGTCACAAAAAGGTCCATAGTTGAGATACTAATGGTGAAAATTTTCCATTTCATACTCGATAAAAAGCTGAGCAAAAAAAGTTATTTTTTTGTCAAAAATAAATTTCTATTTCTTATCCAAGACAACAATAAAAAAACAAAAAATAAACAAGTATGCTGGGATGACAATGGGCCGAGGTCCTTAGGCACACGAGTGGCTCGTTTGTAACGAGCCGAGCTCCGGTTCGCAAGCTCGTGTTTTTTTTAATGAAAATAGATAAAATATAAATTCTCATCCTTTATTCGGGTTTGTGACCGGCAACTTAAATTTCAAGTAGGTGGAGTTAAAAATTATACACGAACAACGGGTTACGTGTACAACTTTTTAAAGATAATGAAAAACGATATTATAAAATAACAAATTTTGATTAATATAATATGGTTAAATTAAATATCACTTATCAGATGACATGCAATTTTGGCATGCTTATCTTGTAATTGAAAATGAGCGTCCTGTCAATTCTTCATGTACATTAATGCTTACAAAATATCTTCTTTTAGTCGGCTCCTGACTTTGGGCAGAACTCTTTTACCTGCATTAAAAATAGACTCCGAAACTACAGTGCTAATCTGCGATGTCAGTAGGTCTTTTGCAATTGCATAAATCACTGACCATCGTTGTTCGTACTTTCGCCAGAATTCAATAACTTCTTCTGTTTTTTTTTAATTGTTTTGCTGGTAGACATATTATGATTAAAGTAATCAATGAATTCAACACACAATGTATTTGAACTTGAGTTTGGTGTTTGATTACATGCAGAAGATAAAGTATTACTAGATGTCCCTATTGCATCTGCATCATATATATATATATATATGTTAATGTCTTCGAATAAAGTTATGATTTCAGCGTTACCTTCTTCAATATCAGTGGAAAAGTATGTGCAAAGGGTACTTGATTAATTTGTGTACCCATTCGTTCTACATATAATTCATACATTTAAGTAGGCGTGGGCAAAACCCAAACCAAACCGAGCGACCCGACCAACCCGACCCAAACCGACCGGTTTGGGTCGGTTTTTAATTTTTTTTGGCTGGGTTACGGTTTATTTTTGGGCTGGTCGGGTCGGGTTGGGTCGGGTTGTGGGTTAAGGAAAAAACCCGATAAAAAATCGACCGACCCAACCCGATAACATTAAAAAAAAAAAAAAAAAAAAACGTTAAAACTTAAAATATTAACCTAAACAGCTAAACCCTAGAGAAATCACTTGGTCCAATTCCAAATAGAAAAGGCCTCCAGTTCTCCCAACGCCTCCAGGCTCCAAGGCAATAACTCTCCGATCTTCTCTCAAATCGCCGGCGCCGATCTTCGTTTGTCTTCTCTCTTCCAATTTCCAGATACAAGTCTGATGCTCCCTTAGCTTCTGAGAAGCCATTCAAGCGAAACCCATCCAAATAAACTTGGATACTCACTAGTAACTACTGGCTATTAAGGTACCCTTTTCGTATTGTTATTTAATTTCTCTCACATTTTGGTACTGGAGTGGAGACTGTTGAGATAATAGGCTTTGAATTTCACATTTTGTTATGAAAATCTTAATTTTTGTATATGTTCTAAATCGTAATATCGTGAACTGTGGATGTTCTAAATCGTAATTTTTGAGGTTCGAATTGGACGACTATTTGCTACAGCCTACAACCATCTCTATCTTTCTAGCAGATATTGCCTTTGAGGGTCTTGATAACCTTGATGACTTTGAGGTACTTATCGTCTGTTTCCTTCACATTAAATTTAATGTGATTAAATTTTAGGGAATCCACTTGCTTTATGGGTGACACTTAATCAATTTTAGTGAATCTGGTATACAGAAGATCTAGTATAGTTGACAATCTTACTCCTAACCACTATTTATATGTTTCATAAATGAATTGCAAAAGATGCCGAAGTTTTAGGGGTAGCATGTTGTATTTGATGTGTAACATGACCTCGCTGTTGTTTGGAATCTGTTTCAACATTTGTAGCAGTCTAATTTTTATACCTTTTGTCTTCATAGGGACTACATTCAGTAAGTGTTGTTTTCTGAATTTTTTATATTTAACATATATAATAAGTAGTCATTTTGATCTTCATGTAGGTGTTTCCTTCTCGAATTCCAAACCTTTCATTTGTTTGTAAACTACAGTCAATTTGATTGTTGGTGTTGATTGAAAAGTGAATAATTGTAATTTAATGGAATGCTTCTAGCCATTCATTTTTATCTTCCTTCCTTGTAGTGCATTAATAATTGTAATTTAATATATATTTTGGTGTATTCATAATTTGTGTGGAATATGTTGGTAGATATGGATGTACGGGAAGAAAGTGGCACTGACTCACAAGCTCAATCAGACTCACATGCTACAGATTTGCAATCTGGTCTTCCTCCACGTGCACCGTCAACATTGGGTAAACGAAAATCTAATAAATTAGCTTCTTATGTTTGGGATCACTTCACTCTATTAGGCTCAAAGGATGATCCAGACGTTAGGTGTAAGTGTAATTATTGTGGAGTAGATTATGCTTGTGGCACTAAGAAGTGTAGTACTAGTACATTGAGTAATCATTTGACAAGTAAATGTAAGAAGTATCCAGGTAGATTGGTGGATAAGAAGCAGAAAACCCTATCATTTGAGAACAACAAAGAGGGTGGAGGGAGCAATCTTACTATTGTTGGTCGAAGCAAGGAAGATTGTAGAGTTGCATGTGCTAAAATGATAGTTTTGGATGAATTACCTTTTAGGTTTGTCGAAGCTCGTGGTTTTAGGCTCTTTTGTAGTGTAGCATGTCCTCAATTTCAAGCTCCATCTCGTAGGACTCTCGTTAGAGATATTTATCAGTTGTATTTGAATGAAAAACTGAAATTGAGAGATGCCTTTCATTTTTACCGTCAAAGGGTTTCCCTTACAACTGATACTTGGACTTCTATTCAGAATGTCAATTACATGACTCTTACAGCACACTACGTTGATTCCGAATGGACGCTTAATAAGCGTATTTTGAATTTTTGTGTCGTTCCAAATCATAAGGGAGAAACGATTGGAAAAATGATTGAGACTTGTTTGCATGATTGGGGGATTGAGAAAATTTTTGCAATCACTATTGATAATGCAAGCTCCAATGACACAGCCATTTCTTATCTTAGGCGAAAGGTAGTAGCTTGGGGTAGTGATGGATGTGTCCTAGAAGGGAAGTATTTGCATTTGAGATGTTGTGCACACATTATCAATTTGATTGTTGGTGATGGGTTGAGAGAATCACATGACTCCATTGTAAATATTCGCAATGCAATCAAATATGTGAAATCTTCTCCAGCTAGGTATGAAAAATTGAAGGAGTATGCTAGGAAAGAGAAGATTGAATGCAAGTCTATTGTGTTTTTGGATGTTCCAACTAGGTGGAACTCTACCTACTTGATGTTGGAAACGGCATTGAAATTTGAAAAAGCTTTTGATAGATTAGAAGAGGAGGATGCTCAGTATTTGTATTACTTTCGAGAAGATGAAGGTAGTAGAAGGAGGGGTGGACCTCCGTCAAGTTTAGATTGGGAAAGTGCATCTGTGTTTGTTAAATTTCTTCAAAACTTCTATAATGTGACTTTGACTTTTAGTGCTTCATTGCAAGTTAGTGCTTGTGCTTATCTTCATGAAATTTGTAATCTTGTAATTGAATTAGATGAATGGATATTAAGTGAAAACTTTTTTTTGCGTGAAATGGCGACTAGCATGAAAAAAAAGTTTGATAAGTATTGGGGTAAAATGGATAATGTGAATCAATTGTTGCTTTTTGCTACTATCCTCGATCCGAGATACAAAATGGATTACGTTGAATATTGTTTGAATGATCTATACATGGATGGGGAAGTTGTTAGTAAGATGATGAAGTCTTTGAAAGCTAATCTGATGGAAATTTATGAGTGGTATGTGCGTCATGAAAGCATTGACGGAAGTAGTAAAGTGTCAACCGAGGAGTCTGCAAGTTTTATCAATACATCTAAAGGAAGTTCCTCTTCTATGCGAGACGCTCGTCTTAGTAGATTTATGGAAAAACAAGCAATAAGAGATTCGGTTGAGATAAAAAATGATGCGGAACGATACTTATTGGATGCTCGTGAAAATATAGAGAAAACGGATTTTGAAGTTCTAGATTGGTGGAAAGTTAACAGAAGTAAGTATGGTGTCTTGTCCAATTTGGCAAAAGATGTGTTGGCAATTCAAGTGTCAACTGTTGCTTCAGAAAGTGCATTTAGTACTGGAGGAAGGATACTTGATCCTTTCCGTAGTTCCTTAAGTCCTAGGATGGTTGAGGTCTTAGTATGCACTCAAAATTGGTTGAATGCTTCTTCGAACTTGGATGGTTTTTGCATGGAAGATATTGAGCATTACAACCAAATAGATGAACTTTTAGAATTAATAAATTCAAAATCAACTGAAGATGACAAAGGGTCCAAAGGTATACTTCCAACTCTCTGTTGTAGCTTGTTAGTTGTTACATTAGAAGACTATTATTCACTTTTTCTTTTGTGACTTACATTTTTATCTAACCAAATAGAAATAGCTTTTTTTAAAAAAAATTTATTTTTCTCCTGCAGGTTAATAATTGCATGGATGGTGTTGCTGCAGGGACAGCTTTTGGTGCTGTGCTTTAACCCGAAACTGGAAACAGTAGTTGGAGAATTTTTGGTGTATCAACTATCAACTTTTGGTGAATTTTTGTTTGGGTGGTTCATGGTTGTACCTTTTATTAAATATTAATTGTATTAATATTCCTTATGATGCAGTTTATCAGGATTGTGCATGTTTCATTTTATCTTCATATTAATTACATGGTGGAGTTTTGTTTTATTATAGTGTTTAGCTTCTTGTTTTATGTTTTGTTTTACATGTGTAATTATATGAAACGTACCTTTGACTCATACCTTTTAATATGTGTGACACACACACTTTCTTAGGATCGTTTGTTTGTAAGCCTCTTCATATTCAATTGACGAGATTACTTGATTTTTTTTTTTATAGCTAATATTAAGTATGTTGGGATTCTATGGTTGAGATGTATTTTTGGAAACTATATATACTCCATGATCAGCATATCTCTCCGAAATTGGTAAGCCATCTTAGGCTCGGTATATGGAGAAAAATCGATGGATTCAAATAATTCATCTGTATACTGATCTATGAATCATGCTCCATAATTTTTTTCTTGCATAATATAAAGTCTGACTTCATTTTACTTAATGCAAAGAGTTGGCAGTTAGCAACTTAGCACCTCAAAGGCTCAAATTTAATTAAATGAATTTGTTATTTTTCCTTTTTGTTTATAGATTTCACATTATATGATAATTAATTATTAAATTATACGTCGTTCAAACCGATCAACCCAACCCAACCCGACCGATATTCGATTGGGTTGGGTTGGGTTGGGTTTCAATATTTACACGGGTTGTGTTGGGTTGATTTTATATCAAACCGACCATGTTGGGTTGGGTTTGGGTTGAGGTAAAACCCAACCCAACCCAACCCACGCCCACGCCTACATTTAAGCACACATAAAGCTCCCAAAAAAAGCCACATGAAAGCATCACGTGCAGGCATCTGGCGATCAACCAAGTCAAAAGGGAGAAAAAACAAAAAGTTGCCTTCCTGTCGAGGCTCTATCTCCATTGGGGTCCTCAAGTCGAGGCGTTTCTCTCTTTGTTGAACTTCTTTGCATCCGAAGTTCCCTTTACTGTAGTCGAAGTGTTCTTTGCAGATCTAATGAGTATCTTTATGAATGATTGATGTAATGCTTGTATTAATGTGTGTCAGATTCGTCAGACTAGGAGCATAGGACGACTGATCCCTTGTCAATGTAATTAATGTGTGATAGATTGATGTAAGACTTCAGTCTATTAGATGGAATCACATGGATCTGATCCGATGGTTATCACGTTGACTTGAACACTATAAATAATAATTCTTTTAACATTGTAAATGATGGACAAATAAACATACATGCAAACTATATATGCTTGACTTCCTATCTTATTCATTTGATGCAAAATTACTTGAGTTTGAATGATTGCTATTTGAGTGGAATTATTTGTGACTGTTTGTTTGCTTGCAATCATTTCTCTTTATTTCGTTGGTGCTCGAACGCTTTTGTCTCGCGTTAAAGAGCATCTCCCACGCCCATTGTCGCCACAACCTTCCAAACAAACTTCCGGTCAAAGTGTGTTGGAAGTTGCTTACGTATACGCGAGTGGGTCTCAACATCCGTTGACACATTTTTTGGGTCAACAACAACAACAACGACAACGACAATAATAATTGTAATCATTTTTCAAATTCATTTTAACACAGTCTAATTGAACCATATAATAATTTCCAAAACAATTATAAATAAATACACAATGTTGTACAACAAATAATAAATACTATGTTTTAATTAATTTGCATCCTTCTAATAACACTTTTTTGTTCACCATAAAATTGAATTACAAATTATTAAACCATAAACATGGAGGATAAATAATCAAGCATGTAAAAGTTAAAAATAAAAAATAAAAAATCATATGAACAATCCTAAAAATTTCCTTAGTTTCACATGCGCATACAATTGAAGAATGAGAATTTGGTAAACTTTTATATTAAGTGAGTTACATCATAAACCACACACCATTCGAAATAAGAAATGCATCTTTGAGTCTCTTTCGAAAACTTCATAGTAGACATGAACAAAATATATATATATATATATATATATATATATATATATATATATATATATAAAGAATTATAAAGGAACATACTTGAGGTCCTGAAAATCCAATTTTTGACTAAATTTTTGGTATTTTGGGAACAATTTGTTAAAATTTCTGAAGAGAAGTAAGAAACAACTAGAAGACTGACAATAAAAATAGAGTAAATATACGTGAGGTGACCAAACTCGAATTTCTATTGAGATTCTACGACATTTTTGGACTGATTTGTTAAAACCTCGAAAAATAAAAATAAAATATCAATATCAAACAACAAACTATCATTGCACTAAATAATACAAAAAAGAAAAGAAAAAAGCAAGAAAGTGAGAACTCGAAGATTCACAACGAAAAATAGAAACAAACATCAATTTATTAAAACCTCACAAAAAGATAAACAAATTATAATTATTAAACAGTAAAATATCATTGTACAAAATAATACAAAAAAAGAAAGAAAGAAAGAACTCGAACATTCACAACGAAAAATAGAAAGTGACATACATGAGGTTACCAAACTGAATTTTTTGGCTAAATTTATACGGTATTTTAGAGCCGATTTGTTAGAGCCTCGCAGAAAAAAGACATTCGACAATAAAATATATAGCAAAAGAAGAAATTGAAAGTTTATTTCGAAATTTCTATGATACTTTAGGATAGATTTGCTAAAACCTTGCAAGAAGAAACAAAAAATAAGGACGTCATGAAACGAAAAGATGGAGAAAGAGGCCATGGAAGAGTGTGGAGGAATGGACGTTGCATTGAAAACTAAAGGATCAGAAGAGGAATGGACGTTGCATGTGAAACTAAAAGTGTAGAATGATTGTGGAAGGGTTTTAAGAGAAATAAAAAATTGTCTTAAGATGGATGTTTACAAAAAGGGAAAAATTAGAGAAATAAAAAAATTATTTTAAAGGATCATTTTCAGCATGACATTAGAGATGATGTCTTATGAACATTAACGAATAAATATTCGAGATGATATCTTATTAGCAGTGAAAATGAAGTTCTCTTTTTTTATGTTGTAGGGATATGTAGGCTTTGATCTAATTTTCCCCATCCCTAAACCAAAAGAGCCATGCTACAGGAACCACATGATTGACTGCAGGAGTGACCGCACATTCACATGCAGGAAAATATTATTTTATTCATATGGGGATTGCACACTCATATGCGATCACCCATGCGGATTAAGTAGCATTTTTCAAACCAAAAACGGACCAACACTTTTTTCACAGTGAGAAAGGCCCATCACGTTGATTGTTTCAGTTGCAAGTTATTGAATTTAGGCGGGCAAGTAACAATACCAAAAGCCATGTCATCATTCAATCAAGTTGCAGATGTAAACTATTTTTTCAGTCTCATTGACATTAATTAATTATGTCTTTAAGTAGTTGGCACACATGGTTTTATACACTTCCTTTTTATTGCATAAAATTGAAAGTCCAACAAATACGGAAGCCCTTTCTAAAACCTCAAATTCCGAAATTAAGATTCAATTACTCTAAAAATGTTAGTAAAAAATCACAATTTAATGATTCGAGGTTTGCTTCCAATCATCGTTTGGGCACCGTACATTCTATATAATATAATCGAATAAAGAGTTCTTATTTATGACAACTTTTTAATTATGAAGTAATAAGATTTGTTACTCCGCCCCTTTTTCGATAGATATAAATACACGCATATATTTGGGTACTTGATTTGACGTTACATTATCTTAAAAGCAACTTGTAACAACCAAACAAAAAATGCTGTGTGAGTTTGGCTACAACCTGCCAACTTATAAGGCCACCATTTATTATGCATATTGGCCATTGCACTATTGAAATATTCTTGAGGTGATTTTAGTGCAATTTCATTATTTACCTTTTCTCAGCTATAAAATAAGTACCAAAAGGCACACAAGAACACAATTACAACGTCAAATTTTATATGAAAAATTGTTGGAAGCAACCGTCTTCCATGTTTCTTTTCAGTATTTGTATAATTGTATCATCTGATTAGTTTTCAGAAAAAACTCAATTTTTATCGAATGCAGCTAAGTACTTATTACGAAAACTGTGAATATCATGTTGGAAAATAAGACCTCCAATTGCTCAAAGGATCCCGAATTTACAATTTTCATACTGTTAAGGCGAGCTATAAGACCTCTTCCATTTGAGACTAGTCCTAAGACCTCCAATTGCTCAATGCTGGCTCCCAACCCACAATTTCCTTTTGTTTTTTTCCCAACCCACAATTTCTTATTGTTGAGACGAGCTATAAGACATCGTCCCTCCAAAGACCAGCTTCTAAGACCTCCAGTTGCTCAAGGCAGGCTCCAACCTACAATTTTCATATTATTGAGAAAAGCTATAACCCTCTTAGACCAGCTAATAAGATCTTCAATTGATCAAGGCAAGCTACGAGACATCACCACTTTGAGGCCAACACCCAAGACCGCTAATTGGTCAAGGTGACCCCCAACCTGCAATTTTCTTATCGTTGATGTGAGCTCTTAGACATTGTCCTCCGAGGGTAGCTCCTAAGGCATCAAATTACTAAATGCAGGTCCCTAGTCTGCACTTCATTTGTAAACTCTTAAGTATTGAAAACAAAATTTCCGTCTACATATCAAGCAAATGAAATTTGACGTCACTAGAGTAACTATGTTACAAGTTGGCAATCTGTTGTAGCAAAGCGTGTGAATGAAGCTGGAACTGAAGCTGCAGGTGGTTGAAGTTAGTTGGAAAAGCTGAGCTGGAATAATTAGTTACAAGTATTAGTTGAACAGTTAGGTGTTAGAATATAGTTAGTTAGCTGAATTGTAGCAACTTGATAACTAACTCTGTAAACAGAATCAATGCACAAGCAATATGTTCATTCAATATGCAGAATACAGAAAAAAGTCTGATTCTTTCTGTGTTTTTCTATTCTATTGTCTTCTTAGGCTCCGTTTGATAGCACCAAATTTTTTCACTTTTAGCTTATTTGATTTGCCAAATTTTTCATGGAAAACGTTTTCCAACTTTTGAAATTTTTCTTGATTTCAAGGAATTCATTTTTCCACCTGCACTTTGGTGGGAATTTAAATTCCACTTTATTTTTTTTTTTTAAGCAATAGATAGAAACAAATTCTAAGATGAAGTGTAAAAAAAATTATCCCTTTAATTGACAAATTTCATGTAAAACAAAGCCAAACGAAAACCTTTTTTTTTTTTTTTTTTTGGCAATCTAAGCAAATTTTGTCCCCAATGGTAAGAAAATTTATTTCTTTAATTGATATTTTTCATGAAAAATAAAGTCAAACGAACACCAAAAGTATTATATTTTCCAGGAAAACATTATACCAATCAAACACTTTTAATTACAATTCCTAATAAAACAAATTTTAGGTAATTCAATTCCCCGTAATTCATTTTCTTTCCACCCAAATTCAATTTTTCTATCAAACGGACCCTTAGATTATAATTGATAGTCATCAAAATGGGTGGAAAAGGAAAACCAATTCCTTTTTTCATGCTTAATTTTGATGTTTAATTGCATAAATTTTCTATGGAATTCATTTCCATCAATTTTCTAGGTACAACAATTTAAAACACATTTTTCACCTTTTATTTTCTCATGATTTTGGTGGGAATAGAGATGACAATTTAACTCGTCCCACCCCAACCCGACGGGGCCCGATCCCTAATGTGACCTAAAAAATTCGTCCCGACGGATTGGTGGAGCGGAGTGTATAGGGTCGCCCCGTAGCGGGGAGGGGCGAGGATGCCCCGCCTCGAACCGAACCCGTCCCGTGAAAATAATAATTAAAAATAGAATTTTAATAAATGATTAGTTTTAAAATATTGTTGAATATATTTATAATTTTTTAACATGTTTCTAATCCAACAATTATATTATACAATTGTTAATTTAAAATTTTACATAACTAATAATTATTTATATAATTTATAAATTCGGTCATTCAATCTTTTTATTATAATTAAATTATATAATCTGAAATTATGAATCATGATAGTTAAATAAATATTTTTTGTTTATGAAATATTTATACAAATTAATCAAAGTAAGTTAATATCTTGATCGAAAATATTAGAAATTTTTTTAAAATATATGGAATGACTTTTAGATTTTGGGTTAAGGGTTGAATTTTAAATAATAACATAACTAGAATTTTTGAAAATGTAAAAATAAAAATAAATAAATAAATGGGACAACAAATGGGGCAAATTCTTACCCCTTCCCCATCTCAACCCGCCCCCTGTCCTGCCCCGTTTAAGGCGGGACGGGACACGGGACGGGGCGAAGTTGGAGGGAGGCGGGTGGGGTGGGGTGGAGATGCCCCATCCCGAACCCGCCCCATTGCCATCCCTAGGTGGGAAAGTGATTTTCTATTTTTTTCTATTTTTATTTTTTTAAAATATTTTGGCAATGGAAACATATTCTAAATCTGATAAAAAAATTTATCCGTTTAATTGACAATTTGCATGAAAAATAAAGCCAAACGAAGTAAAAAAATTTCAATTTTTTTTTTTAACTTTTTGGCAATTCAAACAAATTTTAATACATATTGTAAAAAAATTTATCCCAAAAAGTAACAATTTGCATGAAAACAAAGTCAAACGGATTAGGTGAAAAATTATACTAATCAAACACTATTAATTACAATTCTCTCTAAAACAAATTTTAGGCAATTCAATTCGTTTTCTTTCACCATTGCAATCAAATGCACCGTTAGTTTATTATATGGTGTCAGAGCTATCTAGAGTCTTAAGCTGCAATCTAGATTAGCTTCTTTGTTAATTGTGATCATGGCTATTGATGATTCTTCTAATCCTTTGTTTTTAGCAAACAATGACAGTCATCGTACTGTATGGGTTTCTCAAGTTCTTGATGGATCCAACTATTTTCCTTGGAAGAGATCGATGTCCATGGCCATCTCTGACAAAAACATGCTTGGCCTAATCAATGGAGATCTTTCAAAGCTTACAACCGATCCTTCTTATCAAGCATGAATTCGTTGTAATGATACAATTTGCTCTTGGATCTTAAACTCCTTAGGCAAAGATATAGTTGCTAGTGTTATTTATATTGCTACTGCGTCTGATCTGTGGAAAGAACTCGAAGAGAGGTATGGTCAAGGCAATTCTCCATAAATCTTTCAACTGAAAAAGTTGATCTGCGCTCTTAATCAAGGGTCTTCATCAGTGACTAATTCTTTCACCACGTTTAAAACTTTGTGGGATGAGTACTTCAATTATCAATCCCTACCTGTTGATTCTCGACCATCAGCCTAGCGCTCACTTGGTGTCAAGGTTTGCTAGAGCGCCAATTTTTTGTGGAAAATTCTAGATCGCGTTTTAAACAATTTTTGCGTTTTAAACAGCCCCAAACATCGTCTACTATATATACCTAAGTTATATTTTGTCCATAGGTGTGGTTGATCGTTATATTTTTTTCCATAATTCATCTGTTGGAGATTCTACATCAATTCCCTACATTGAGATAAATCAACCACATATTGAACACATCAAATTCATATCTCAAAACACCAAAACACCAACTTCCTAAATATCTATCAAAAAGTGTTGAAGATTCAAGAAAGTGATTGAAATTCCAGTAGTAGGAGAACGTGAGAATTATAGGTGATCCACAAGAGATATAGAGTTGGTGTAGGAACATACAGTCTAGAAAGGCCTTAGTGATTACAGGAAGTAGGTCAAAAAGTACTAGGACCTAGTTAAGTCTAGATCGTACTGTAAGTCAATTCGTCTATAGTAAATTTTATTGGCAGTGTGCCCGAAGTTTTTTGATCTTGCAAGGAGTTTTTTTCCGTGATCAATTCCTTGGTGTTATTTATTTTCTACAAATTACAAACTGTGGTAATTCAACATCTATGTTAGTTTTGCATATGAATTCATCTGAATTAAATGTCTATAGTTACTTGTTGCTTTAAATATTGGTAAATTTAAATTCCGCATAAAACATCTATTCATCCCCCCTGGTATTCGTTGGGTCAAACTTTAATATTTCGATGTTAAAACTCTATTTGGATTATTATCACCAAGTTTACACTCTGCATTTTATGGGATAGAATGAGAGATTTTCTGTAGTAAGAGGTCAAATACTGCTATCTGTTCATGAAAATACGTTCGATTAAAAATCACCGCAAGTGTACGATTCGTTACAAGTATTAAAGTAGACTTTTAGAGTCCGGATTGTCGATCCCACAGAAATTAAGTAGTTCAATGATAATTATCTCAACCTTAACCGAAACTAAATATGTTTTTGAGTGTTTTTATACTAAATTATACCGAACTAGATAATTAAATCCTACTATGAATGAATTGACCAAACTAGATGCGAATTATACTAGAATGCAATATGGAATTTGAATGCAAATTGATTAATTTAACAAGAGAAAAACACACTAGGATCACGAATCCCCATGCAACAATCCATTTCAATCCTAATTTTACAATTTGACAACACGATTAAATATTAAAGAATCAATGTTCCTATTTCCATTATTTCAAATGCATAAAATAGATCACCACATTCACATAATTAACGTGCATAATAATTATATGGAAGAAATACGTATAAATCATTCAATATATAAAAAACGTGTTCACAATGTCAAAAATATAAAATTAAAGATTAAAATATCATGTTACAAGGTTCATCGATCTCCTAGTACAAGAAAAACTAGCCTAACATACTAAAAAAAGAAAAACAAAAGAAATAAATAAGAGAAGATATCACCCTATCAATTCTTGAAGTGAAATCTCGAATCTTGGAATCAATCTTCTCATTCTTCACCTTCTTTTTGCTCTCCAATATATCAAAATAGGTCCAAATATGCGTAGCCCTCTTTTTCTGGTCGAGTTTTGGGTTAAAAATGGATCCAAGACGTGTTTCTATAGGTGGTTGAATCAAATAAGGAAACCAATTTTTTCACGCCAGAAATGAACCAAGTGACCGCTTGGTTATATTCCAAACGACCGCTTGATTAGCCAAATTCGCCCATAGGAATCCCTAGAGCAGCCTGAGCGACCGCTTAGGACTTCTTCCAAGCGACAACTTGGAAGAACAAACTTCCAAATTCTTTCGTTTTGGTTCCCAAGTTCCATTCTCTCATTGCAATTCGATTCCCGAATTTTGGTTTTCATCCGTTTTGGTCATTTCTTGCCCGTTTTCACCTACTTATCGTTATTTCCGTCAATATAGTCCTGGAAACACAATTTATATAGAATTAAGCCATATTTCAACATAATTACGATCAATTATCCATGTTTTGTGACCTAAATAAGTGCGTAAAATGCACTTATCACTATCTAAACCCTTGCCTTTGCTCTACTAAATTTTTTTCTATAATTCTGCAAGATGAAACTCAAAGACATATTGGTCACTCTATTCCTCATGTTTGAATATGCTGCTATGGCTAACAAGACAACACTTGATCCTTCTTTGCCTCAATACTCATCTGGTTTGTCTAGTTTATTAAAGCAGCCATATGGTCCTCGAAAAGGAAAATTGTATTGTACTGAATATGGTTATACCTACAACTGACAAGTGCTTTATGATAATGGTTTTGCACCAAGTTTTAACTCAGCAAGGGTAAGTGAATTAACTTTTCAACCCAAGTTCACTCACTGGCATCTTCCGACGAGCAAAACCTTTCTTCCATGCCACTCACTAAAGAGCAATATGATCAGCTCCTCAATTTAATTAAATCTATCAATCCTCCACATATTGACACTCCTTCTTTGGTCATTAATCATGACAACCTCATCCCATCATTTCAGCCCAAATGCAATATAACAGGTATACATCATTGTTTATCATTTTTTTTCTATTCCTAATTATTTTTCAAACAATTGTTGGATCATTGATATGGTCGCAACATTTAAGCTTTCTTCTAACTACTATAAAGGCTTAAGTAAATTCTTTTGTTCAATTACCTAATGATACTTCTGCACAAGTTATTCATATTGGTACTGCTATCCTTTCAGATAAACTTTCTTTAACAAATGCCTTGTGCGTTTATTCGTTTTCCTTTAACCTGCTATCAGCTAGTCAACTCTTATTTTTTATTTTCTCTCTCATTACTACTTTATTCAAGACTCTGTCTCATGGACGACAATTGGTATGGGTGAAGAAAAATGAGGGTTATATCATTTGTCAAGGTTTCCTACAAAGCCTCCTATCTATGCTACATCTTTTGCTAAATCAGATTATTTTGATCTTTCTCATTTTCTCATAGGTCATCCGTCTTCTGCTTGTTTAAAAAGTCTTGTTAATTCCTGTTGGGTATACGACCAAAGTCCCACATCGGATAAAAATGGGGAGAATCATGGGTTTATAAGTGTGGAAATATATCTCCATTGGTATGAGGCCTTTTGGGTAAGTCCAAAAGCAAATCCATGAGGGTCTAGGCCCAAAGTGGACAATATCATACCAATGTGGAGATATGTGTGAGCCCATACTTATAACAAGTGGAATATGTGGTGGTACATATTCCTAACAGTGGTATCAGAGCCAATCCCCAAAAATTGGCCATGTGGATGAATCCTTGGAATGCCGAACGAAGGTGGTGCCTCGGTTAGCTCGCGATGGGATCCGTTGATGAGCTCTATAGACAGGCGGTGTGCTCCTGATGCTTCACGTAAGGCGTGTGTCCAAACGCGGTGGAGAGGAGTTGATCTGGATAGAGCAAGCTCTTGGTGAGGAAGATGGACGGATAGATGATCGTTTGAGGGGAGGCTCGGTGGTCCTTTGTTCGAGGGGAGGATTGTTGGGTATACGACCAAAGTCCCACATCGGATAAAAATGGGGAGAATCATGGGTTTATAAGTGTGGAAATATATCTCCATTGGTATGAGGCCTTTTGGGTAAGTCCAAAAGCAAATCCATGAGGGTCTAGGCCCAAAGTGGACAATATCATACCAATGTGGAGATATGTGTGAGCCCATACTTATAACAAGTGGAATATGTGGTGGTACATATTCCTAACAATTCCAATTCTGATGTAATTTCCAATCCTAAAGACTTTCTTTGTACCATTTGCCCAATGGCTAAACAAAAATGACGTCTATTTTCTATTAGTCGTAGATTGTCTACACATATATTCCAGTTAATCTATTATCATTTATGGGGGCCTTTCGCCCATCCTTTAAATAGCGCAAACATGGATATATATTTTGCACCATAATCTGAATCAAGATCATGCATTCAAAAGTTCCATAATCTTATTGAAACAAAATTCCAAGTCAAAATAAAATAATTACGTACCGATAATGTCCCTGATCTTGATATGAGTTACTTTTATGTTGAAAAATGAATTATTCAACAAAAGGTTGTGTTGCTACACCTCAACAAAATAGTATAGTCGAATGCAAATATAGCACATGTTGAACGTTTCAAGAGAATTCATGTTTTAGGCCAATTTACCCTTGTAATTTTGGGGAGAAATTGTCTTAACTGTAGCATATTTGATTAATCGAGTACCAACTCCCTTGTTGCAACACAAGTCTCCCTTTGAGATCCTATACGCCAAACCCCCTAGTTATGCTCATCTCAAAGTATTTGGTAGCTTATGTTTTGTTTCTATCCTATCTCACAATTATTATAAATTTGCTTCTCAAGCTCGTAGATGCATATTTCTTGGATATCCCTATGGTGTCAAGGGATATAAACTCGATGATCTCGATCTTCATACTTCTTTCATATCTAGAGATGTTTTTCATGAACACATCTTTTCTTATAAGGATTTGTCTTCTGTTTCGTATGACAATTTATTTTTGTTTCCTAAATCTCTCATTTATCAAGAATTGGACATATCCATTTCTACTTTAAATGTACCCTCTCCTACACCTGTACCTCACAGATCTTCTAGAGGCAGGAGCACTCCTAGTTAC
The DNA here is from genome assembly GCA_019395295.1 of Osmanthus fragrans. Taxonomy (NCBI): domain Eukaryota; kingdom Viridiplantae; phylum Streptophyta; class Magnoliopsida; order Lamiales; family Oleaceae; genus Osmanthus; species Osmanthus fragrans. Next base: position 10,387,487 of record CM033362.1, read on the forward strand.
CTTGAACAGTATCACTACAATTTTCTCATTTCTTCCTCAGCTCAACCTCATTCCATGTGTTCTGGTGGTTTACATAAGGTTAGTACTTCTAATGATTTAGTTGCATCTTTACAGTATAGCAAGTTATCACCTTTTTTTAAAAAAAAATTTGTCTCTCTATTTCTACTACCTTTGAGCATACATACTATTACCAAACTATAAAATTTGAGCATTGGAAAAAAGGTCATGCAAGCTAACTAACTAAGATAGACACTCCTGAAGCAAATCAGGCTAGGGAATTGATTACCTTACCTCTTGGTAAGAAATCTGTTCGATGTCGATGGGTATATAAAGTCAAATTTAAATTTGATGGGAGAATAGAGCTGATGGACTGTGATGCCATTTATGTTAATTGCATCCAAAACATTAACTGAGAAATGATGAAACAGGCTTGGCCCAATTGCTGGAATTATCTACCTTGCCCAATAACTCAAGAACCGGCCCAAAGACCCATGACCCATTATCTGCAAGTAAGCTATTCTGGACTATCGATCTAGATCTTGATCAACGGTGGAAGGTTTGTATACTTAAGGCCTTTTAGACCATCATTTTTTGGCTAGGGTTCTCATTCTTCTCTTCTACGCCTTCTTCTTCGAGACTTTGAGACGTCTCTGTGACCTCTCCAACTTTAACCTTTCTTTGTGTGGTCCTCTTCTTCGTGTGTCTTCGACTTCATGTTCGATCTGTTGGTTTGATTTTGGTCCATTGAAGTAGCTGCTGTGGTAGATTTTCTATAGGGTCTGGGTTATTGTGGTGCGGTTCTTGTACAGACGGGTACAAGGATATTTTTGAGCCCTATGTATGTGAGAATTGATTTTTTCCCTACGATTTTTGTGTCGACTGTGAGTGGAGATTTTGAGCTCGATTATGGTAGTTTATTTGCATAAGTGGTATCAGAGCCTTACATAGGTTGTGTCGAGTCGTCTTCTCCCTTAATCTGGTTTGGAAAATCAATTTTCATAACTGGATCTTGAGAGATCCGTTTACAGGTTGTTCGAGATTTGTTTATAGGCTATTCGAGTCCTCTTCTCCCTCGATCCGGGTTGGAAAATCAATTTCGATAACCGGATCTTGAGAGATCCGTTTATTGGTATTTCGAGTCCTTTATTTCTCGTTTTTGGTTTTAGAAAATTCATTTCTATAACTAGATCTTTATAGATCCGTTCACATGGCGATACTTTGGTTTTCCGATTGAAACTCGATTTTTCGTTCTTGTGAAGCTTTCTTGAAGGATATTTATTATCTGATAATTTTCTGTGTGAATCTTGCAGGAATAAGCCTGTGGTTCGGTCTTCAGATTCGTTCTAACACTGTGTTGATTTTGCTCGACTATGTTTTGGTGAAAAATTTCTAAACCCTAACCGTTTAAATTGAATATACTGTGTTTGTTATTTTGACACGGCTTGTATAGATCTGTATATTGAATTTCATGTGTTGATATTTGATATTGTCTGTACATCGGTCATTTGACCCATTTCCCGCTAGTTTGATAATTTCATGTGTTGATATTTGTTATTACCTATACATTTGTCATCTTATCCCTTTCCCATTGGTTGTGTGTTTCAAATTGAGTCTTGACTTGAGGTCCTGAACCTAACAGAATCCTGGTGAATTCAAACACACTAAAATTGTTTTAATTCCCTGTAATCTGCATTATTACTCTTGTGACTGTCATTGTGTTTATGTGCCTATTTTTGAATTTGATAGATATTTTCAAATATTGTTTTTAAAACTTTGTGTTTATTCAACATATCTTTTGGAATATCTGTTTTTCCGTTGAATATAGACTTCAAAACTTTTCTTGTGTTGATTAAAATTTTCAAATGACAACCGTTACATTTGAACTTGAAATTTTTTATGGAAAATGGGATTTTTCCATTTGGCAACAAAAAATGAAAGGAGCCATTGTTCAACAAAAACTTTCTAAGGCCATAACTAATGAATTTTCTGATACTATGACTGCTGAATAAAAGGCTAAAAATGATGAAATTGCATATACCTCTATTATTCTTCGCTTATCTGATCAAGTTTTGAGAAAAGTGGAAAAACTTGATAATACCAAAGCTTTGTGGGAAAAATTGGAAGAACTTTATCTTGTCAAGTCTTTACCCCATAAACTTTTCCTTTTAGAATGAATTTTTAGTTTTAAACTTGATCCGTCTAGAGATTTAGATGATAATCTTGACATTTTCAATAAATTGGTTCAAGATATCACTAATACTGGGGAAAAGATATCTGAAGAATATAAGGCTGTTATACTGGGAAGCCTATTGGGAAGTAAAAAATGTCATGAAGTATGGTAGAGAAACCTTGACACCATAAATTGTTGTTAATTCTTTAAGAAGTAAATAATTAGAGAGTAAGGCTAAAAGACTTGGTAGGGAGTTTGAGAGTTTGTTTGTGAGAGGTAGACCCTTTACTAGGCAGAAGAATAGCCAGGGTAGTCAGGTAACCAATAGAATAGTAACTATAGGAAGAAGGGGAAGGGAAAGCATAGGTCTAAGTCTAGAGATGTGAATAAGAAGTGTTATGGGTGTGGTAAAACAGGACATTATATAAAGGACTGTTTTAAGGAAAAGAATAAACAAAGAGACATGAAAGTAGATGAGAGAAATGTTGTTGAACCTTTAGGTGGTGGGACAATCGATGTCTATGTGGTGACTGAACCCACATCTGATTTGAATACTGCAAATTTTGCATTTAACAATAATCGAAATTTTAAGTGGATTTTAGATTCTGGATGTACTTCTCATATGATCTCTATGAGACATTGGTTAGAAGATTTCAGGGATCTTGATGGTGGGGAGGTTGTTGTGGACAATAATGCAGTCTGCAAAGTTAAAGGGATAGGTAGTGTGACCTTGAAATTTGAAAATTGGTACACTTTCACCTTAGAAAAAGATAGGTATGTTCGTGACCTGCATATAAATCTGATTTCCATGGACAATCTTGATGACATAGGTCTTTATGGCAAGATTGAAGATGGTAGTTTGAAAGTAACTAAAGGTTCTTTGGTTATTTTCAAAGGTACCAAGAGGAATGACATATGTCACTAGAGCTAGTGTCATAAGCCATACTGCTGAGTCCTTTAGTGCTGAGATTGATGCTACCCTAAAATAGCATAATAGGCTAGCACATGTGAGTGAAAAAGGTCTGCATATTTTGAATAAGAAAGAGGCATTTGGTAAGGATTTTCTGCAGCTCAAAATTGGCATGTGCACCAGCTCGATGTTGATAACGCTTTCTTAAATGGTGAATTTGATGAGGAAATTTTCGTGAGTCTACAACCTGGTTACTCTTTTTTTATTCCCAATACAGTTTGTAGACTCAAAAAGTCCCTTTATAGCTTGCGACAGGCCTATAGACAATGGAATGTCAAATTTACTCAAATCTGTACTGCACTATGGTTTTACTCAGTTCCAACATGATCGTACTCTATTCACTTTGCAGAATTCTATTACATTCATGGTGTTTCTAGTTTATGTCAATGACACAGTTATTGAGAGTCCTAATCTGTTTTCGATTGATGCTCTCAAAACTTGTGTACATTCGTCTTTTAAAATCAAAGATATTGGCACTATCATATATTTTCTAGGTCTTGAAATTGCTCGATCTTCTGTCGTTTTTCTATTTCACAATGCAAGTATGCACTTGATATGCTACAAGATCTAGGCTTTACTGGAGCCCATCATTCTAGCTTCTTATGGAGTAGAATTTGAAATTGTCTCGTAAAGAGGGACAGTTATTAGCCAATCTTGTATAGTATTAAAGACTATTAGTTATTTAGTTAGGTTAATATACCTAACTATTATGAGACTTGATTTAGCTTTTGTTGTTTAGACAATTAGCCTGTTTATGCAAGAACCAAGACAGCCTCACTTGGATACAACTCATAGAATTCTGAAATATATTAAGCATATACAGCGCAAAGAATTTTTTTGCCAAGAACATCTAATATGCAATTAAAGGCCTTTTGCGATGCAGATTGGGTAGGTTGCATAGATATCATGCGATTTGTGACAAGGTACTGTGTTTTCTTAGGAGAAGCATTGATTTCATGGAAATCTAAAAAGCACACGACAATATCAAGGTCATCAGCAGAAGCTGAGTATATAGCAATGGCTATTACGTATAGTGATTTGGTTATTAGGAATACTCAAAGACCTTGGTATAGACCATTGGAAGCCTGTATTAATAGACTGCGACAATAATGAAACCACATGGCCCAATTCAGTTTTTCATTAGAGGACGAAATACATAGATATAGATTGTCATATCATGAGAGAGAAACTACAGAAATGTTTGATTAAAACAATTTATGTTTTTTCTAAACACCAACTGGCAGACATTCTAATCAAAGCTTTGGGAGCAAAACATTTATCTTTCTTACTTAACAAGATGGAAATCATGGATTTGCACAAGTCCTTCTTGAATGGTGATGTTACAAGTCAAAATTTTGTTGTAGCAAAGCCTGGAGCTAGAACTGGAACCCAAGCCGCAGTTGGTTGAAGTTAGTTAGAAAAGTTGAGCTGGAAAAATTAGTTACAGGTATTAGTTGAACAGTAAGCGGTTACAATATAGTTTGTTGAATTGTAGCTGGCAACTTGATAGCTAACTCTATAAGTGGAATCAATGTACAAGCAATGCATTCATTAAATATATAGAATACTGGAAAAAAGAGTTTGATTCTCTCTGTGTTTTCTTGTATTCTGTTATCTTCTTAGTTCCCTTTTTTTGATAAACTACTTTAGAGCAAACCCACTACACATCAAATCCCATCGCCAGCATGTCGAGCATATTTCTGGGCCTTGACAAATGAAACCAACTTAGAAATTTGAAGGTATTTATATTTTTAGACTATTATTTACTCTTTTTTTTTTTTTTTTTTTTTGTAATTTTTAATGGTAAAGTTAAAGAACCAAATAAAATTAGCAAATAACAGCTTCCCGGAATGACCTGTCGTCATCGTAGAAAACACATTAACCATAATTGAAGTTTTTAAGGGGAGTTCTAGTTAAAGAAAGTGTGCTTTACGAATTTTGTTTTAACTCTTAATTAAAAAATATTTAAATTATGTAATCGGGATCAATGAGTGATCATGAAGGTGATGGGATGACAATAGAATATGAAGGGGCACTAGTGAAGGAGCGACAGGGACGTGGTGGCCCTCCCTGTTTCTCGCCCTACCAAAAATTTAATGGTGACAAGGTGACGTCACGACGAGGGATTAAAATATAGGGTAATTAGCACAGAATATTCTTACTTTTCAATATTATTGTGCAAAACGTCCATACATTTTATTTTTTGACATTTTCACCATTCATTGTGGAAATAATCATTTTCTCAATTAAAAGTTGTAAAATGACGTATATAACCTCCTCTTTAAATAAAACAAAAGGAAATGAAAGGAAAGAAAAATAAAAAAATAAATTGTAACTATATTTCCAAAATTTTCAAAATAGTATAAATAAATAATTAAAAATGAAAAATAAAAAAATAAAAATCACTCTCTTTCTTTCTTTCTTTCTCTTCCACCACCACCACATTTTGCTGCCTTATTCTTCTATCTAATTGGAGAATGATCCAAATTTATGTTGTAATTCGCTTGATCACGCAAGAGGAATTATAAGAGAAAAATATTCTTCTATTTCTTACTTGAATAGAATTACAATGAGAATTTAACAAACTCTTTACAATACTCAAGAAATCTCTCTTGGATTTTCTAACCTTTTTTTCTCTCTATTTTTTCTTCTTCTTTTTTCTCTCTCTATCACTTCATGGATATTTTTCCTTTGTTGTTGCCCTCTATTTATATGGAAAAAACGTTGATGCAGCTGACTAAAAATTCTGGCCCAAAACTTATCTAGAAATTAATTACTTAGTCAACAAAACAAAGGTGGCAAGTTCGGTGGCTACGTGTTTCATCCATACCATGCATGTTGAAATCTTCCTTATGAAGAAAGTGGCTGCCAACATGTTTATCTCATAAACAAATGAAGAATGGTGGCTGGAGATAAATCTCTTTGCATAGACTTTACTTCTCTATTAAGTAAATAGTTGAATATTCAATAAATGCGGCTGAATATTATCAATTCTCCCCCTTCAGTCGCATCCAAATTAATTGTTATTTGTCAACCATCCCAGCTATGTCTCTGCACAGTTCTAGCTTCTCCTTTGGAACCACCTTTGTTAACATATCTACTGGATTCTCATTTGTGTGGATCTTCACTAGTTTCAACAGTTGTTGATCCATCACCTCTCTTATCCAATGATAACGAATGTCGATGTGCTTCGTTCGAGAATGATACATTGAATTCTTACTCAAGTCAAGAGCACTCTGACTGTCACAATATACTTTGTAATCATTCTGCTTGATCCCTAGTTCTTGGAGAAACCGCTTTAGCCACAACATTTCTTTGCCAGCTTCCGTCGCTGCAATATATTCTTCTTCTGTTGTAGATAAAGCAACACACTTTTGTAGCTTTGACTGCCATGAAATAGCTCCCCCTGCAAAAGTGTAGAGAAATCCTGAAATAGATTTTCTATTATCAAGATCTCAAGCCATATCTGAATCTGTATAGCCTTCCAAGATTGGATCAGCTCCCCCATAACACAGACATATCTTTGATGTACCTTTGAGGTACCTGAGAATCCATTTGACTGCCTCCCAATGTTCCTTTCCAGGATTAGAGAGAAAACGACTCACCATACCCACTACATGGGCAATATGTGGTCTAGTACATACCATTGCATACATCAGGCTTCCGACAGCTGAAGAGTAAGGTACCAATGACATCTCCTCTATCTCTTTCTTGGATGAGGGGCATGAACTCTTGCTCAACTTGAAGTGATTGGCTAGTGGAATGCTAACAGGTTTGGCATTCTGCAAGTTGAATTTCTTGACTACTCGTTCAACATATTTTTCCTGAGATAACCACAACCTTCGATTCTTTGTCTCGAACTATGTGCATTCCCAAAATCTGTTGAGCTGCGCCTAAGTCCTTCATGTCAAAGGACTTTGAGAGTTCTTTCTTCAGCTGGCTGATTTTAGTTGCATCTTGTGCAACGATCAACATGTCGTCTACATACAATAGAAATGCAACGAAGTTGCCATCAGAAAACCTCTGAATATAAACTCACTGATCTGCAGCGGTTCTTTTGTAGCCTTGTTTTACCATGAACGAGTCAAACTTTTTGTACCACTGCCTCGGTGCTTGTTTGAGGCCATACAAGCTCTTCTTCAACTTGCAAACGAAGTTCTCTTTTCCTAAAACTTCAAAACCTTCTGGCTGCCTCATATAAATTTCTTCATATAAATCACCATGAAGAAATGTTGTCTTGACATGCATCTGTTCAAGCTCTAGATTCAAACTGGATACTAATCCAAAGATAACTCGAATTGAGGCCATCTTTACAACTGGTGAAAAAATTTCGTCAAAGTCAATTCCCTTTTTCTGTAGAAACCCTTTGACTACCAAACGCGCTTTATGTTTTATCACATTTCTGCTGCCATCTTTCTTGAGCTTGAAAACCCATTTATTCCTCAGTGCTTTCTTTCCATTCGGAAGCTCAACCAACTCATATGTTTGATTCTTTTGCAGTGACTCCATCTCATCCTGCATTGCCTGTATCCATCTGTCTTTGTCTACATGAGATTGTGCTTCCTGGAAGCTCTCTGGCTCTGCTTAATCAGTAAGCAGAATGTACTCAGACTCTGAATATCTCGTTGATGGAACTCGTCCTCGTTCAGATCTTCGTACTTGTGGATTATTGTCTTCAGGAGGTGGTACATCATTTGGTTGATGTGATGGACCGACGACTTCTGGTGAAGAGGGTTGTGACTCCCCCTAGTCAATATCATCTTCTTCTTCATCCTCCTGTTCTGCTTCTGGCATTTCCTCATGTACATCACCACTATCTACTGGTGCTGGATCTGAAACAATATCCTGGGCACTGGATTTAGGATCTGGAGACATTGTGGAATTTTCAATGTCTTCTATTGTTTGGTTTTCATGAAACACTACATCCCTGCTTCTGATGACCTTCTTGCCTTTGAGTCCCATAATCTGTATCCAAATTCTTCATCTCCATAGCCTATAAAGATGCATGGAGTGGTCCTTGTATCTAGCTTCTGCCTGAGCTCCTTAGATACATGTACAAAGGCTAAACAACCGAACACTTTTAAATGAGAATAAGAAGGATTCTTACCAGACCATACTTTCTTCGGAATTTCAAAATTCAATGGTACTGATGGTGATCTATTGATCAGGTAATAGGCGGCTCGAACAGCTTCTCCCCAAAATGGCTTTGGCAGCTTAGCCATACTGAGCATGCTTCGGACCTTTTCCATGATCGTCCGATTCATCCTTTCTGCTACTCCATTATGTTGTGGGATACGCGGGACCGTCTTCTCATGTCGAATGCCATATCTTCTGCAGTAGGCATCGAACTCTTTAGAAGTGTACTCGTTTCCATTATCTGTGCGGAGACACTTCAGCTTCTTTCATGTTTCTCGCTCTACCATGGCATGAAACAGTTTGAAGTAATCAAATACCTGGTCATTTGTCTTCAGAAAGTATACCCATACTTTACGAGAAGCATTATCAATAAATGTCAGAAAGTACTTATTACCACCTAGTGATTCGACCTCTAAAGGACCACAAACATTAGAGTGCACCAGACTAAGCAACTCTGATCGTCTCGTCGAAGAGAAATTAAAGGAAACTCTATGTTGCTTACCAAATAGACAATGACTGCAAGGATCCAGCGCGGCTTCCTTGGCAACAGTGATTAGCTCCTTTTTTGTCAAAGTAGACAACCCCTTCTCACTCATGTGACCGAGTCTCTGGTGCCACAAATTTTGAGAACATCACATTCCACTATGTTGAGGTTGTCTCTACAAATTTTCACATGAGTCTTGTATAACGTGCTGCATATATGTCCTCGAGCGACAACCATGGAACCTTTCATCATTTTCCATGTGCCATTGCTAAAGTGGCTGACAAAGCCCCGTTTGTCAAGGACTATTCCCGAAAGTAGATTCAGCCGAAGATCAGGTACATGTCGGACATCCTTCGGGGTAATTTTACACCCGATGTTCGTTTGTATCTGAACATCACCAATGCCCACGATCTCAAAGGAACTGGTATTTCCCATCTTCACTGTACCAAAGTTGCCAGCTTTGTATGTTGTCAAGAAGTCTCTACATGGAGTGGCGTGGTAAGATGATGCAGTATCTATCACCTACTCAATATCTTGGTTTGAAACGTGAAGACACGTCTCTTCATGGATGGAGCAGATAGCCACTTCTCCAGAAATAGTGACTAGTGTATCTCCTTCCTTGTTCTTCGGCTGTGAACTGTTCTAGCCTTGCTCTCGTAGCAATTTTCGACAGTTCTTCTTCAAATGGCCTTCCATTCCACAGTAGTAACACTTGTAAGTAGGTCTTATTCCATCTGTGGATCTACCCCTACTTTTATTTCTGCCTCTCCCCCTGCCTCGAATGTCTCCTTGTTGTCTTCCCCGATTCTCTATGACACGGTTCTCTGTGACAAGGGCGTGTGACTGACCTGTATCAACGTCCTTTCTCCTAGCTTCTTCATTAAATAGGGCATCCTTGACCATAGACATGGTAAGTTTGCCACTAGGGGCTGACTTGCTGAGAGATACTACTAGTGTCTCCCAACTATCAGGAAGAGAGCTTAAAAGTAGTAAAGCTTGTATTTCATCACCAAGCGGCATCTCTACAGATGATAATTGGTTCACCAAACTTTGAAATTCACTGGTGTGCTCAGCAACTGAAGTTCCACTTTTCAATTTCAGATTCACCAAACGCCTCATCAACAGGGCTTTGTTTCGAGCAGTCTTGGCTTGGTACATGTCCTCTACTTTCGTTCAGAGGGCATATGCATCTGTTTCTTGTGCCACATGGTGAAAGACAGTATGATCAATCCATTGTTGAATTTGACCAATAGTTTTTCTGTTTAGCTTCTTCCACTCCGCCTCTTTGGTAGGCTCGGGATTCACACATTTGGCTTCCAAGGGGTCGTATAGATCTTTACAACTGAGTAGGTCTTCCATCCGAGACCTCCACAGCATGTAATTGGTGGCAGTGAGCTTGATCATAGCTCCCGAAGAAGATTCTTCCATGGACATATTAACTTCACAACAACTTGATCAAAATCAAAGTTGTATAAAATACTACAAGAACCAAATAATAAACCTCGCTCTGATACCACTTGTTGTGATTCGCTTGATCACGCAAGAGGAATTATAAGAGAAAAATATTCTTCTATTTCTTACTTGAATAGAATTACAATGAGAATTTAACAAACTCTCTACAATACTCGAGAAATCTCTCTTGAATTTTCTAACCTTTTTTTCTCTCTATTTTTTCTTCCTCTTTTTCTCTCTCTCTATCACTTCATGGATATTTTTCCTTTGTTGTTGCCCTCTATTTATAGGGAAAAAACGTTGCTGCAGCCGACTAAAAATTCTGGCCCAAAACTTATCTAGAAATTAATTACTTAGTCAACAAAACAAAGGTGACAAGTTTGGTGGCTACGTGTTTCAGGGCGATTTTTGCCCTCCATGTAGCTGCCTCCAATTCCTCCCAAATTCATCATGTTGTTGCCGCCAAAAGTACTGGAATTTCTCCCCTCCACCAATGCTAATTCTCCCTCAATCCATCACAACCAAACAATTACACAAACAACTACAAATTCGACTCCAAATCAGCCCCAAATACACTAATAGGGATGACAACGGGGCGGGACGACCTTTCCCTGCCCCGACCCAATGGTAATTTCCCGCCCCATACCCGTTTAGGGCAGGGCAGGGCGGGGCGGGGCGGGGCGGGATCCCTGCCCTATTTATTACATTTTTTTTATTAATTTAAAAAGGATGTTTGATTATGGCAATTCCATAATACAATAAATACAATATCCCTAAAAATAAAAATAAAGGTTAGATCCATAGTACTTCATCAATCATCATGTCATGTTATAAATTTGCATTACCCATAGTACATCATCGATAAAAAAATATTACAGCATTTACTAAAAAAGTTTAATAGATCTTTAAATACAAATAAATGACCAAGAACATAAAACGAAAATTCAAGGAAGAAGCATTTTTTATAATTAATTTGGATTGTAGACTCAAATGGTGTTCTTGAGAGAGAAAAAAACAGAGGAAATCTTGATATCAGTTGACAACCCCTCTGTCCAACGGTCATAGAATGAATGCCAAGATATTTTTTTGATTCTCTAGATTTTCAATGGTGCCATGATAGGTGGGAGGTAACGTGGGAAATTGGGCAAGTGGGCATTGGCTGAGTTAAGGGTTTAGTTGTGGGTTTGAGTTTAGGTCTGGGTTGGGAAATTGGGTGAGTTATATACTGAAACAGTCTTACAACAAATTAATTAATAAAATGCTAAAAATAAAAGTTAAAAATTTAAATATTTTCGGGGCAGGGCGGGTCCTTAATACCCGTTCCCGCCCCAGGTTGACGTTCCTCAACCCGTCCTCACTCTGAATACCAGATTAAGCAGGTAATGCCGCCTCGTTCGGGGCGAGGTCCCGTTGGTATCGGGTTTAATGAGTTTTTTTGCCATCCCTATACACCAAGAACCATGCAGATTTTTCACCAATCCTGGCTATTTCGTTGTTAACCATGGTCTTCCACTATTGCTGGTTAATCCATCTTATCTAGTCACCCATAATGATGGAGAAACATCACAAAAAATAGTACAATATGATGCTGATATGCCTTGAACTTGCCTCTTGTGTGCAGAAAACGTGGCCAATGTGCCTATTTAAATTCATAAGTTTGAGGGTGTTGATTCAAATAATTTGCCACATATTAATCCTCGCCAACATCACACGATAGTGAGTGTGAATTTAATTGCCCAATTAACATCCAAATTGATCCAATTTCGATCACAACTGCCCACACTGAGTGGTTCTTGGTATACGTAGGGCTGGTTTTGAGTCAAATTTGCAGTTCTTTGTGTAATTGTTTGGTTGTGATGAATTAAGGGAGTATTGGCGCCGATGAAAGGGTGAAATTTTGATGGTTTAGCAGCGGCAACATGGTAGATTTGAGAGGAATTGGTGGCAGCTCCATGGAGGGGCAAAAATAGCCCGTTTCGTAAAAGAAAAGGGGAAAGCTAGGTCATGGACTCTAGGACATATTACTAAATTTGGATAATTCTCCAATTTGATAGAAGGCTGAGGTAGTAAAAGGTGGTGGTGGAAGAGAAAGAATGAAAGAAAATGATTTTTTTGTTTTTTGTTTTTTTTTAAATTTTGATTTTTTAGAGCCTCTGTGAGCCCAATTTTATTGTAAGAATCCATTTTAGAATAATAGATTGATGGAGAATGTGTAGTTTAAAAATAAGAAAAAGTTATGAATTTTCATTTTATATTATTTTTATTGAAAAATGTGGGGTTGAAAAGAAGAGAGAGAAATGTATTTTGAACATAATGAGAATCAAACAAGGGCTTAATTATTTATTTGTATTTTTTTTAAAAAAAAGAGTAGTTGCAATTTATTCTTTATTTTATTTTATTTTATTTAAATAGGATGGTATATTCGTTATTTTACAGTTTTTAATTGAGAAAATTGATGAAATAATGATTTCTACATTGCATGCTGAAAATTAGGGGGAAAATGTCAAAAATAAAAATAAAAATAAAGGCAACAACGTTTTGCACAATAATATTGAAAGATAATGATGTTTTGTGCTAAGTACTCTTTTAATAATTTATTTGGACTCATTTGCATTTTTTTAAAAAAAATTTGGAAGTACGATTGTGGTATGTTCTTTAATTTCTCTTTTCTTTTCTTTTTGTTTTATTTAAATAGAAGTGTATATTCATCATTTTATATTTTTTTTATTAAGAATTTGGATAAAATGGATGAAAATGATGATTTCCACAATGAAAGGTGAAAATATGAGTGAAATTTTCAAAAAAATGAAAGTTAATGACGTTTGCACAATAATATTGAAATGTAAGAACGTCTTGTACTAATTAACCTAAAATATATCCCCTTCTTTACCATCCCATTTACTTAATTAATTTTTAATACAATTTTAAAAAAAATGGTAAGATTTAACCATAAAAATGTAAAATGTAATAGAAAATAAGAATCAAGGCGCGTTCCATGTTCACCGTGCCCCGCCTTGATTCCCTCCGATCTATTTTGGGGTTGAAAACATGAAACAAGGGGCAGGACATGGACAAGACATTTTGTTATCCCTATAGAATGACCATGACCTAATTAAATCATATGACCCCTCCGTTGGTGGTTTTTTCACATGCCAAGTTCTATGGAGGACTCTTCCGTTTATACTCTCCCAATTTCACTACAGAATTAACGTTGTCGGTAATGTTTATTTACCGTGAAAATAGCATCCAAAAATTTCTTCATTTTAATCTCGTTAATACAACTTCTTAGTTTGAGATCGCTTTTTTTTTTTAGTGGTGAATCTGATCCCCAAACCACAAATCCAAACACAACTTGATCGATGGTTTTAGTTATAAAAATTTCACATTATTAATTAGCTAATTAATTTGTCATATATAATTCAGAAAAGGAAAATGGCTAATTTGCCAACTCTACTTGCGTGTGTATGTTTCAAAAAGACATAATGGGGTCCCATTTGATCACCATAGCATGTTCTCTTGTTCAAGAAAGTTTGCTTAAAGGCGTAGCAATACAGCAACACATGCACGTAGAAACAAGAGAAATGTTTTCTGTTACAGGTTAGAAAGAAAACCATGTTACATTATGCGAATATTACACGAAAGTATTCAAAAATATGTTTCAATTTGTCTGTTAATGGGCTGCATGTGCACCGTCATACATAGATGTGTGTCTTGGTCACATCTAATGAGTGGAGTGTCTTTAAATTTGTTTGCCCTACACTCACTGATACCTCAACAAGAATCATAAAAGATTAAAGAGTATAAAAGACTTTGCTCGGAAGTTCCTCGTGGACAGGATTGAGCAGCAAAATCGTAAAAGTGTAAAATCGAATCGAAATCGTTTTTTGAAAATTGTTGGTTTTGGTCAACGTGGATTCGTCAATGTTTTGATTTTGAACAGAACCAAATCGCTTCGAAGATATTTGGTTAATGTTTCGATCTCTGCAAACCGTTTCAACTCATCAAACCGTTCATTAAAAAAAAAAATAAAAAAAATAAAGATAATTAATTTAATTTTATAAAACTCAATAAAAAACTAAACACATCTCAGTTAAAAAAATACATCCATATTAGACATAATCCAATTAAACTCAATACATAAATAGATAATTATCCATCCCAATTAATTGATTAAATTATACCCAAATACTCATGGGTCATGACATCTTTGAATGCAAAATTTTCAAATTGGATGAAGTATTGAACAACTACCACTGAATCATATTAATCGATCGTTCTTTACAATTGAGTAGACAAATAAATCTATATTTTAATTCAAACTCACACATTTGTTTCTTTCTACTAATAATTTTTTTTTTTTCGAATTTCGACTAAATTTCCATGTCAGATTATTCAAAGTTTCTTATTTTTAGATAATTACCTAGTATATTTTATTGGTAGTTGTGTTGTTTTGTTTTAATTTTTGTCTGGCTCCCCTAAATTTTTAGTGAACGACATATTTTTTGTTGATTTGCGTCTCAATTTCTTGGTCAAGTCTCTCAATTAATTTTTTTTTTTAAAACTTACTTTCTAGATTTATTTGCTAGAATACTTTGTTGGATTACTGATCGTCACCAAAGGGGTGTCAAAAATTAATTCCTTACTTCGCTAAAAATGTCGTTCAAATAATACAATGATAAGTAAAGGTCATTTCCCATAGAAGATTGTTTCAATCATATTAATTGTGCAAAAGAAAATAAATAGCGAAAACACATAAATGGGGGGAGGGGGGGTTGATTGGTTTGCTAAACTATAACACACAACAAATTAAAAATGGAAATGGTGTGATACTTAAAATGAAATAAAATTCAATAACGGAGGCGATTGGTCAACAAAAGAGAGAGTGTGATCGGAGGATAATTCTTTACCGCGAGAATGATTTTCCAATCTAATTTCACAAAAGATTTTCGTTCAAATGATTAACAATTCGAGAATAATCAAAAGTTCGACTATCTCAAACTCTCCTTAGATTTTAATTGAATAAGATAAGCTCGTTACTCAACCCTATTCATTAAACAATTTAGGATAAGCTCGCTAGATTTAATTCAACGAAAACATTAATACAAGATAGTCGAATTGAATTAAGCGCAAACTTGAAGGCTTGGTTTACTAACTTGAGTGATAACCCACATATATTCAATTGAATAGCGATTACGTACTACCGTCAATTAAAATATACTTGCTACTAGGTTTTGGTCAAGGTCAAATTAGCGATTACGTACTAAAAATCTCAAAATAACATATATCTAAACTACCCAATCATCTAGTAGCGCTCCTAAATAATCGAGAAGAACAATATAAACAATAAACACAATGGATTAATCACATTAATCAAAAGAACTATATAGCACAAAACAATTGGAAACTCATTTCTCGAGTCAAAAATTACCCTCAATCACGTCTAGGTTTAGCCACTCCTAATGTATATACAAATTACCAACAAAATACAACTACAACAAATATGTAAAAATCAAAGTAAAGAGAAGAAAAAAGCTTATTGGAAGGATGATAGATGGTAGAAGTCTTCAATCCTTTAATGACTTCTTCTTCTTCTTTGCAAAAATCCCCAAATGTTGAAGGTTGCAATCCCAGAAATTTTCTCCTCTTTGAGTTGACTCCTCCCCAATTTCGTACCCTAGAAGTGGTCTCACAAGTGGTTTTTATGTTGTAGAGGAGTTGGGAGACGGGTCGGGTCGATATGGGCCGAGAAGAAATTTAAAATCAGATTTCGCGTTTTTTCCCAGAATTTTGCTCCAGAATTGTACCATGCGTATGCATAGCTTTGTCTGTGCGTACGCATAGTCCATGCAAATTACCTTCAGAAGTTGTATCAGGCAAGCGTGCGTATGCACAGTACAATTTTCTACACTTTCAGCTGAGTTATTTCAATTTTCTAGTGTCAGCTTTATTTTCTTCTTGGTTTTGCACCCATTTCACCTACTTGAGCCACACCTCATCAATCAAAAAGTGATGGCAAGATCGCCGAACCATGAAATCCTTGCACTTAAATTCTTTTGACTCTTTTCTCGTTCAAATTTTTCACATCAATACCCGACTCGAGTTTTTGCCTAAAAAATAAAAATAACTACATTAAACGACGAAATATAATTGAAAACCAAACAAATATCAAAATTTAAAGGATAAAATAAGTGCAAAACCCGCACTTATCAATTACTTAAACGGTCGTTATGATTTGACCAATAACCCTTTCAATATATTACTTTGGGGAAAATTGAAGGTAAATAACTATAAAATTATTCCCAGATTGCTAAATATGTATTAGCTATTCAAATATTCACAATTTTTTTTTAGTTTACATTCTCTATTAGTGGTCAAATTCTTGATTCCTTTAGGAATTCGTTGAGTGCAAATATGGTTGATGTGATGATTTGCCGTAAAAGTTGGTTGCATAGTAATAGAGAACCTATAATGATTCATCAGTATTTGGATAAGGTAAAAGTATTGGATAATTCATGTACTATATTCTTATAGTTATAGAGAAAATGAATCATGTGTTACAATTGTGAATATTGCATCAATTAGTATAAATCAAGAAGTTAAAATATTTCTATCATATTGTTGCATTATATTGATTAGAATTATAAAAACTTAGTTTGTAATATTTTTAATGAAACTATTTATGGTTTAACGTGAAGTTTTAGACTAATATTTATAATTTACCTTATTCAATATGTGTTACTTTTTTTTTTTTTTTTTTAATTGTGATTTAAACCGGAAAAAAGTGGTTTCAATTGGCTTAATTTAGAAATTGAAGTGGTTTGATTTTTTCAAATCGCTTTAAGTGGTTCAATATGAAAATTTGTCAGAAATCGCTTAAATCGAACTGTATTCAGCCGTACTCATAAATACAATAGGGTCAAGAGAATTTAATAATAGACGCATATTATCATTTTAGCATCTCCTTCCAAGGCCTGAAAGAGAATCTAGTGCTTTTTGGAGATGAATATATGGCTAGTTAATGCTGACGGTTATGGCAAAGGAATAAAGTACTGGAACCAAACAAAGTGTAACCTTTTGCAAATTGGCTGACATTATCTTAACCGAACTTTTTTATGCAGATATATTATATTATGTGCAAAGGGGGAGACCATTTCTAGCTAGTACGAAAGCAGCTAATAAGAAATATTGAATTTCATATGCAAGAATATTTATGGAATCCACGTCCAAAAGTAGTGAACTTTATTAATTGGAGCCTCTTATTTGAAAAATTAATGCACATAGTCAAAAGGGGAAAAGGAAAGATGGACACTGATTTTCGATTAAAATATATCTTTTATACAAATGAAGATCAAATACAAATGGACACACTAAACAGAAAAAAAAAAAAAAAATGAAGAAGAAGAAGAGGAAATTCCTAGCTAATTCGATGTACCAACATCAACCGGGAGTATAATAAAATGGCCCGTGTTACATCACTAACAATATGAAAATTATGAAGAGCCAAAATATTGCCTATCTCTGTCTTCTCATAAAAACTTGGAAGAGCAGTAGATATAGAAATAATGGACACAGCAAACTCTTGTGGCTTCTTTGTTTAACCTGTTTCAAAATTAAACGAAACGGGGAAAAATTAAGGAAACGTATAATTTGTTTCTCAAGAAAAAAAATGATAAAAATGTTGGAAACAGAATACTTGATTGTGCTACATGTACATATAGATTTATATAATGGTTTACATACATATGATGGCGTGAGATATGATCAGAATTTCTTTAACCAAATAAAAATAAAAAATAAAAATTCCCACTCTCTTTTTGACGATTTATTTGTATGTAAACAATTATGTAATTACTTATGTACAAATATCATTATTCTAGAACTATAAGGACATGTTTAGTAAGCATTATTTGATGTTTTTGGAATTATACAAATACAAAAAGAAGAGCTATGGCTTTACCTGGGTGGCATTCGAAGTTAGCGAAATAGAAGCCGAGGAGCCTGAAGAAGAAGACAATGAAGAGAGGCCGACATTGTACGCCATAGTTCCATCTGGTTGGAGTAGACCATAATTCCTCTCAGAAGTAGGACCGGGCTTCATATCCTCATTAAACAAAGCAAACACATAAATTTCTAGTCTCTTGTTTGGCCTTAATGGAGTCCCTTCATTTTCCAGTTGCCTTCTCAACAAATTCCGATTATATATTGCTGCATTCTCAGCAGTTGCACCGCTTTCATCCAGGTCACCTTTTGATGGCCAACCCGTTTCTGATACCATCACTTCTATCCCTTCATACCCCATTTTAGCCATGGCAAATATTACTGCATCTACTTGTGCATATAACATGTTGTCATAATGTAACTTTGTGTTAGGGTCAATCATTCCTGAGTTAGGATTGAAAAGAACATAATCTAAAGAAACCCTATTGGGATCATCTTTATAAGCAAAATAAGGATATGCATTGATCCAAAATGGTGCCTTTGTAGTTGCCAAAAACTGCAGAAACTGAGGCATTAATTCATTGATCTCGCTTCGAAAACTTCCCGATGATGGTGGATATGATACTTCGAGAACTGCTAAAGAATTAGGAGTCGAGACATGAATAAATTGATCTAACCCTAATTTTACTAGGGCTGCATTAATGCTTACCATGGCTGGTACAAGATAAGTCATTAGTGCGGTGTCGTCCCCGGTAAAAATCTCGTTCCCAACCGCAATTCCTGTAATTTTCGTGGCTGGAACATAGGGTCTAATATGGGTACCTACCCACTGAAGGGCTTGTTGTGGATCCATCAATGTGGAGAGCAACTGGTTATCTACTGTGACAATTAGTTCAATATTGGAATTGGCAAATGCTGTCAAAACTTCAGGATTTGTGTCGTAAATTCGTGCTTTTCTTAGCTTGAACGTTTGCAAGAGATTAAGCACTTCATGAGGAGGTGGTAAATTATTGCCAACTTGACCATAATTAATGCCGAGTGATTCTACTTCTTCAGGAAAACCAAGACCTATTCAATCCAAAATGTACTGTTTAATTAAATTTAAACACCTAATCAAGAAGATATTTAAGATCAGAGGGAGAGTATATACCTGATAAAAAGATAAAGAATCCAAGAATAATATTTGATATGCCAATTTTGCTTAGAAATGTTCCCATAGTAGAAAAAGAGAGAAAATAGTTTTTGGTTCTAGAGAAAGAAAGGGGAAGGGATCTTTGAAAGCAAGAGCAAGTCCTTTTGGTTCCCAAGTTAACAACGAAGGGGAGAAGGGGAAATGAAATAGATATGGAACTAGAGATATATAGATGTGAATTCCTTCCACTGTAGTATTATTATTATTATTATTTTTTTTAAGTCGGAAGTTTTGGGTTTCTTGCCTACTTATTAATGACTTTGACCCCTAATTAATGGCATATTTGTTGTGTGTAATAGACGCTACGAATAATTAAATTTTTTCTTTGATCTTATCTAATCCAACCTATAAAGCATATTTTAAGAATATCTCAAATATATTCGTCTAAGTATGAAAGACTTGGTATCCTATTTTCTTACTCTCATAGGCTCTTTTGGTACACCCCCACTCTCTCCCACCACACACTTTCTCAGTTCCTTCACGGTAAAGGAAGAGGCAACTCCACTAAATGGCTGTTATATATTATATTTGGCCTTTCTCATAATTTAATACTGCATAACCAAAATGAAAACGCTGTCCCTCTTATCCATATTCCTATGTCACCTATCAGCCCTTTTTCGATTTAACTTTTTCATTTTTCACAAATTTTTACCTTAGTGAAATGCGTCGATGTGTAACTTATAACCATATGTTCGATATACTAAATTTTAAGAGATTGTTTAGGCATTGTCTTGTCTAATAGTATGTAATATTTTCTGTTAGTGTTACAAAGTATGAACATTCTTGTGGTGAGAATTTCAACCACATGATGGTTAGGGTTAGATTAAAAAGTTCTCAGGTATCCAACTTCAGATTTCCACTAAATTGGCCATACTGAAATTAAAAAGTAGTTATTCCTCCAAAGGTTCACTGTTGATGGAAAAAGTTTTCAGACATAAATTATATTTGTTTGCTTTTGTTTGACAAACTGTCAACCACTGGTCAGCATAACAAGCCATTATTTAATTAATCTTTATCCTGAAAATTCAAGAAAAAAATTGATATAATAGCTTTTGTGGTCATTCTTCGGAAAAGAAAAGCAGCACCAGATTAATGTATAATATCTGTGTTAATGATGTCAAATGTCGTCACATTAATCACAATCATATTCTTAATGATCATCATTACACGTATCTTGATTAATTTAAAAATCAGTAAAAGAAAAAAAAAAAAAAGAGCTTAAAGAAGACTGGTGGGATTCTAGTGGCAAATAATAAAACTATATAAATACTATGAATTTAATGAATTCATAATAAATTTATGATAACCCTTTTCGACAAAGAAGATAAAGCCAGTGTAATTTGTTTATTTTTCCTTTGGCTCCCACATTTTGGTGGGCAATTCAAAGATAAAAAATAAGTGAAATGGTTCAAAGAAAAGTAATATTGTTAGGTAAGAGAATAAAAGGCAATGATTAGTGCATTTTACACATTTATTTAAACCATAAAACATGGATAATTATTGAAAAATATGTCGGAATATGACTTAATTCTATATAAATTATGCTTTCAGGACAACATTGATAAATATGGTGGAATTTAGGAAAAATAAGCAAAAAAATGGCTAAAATGGAAGAAAATCAAAGTTCAGGGACCAAAGTGTGAATAGTCAAAAGATGACTTAGAAGAAGAAACGAAGATGTGAAAGATTCAAAAACCAATTTAGTGAAGATATGAAGTATTGAAAAAAGAAGAACTGAGAAAAGAAGTCAATAAACGAGAAAACAAAGTTCGGGGACCAAAATGTAAAGAATGAAAACTTGAACTATGCTATAGCATAGTAATATCCTCCATGCGGTCGCATGGCATGATTCAGGGAGTTCCAAGGCTGAATTTCATTGAACTACTATATCATGCAATTGTACTATGCTATAGCATAGTACATTTACAAAGAAATTTTTTGATTTCTTATATGACTCCAACTCTTATAAAAACATGATTTGGGACATCTTTTAAAAATCTAGGGCCATCCATAAGTAGTTTACCATGCATTACAATGCATTCTAGGAGGTTTTAGAGCATAGAAGGAGGCCAAAAAAAAAAAAAAAACATGAAGATCGATAACAAAACTCAAAGATTCAATTTAAGATTTAATTGGATGATGTCAATTCTTCAGTATTTTTTTTTTTTTTAATTTTCTTCTTCCTAACATGCTAGGTTAGATTTATTTGTGTTAGGAGAACGATGAACGGTGTAATATAAGTTTTTAATATTTAGTTTTACATATTTGACATTGAAAACACATTTTTGAATATTGAATGATTTATATGACTTTCTTTAATTCACAATTATTGTACACATAGTTTTGTGAATGTGGTAGCTTATTTTATGCATTCGAAAGAAGGAAAATAGGCTCGATATGGTATAAATTGTCTTAGGGTCCGACAGGGGATAAAAATATACAATTATACCTTATATGAATCTTTAAGTATTCATAAAAATTCAAGCATTCTAGTATGTTCACATCCATCATAGACATATAGTCGGGTCATAGATGAGAATAAATTCGACATTACTCGAGAGATATTATTAAATAAAATAGGAATATTAATTCGCCAAAATTCAATCGTGTTGTAAAAGTGTAAAACTAAGGTTAAAAATGATTATTACATATGAATTTGCAATCCTAGTGCGTTAGTCATTTATTAGAACACATCAACTTCTATTTAACATAATTAGCATTTTGTTAGATTTACTCATAATTGTATAAGTAGCTTATTTTAGTTATGATTATGTCACAAACAAACACATCATATTATTCTTGTTTCAGTTAAAGTCACAATAATTAAAATCGAACTTAATCAATCTATGTGTGACGATACTTGGACTCAAATCCACTTCATTACTTGTTAACGAACCGTACACTTGCGATGGTTTAATTTGAAAGATATTTTCGTGAACACTGAACAGGTAGAATACGTGGGAATGATAAGACGTTAGTGTCATTATCTTAGTTGTTTTTTTCTTTTTGTTTGCTAATACAAAATCTAGACCGATTTTTTTTTTTTGGTCGCGGAAAATTGGATTTTCAAACAAGATTGCAACTAAGATTATTCTTGCCGAAACGAAAATGGATAGTTAAAATTTATCCTGTTATTTTTTAAGATTCGCAAGTGATTCTTAAGAAGTTTTGTTTTAGTTAGATCTACGTGACATTATAACCTCCGATGTTGGGAGATGGAGAAGGAAACTGGAAACTCTAATAGTGTTTCCACTAAGAAAAAGTAAGCGATGATGGTGGGTTGAGTGGTAGAACGTTGATTTCAAGTGGTTTGTAGCCTAACACGGATAATTTTTTTCAATGCATCGCCTAGTTAAGACATGTTGGGCATAGTCGCCATACCTGTAAGTTTCCAGGCTTGGTAGGAGGAATTGTTATAAACAACGAAAAAGATGCCGAATTGCTCATATACCAATTTTTTGTAATAATATGCGAGGAAAGAAAATATGACACAATATGAAATAATTGATCACAAACACAAGAACAAGATAATTTGCAGAGGAAATGAGATTTCACTAAAAATGGGGAGAGAATGCAATGACTTTGTATTTATAATTTGTCTCACTTAATCTAAAATACAATGAATAGTCAAATATATATATATAAGGGATGTTTCAATTCCTAAAAGTATAGTTATAGATGGAAATGAATGTTCAAAATGCGTCAAAACAGGCCTGGGTGAGATATACAGGCCACTCAAGCGTTAGGTGAGCACCGGGCAAGTGATAGCTCTACTGCTCGAGCGACAAGATTCTGCTGATTGTTTGACGACACTCGAGTGCCATAGCTAGCAGCCAATTGGCGAAATTACGATGATTTTTTCTTCCCAGTCCATAACTTGATTAGTCCAACACAGATTTCAAACTCCCAATTGGGCTTCCAAATAGGACTTCAACTAGAATTTGCCAAATAAATTTTGAATAAGATTTCAAAATAACATTCAAATATAATTTTTCTTAATTCGACTTTAATTATAATTTCCAATTATATTCTAAATAGAATTAAGGTCTCATCATAATTCTAACAAACTCCACCTTGACACAAATTCTATTGCAATGAGTAAATTTTAAAATTTTAAAAATTTTCTACTTGGAGACAAATTCAACTGCAATGAATTTAAACTTTAACTCTTCAACTAAAAATACAAGCAAAATTCTCTATCAAAATTTTCAATTGAAAATATTCTCCAAAACTCTGCCACCCAACTTGGGCAAAAACTAGAAATATCCTAGCACTGGGCTTGGACATCACCAAGTGCATAGAAATAAGCTTTGAAATAGAAACATCACAACTAAGTGCATTAAAAGATGGATCTTGGCTAGAATCAACATCTTTGACCGCATAATCAACTAAATTAGCAGCATTGTACTTATGTGGAGGTTTAAAATAAAAAATGGGTCTGCTACTAGCAACTAAATACAATGGAACTGTTGATAATGGTATCAAAATGGAATTACCCATAACTTGTGAACTCAATTGAAATGGATTCTTCAAAGAAGATCACAAACTAGACTCCAATGATACTAAATCCAACTCCAAATCCATCCGAGTTCTTAAAATATGCTATCGATCAAAGATTTTGTATAACACTGCAAGACACATAATTAAGATTTTATATGTCCCTTTAACAAAACATGAGCTCATTTATTAGCTTTCAAGACTTCACCTTCAATAGTATACTCGTACCTTTTTGAATAGAGACTACTTAAGGATATAAGATTTCTTTTCAAGTTTGGAACGTATCTCACTATATCAAGTGTTCTAATCGTCCCATGAAATATCTTTATTCTAACTTGACCAATACGAGCTATCCTTCGAGGTGTATTATTTTTCATTACCACAACACATTTTGAAACCACTTCATATGTTGAAAATAAATCTCGATTGGGACATATATAACTAGTACAAGGCGTATCAAGAATCCAATCATCGTCAAGTTTGAAGTCGTAGTCAGAAATAAGTAAAAGTTCTCACCCTGCCAATTTTCTTCAATAATTGCTTCCCGTGACATTTTTAATTTCTAATTTGCAATCAATGTTTCTTTATTATGCAACTTATAACAATATTTTATCAAGCACCCATTCTTTTTACAATAATTATAAATTTTGAAGTTAGACTTTAATTTGCCCTTTGCACAACGACCATCAACAACAAGGCTATCTCCATGAACTTCAAATCCAACAAGATGCTTCAACTTTTCATTTGAATATAGAGTATCATAGACTTTTTCAATGGTGAAAGTATCGGGACTATATAAGACTGTGTCTCTAAAAGACATATATGAAGCGAACAACGAACACAACAATATCAAACACAAATCTCCGTCATCATATTAAACCTCCAAGGTTTCTAAATCACCGATAATTTCTTTAAAAATAGTTAGGTGATCTTCAAATGATGTACCTTCTGTCATAGAAAGAGAATACAGACACTGCTTTAGATGCAATTTTCTAGTTAGTCTCTTTGCTATGCATAATTGCTTCAATTTCAATCATAATGCAGTGGTTGACTTCTTCTTCAAAATGTTTTGAAGATTGTTATTTGAAAGATGAAGATGACTTTGTGATAGGGCCTTCCGATCCATACGTTGTTTCTTCTCCGGATTACTCTAATACCAATTTGTAGTAATAATATGTGAGAAAAGAAACTATGGCACAATATGAAGTAATTGATCACAAACTCAAGAACAAAATAATTTACAAGGGAAATGATATTTCACTAAAATATGGAGAAAAAATACATTGATTTTATGTTTGTAATTTGTCTAACTTAATCTAAAATATAATGAAGAGCTAAATATACCTAAGGGATGTTTCAAGCATAAAAGTAGAGTTATAGATGAAAAATAATGCTTAAAATGCGTCAAAACAGGCCAAGGTTGGACATACAAGTTACTCAAGCAAAAGGCGGGCCCCACGATTTTACTGATGATTTGACAATGACGCTTGAGCGCTATAACTAGTGGCCAGCTAGTGAAATTGCAGAAACGTTTTCTCGGTCTATAACTTGATCTCTTTAAGTCCAATATAAATTTCAAACTTTCAATTGGGCCTATAAATAGAAATCAAATTAAAATTTGTCAAACAGACTTCGAGTAGAATTTCAAAATAGAATTTCAGATAGAATTCTTTTTAAGCCGACTTTAATTAGAATTTTCAATTATATTTCAAATACAATTCAAGTCATACCAAAATTCCAACAAGAACAATTGGTATGGCCACACTATATAAAAAGATGGATCGTCCTATAAATGGTCCAAGACGAGTCAAGTCATGCCTTGCAGTGCCATGACATTATTGTGTCTCGCCTTCCTACACATTTTGACATGTTTTGGAATTAGGATATGTCATAGCTAAACAACTTGAAGCTTAAAATATTTGAAGTTAAAAGATTTAATTAGTATCATTGCTAATGATATTGCCGTCAACAAAATTTAAAACACGTTTTCATAAAAAAATTGTGGTTAAATAATTAAATTACATCTATGAAAGAAATAGTGCTTTTGCTCAACTTCAAATTAAGATCAAGGGGGAATACACCAAAATTATTTGTTATAATGTCATGAGCAATCAATTTGACATTTCATCAATCCTACTCAACGCATCGAATTTAACTAAAAACTGCTTGCTCTGAATTTAGTCTTAAATAATAAAGTTTAGTCTTAATCCTGAATGCATATTCTCAAAGAATTTATTGATCTCTCAAACCCATAAAATGATTTCTTAATTCTTAATTATCAAATTTTTTTCTTTTTCTTTTTCTTTTTTATTTTTGTATGTCAGACACATGTACACGACTGGACTAGACTAAACTAAACGAAAGGAAGACTTTCTTCACAAAATGACCTTGGACAAACGACGTCGACAAACTCACTAGTATGTTGGCATCCTTATAATGTAATTTATCCAATGTAATATATTCGTGAAGGTAAACTAAATAGTAAAAGATTACATCAAAGTTTATTGGACAAATATTAGAGAGTTTATGTCGGAAAAACAAAGAAATAGAAATGATAGAGACTGAAACTTCAAAATACAAAGTGAAAACTGAAAAAAAATAAATAAATAAAGAAAAGAAAGAAAGAAAGAAAGAAAATGGAGGCATGAAACACGTTATTAGAATGATTTTCTTAAAGTGATATTCGTTATCTCTAGATTAAAAATTGTTTATTGGCTTCTCCGCCAAATAGCTTTTTGGATACGAGGAGCCTTTAGTGAGTTTTGTGAGGTTGTACAAATCAAATATATAACTCACTTAAAGAGCAAGAATACTTTCTGAAATTCGGGTTTCAAGATAGAAGGATGAAAAATGTATATGATTTTGAGTATCACTAGAATGTACATTTTTTTGCTAATCCTCGAAAACCACTGCTAAATAAATCTTTTGAAAACTCAATGTACGAATTGGTGTGTCCCTCCACGAAAAGAAGAAACTTTTTGTGGCAAACGTTCAAAAAAGGTTGAATTCTGCACCACCAATTCCATTGGAGTGAGAAATGGCTTGCCCTCTTTGCTCAAGCTCACTACAAAAAAGCATGCTGTACCATATCTCAAAATGACATACATGTCAGCCACTCTACTCCGGTTTATAATTTGAACAATTTACAATCGTTTTAAGTACAAAAAAGAACTAAAATATTTAGTTCATTGTGTTGTGTAGTGATATATAATACAATATTACTTACCATATATGAAAAGATCATCTATGACTATATGAACTCAAAAGCAATTTTTAAGGACGGGGACCTTTAACTTTATGCATTTTAAGAATATTAATGGCCCTATCCAAGACGTGGCCATGATGGAATGATAAGAAAAGGAAATTAAGGAAATGCCTCTTTTTGTTACGTTTCCTCAATAGGTTAAATGATAAGATAAGTGAGTTAAGGAAATGAAAACCAGTGAATGATTTTTAACTGAAACACACGAGTATTTTTTGATAAATTCCCTCAATAAAGACCCAAAGGGAGCACCCAAAAAGCACGTGTAGTGCAGGTTATAAAGGGGACACTAAAGAAGTTTTAAGAAGGAGATGAGTGGTTTATTTTTTGATACAAATATCGAAAAATTATTTCCTTTTATTAATGGAAAAAATATGGTTGAATATCAACTACTTTACGCTAGACCACATTTCTCAAATACGATTTAGAGTAACCATTTTGCAAACCTTTAATGATATTAGATAATGGGATCGTTCATCCTACTCATTTCTTAATTACGATTTAGAGTAACCATTTTGCAAGAAAGGACCAAAACGGAATAAAGCCCAAGTTCAGGGACTAAGATGCAATTACTCAAAGGTTGACTCGAAACCCAAATCAAGAACAAAAAAGAACTAGGTACAAGATTTACGAAATCAAAGAATGTTAGAAGGAAGGAAATGAAGAAAATAAGTCAAAACAAGGAGGAACGAAATTCACGGACTAAACGACACAATCTGGCAACAAATTGTACCATGCGGCCACATGGTGCAAAAGGTCATGCGGTCGCATGGCTATGCCAGAGAGTCCCAGGGGAAATTACGGTGAACCATGCGGTCGCATGGTCTATAGCTATGCGGCCGCATGATATATTTTCGCGAGAAAATTTCTGGTTTCCGTTTTTAACTTAAACACTTATGGAAACTCGATTTTTGACTTCTTTATAACCCTAAACTCGACCAGAAACGGGGACTACGCAATTTTGGATAAAACAAAATGTGATTTTGGAAGCAAGAACATGAGGAACAGCACGAAGAATCATCAATCACTCCAAGGAATTAATCGAATATCTTCTCGGGTGATGACGTTTCTTCAACTATTCTTTTATTTTTCTTTCTTTAGCATATTAGACTAGTTTTTCTTATACTAGGAGATCGATAAATCTTGTAACATGATATTTCAATCTTTAGTTTTATATTTTTGACATTATAAATATGTTTTTGAATTATTGAATGATTTATATGTAATTTAATTTTTCTACAATTATATGCGTAAGGGTTGTATGAATTTGGTGATTTATTTCATGCATTCGAAATAAGGAAAATAGATTCGATAATGTATAAATCATCATAGGGTCCGATAGGAGATAGAAATATACTGTTATATTCTATTGAATCTTTAAGTGTTTACAAAATTTCATGCATTCTTTTATGGTGTATTCCTCATAGAAATATAGTCGGATCGCATGATAAGATAAGTTTAGCATTACTCGAAAGAGATTGTTAAATTTAATAGAAATATTGATTTTTTAATATTTAATCGTGTTGTCAAATTGTAAAATTAGGATTGAAATGGATTGTTGTATGAGGATTCGTGATCCTAGTGCGTTTTTCTCATCTTAAGTAAATCAATTTGCATTCAAACTTCATATTGCATTCTAGTATAATTTGCATATAGTTTAGCCAATTCATTTATAGTAGGTTTTTATTATCTAACTCGGTATAATTTAGTATAAAAACACTAAAAAACATATTTTGTTTTGGTTAAGGTCGAGATAATTATCATTAAACTACTCAATTCTGTGGGATCGACAATCCGGACTCTAAAAGTCCACTTTATTACTTGTAATGAACCTACACTTGCTTTGATTTTAAATCGAACGGTATTTTCGTGAACAAATATCACAAATTATCTATTTTATTAGTAACAAATTATTGATTGATCAATAAAACCTCAACCCAATACAAATCTAGCACCACAACCACCACCTGCACCACTAAAAGTATAACCAGCATCGTCATTGCCAACACCACTACAATGCATCATATCGAAAAACCACCAACAAACCATCCACGGCAAACAAGACATCCAAACAAGACAAATAACAAACTCAAAATAGAAAACTACAGTAACTTGAGACTGTCATTATAACCACTACCACATCCACATCAACATCAAATCCAAAACCAACATCACCGCCTTTACATCAAATCCAAACCCATCACCACCAACCCACCATCACTGCCTTTTTTTCCCCTACTAAATTAACCAATCTCAACAACTACAAGCTGAGACTCACCAACGAAGGCATAACTAAAATGGGGAAAGAAATTGAAAACGTATACAATTGAGGACCGACAGTGGTTTTTAAGATGGGAAGAATGGTGACTGATGGATATTTTTCTTCTGACCAACAAATTAGGATTTTGCGCAATCAAAAGATGAAGTCGATGGTGGACAAATCCTATAGTTGACGAGTTTAGAGAAACTGCTATAGGGCGCGGACTTGGAGTAGAGATAATGTGGGATGGGAAACTTGGTGATGGTTGAACGATTTAGTGGGATATCAATGAAATTGATAGTTTGATGAGGTGAAATGAAGTAGTGGTCAAGAGAGTGGGAATGGTGGGTGGCGACAGACAGTGTGTGAAGGTGGAGAGGTACATTTTAGGTGGAAAATAGTTGTGGCGACGGACGGAGGGTGAAAATGGAAAGGCGTTGGATTTTGGATGGTGAGTTCAATTCGGGGAGAAATTGATTAAATGATAGGCAGGGTCGTGTGAGGTAACGTAGGGGGTATACTTGATTTTTGAATGAATAAAGATGATTTCTGATTTCTGAATTGGAAATTCAAAAAAAAAAAAATGGTTCTATGTAATTTACCATTCTAACTTTATGCATTTTTTAAGAATATTAATGGCCTAATCCAAGATGTAGCCACGATAGAATGATAAGATAAGGAAATTAAGGAAATGCCTCTTTTTGTTAGGTTTCCTCAATAGTTTTATTAAAATCAGATATTAGTTAAAAATTAGTTAAAAAATTTATTAATGATATATAATAAGGTCACAATATTAAATAATTTATGGTCACAATTATGTAGTAGTCACAACTACAGACGTCATAATTGCAAATTACAAATTTTAAAGGCCACAACTTATTTCTCGATCACACATTATCAAATTAATTGATCACATATTATTCCTCGATTACAAATCATAAATTTTATAAATCATAATTTTTTTATTGATCATAAATTATCAAATTAATAGGTCACATATTATTTTTCGATCACAAATCACAAATTTTATAAGTTTCAACTTGTTTCACGATCATAAATTAGTTAATTATAGTCACAAATTATTTCTTGATGGAAAATCATAAATTTATATATCACAATTTATTAATTGGTCAATATTTATCAAATTAATTGTTCACACAATATTTCTCGATCACAAATCACAAATTTTATTGGTACAACTTATTTCATATCACAAATTATCAAATTAATTGGTGACAACTTAACAAATTATGAGTCACAATTATAAATTTAGTTGTAATTTCACATTTTTAGGTCACATTATTTGTTGATCACAATCTATCTATTTTATAGTTACATAGTATTTATTGATCATACATTAACTATTTTATTGATCACAATCACTCAAATAATTGATTACAAAAACTTTTTATTCCATCGACCCCTCAACATCTCACCACCACCATCGCCACATCACCTACCACCACATGCGACCTCACCACGAATACCTATACCACCAGCACCACCTTCACCTAACCATCACCACTAGCGCCACCACCTCCACAATCACCATCACCATCACCATCTTCAAATACATCTAAAAAATCTGTCACCGCACTTCCATAGTATAACAAACGAGAAGATCTAAATCATCCCCACCACCTCACCACCATCACCACATCCTTCTCCACAGTCAAACCACCACCATGTTCACCCAGAAGTATCCTAATTCGAACCAAAATCAATTTAAAATCCCAAATCCAAAATCAAAAGTAAAACTACTGGTTCTCCGGTAGAATAACTGGCATCATCACCGACAGATCCAGAATCAAAAGTAAAACCATAGAGGAGACTCGGATTTAAAACCAAAAATCCAAAATCAAAAGTAAAACCATTGGCATCATTGCTAGCAGCGAGCGACGCGGTACACACGATTCTCAGGTAGAATCAAAGTAGTTGAGCTGGGAGACAGTGATGATGCCATTGTAGGAGCATCATAGACATTGCAGCGGCTACATGAGTTGGGTGAGCTTCGAACACAGAGATGATACTATCGATGCTGCGTTGTGATGTCGGAGATGATGTTGTCGCTCTCAGAACGACGCCACCGCAACAGCTTTCGTCATGCTACGATCGCATCGACGAAGGCGCTCGCCTCCACTGACGGTTGTGTGGTAAAGAAAGAGATAAGAGAAATAGAGTAAAAGGAAATAGATAAATAATTAGGGTTTGGTAATGAAATTTGGTGGGGTGGATGGAGGTAGGATAGGTATATAGATTAATTTAATTTTAAAATGTTATTATTAATATTAAAATATGTAATTATTATCTAATTTTTGTATAAATAAACCTTAAACTTGAATTTTGAAATTGAAACTTAAAATTTAGGGTTTGGTGTAATTTTCACTGATGGAAGTTTAATAAGAAATCCAAAAAATTTGTAATAAGTGACCTGTCTCGAGTCGCAAATACCTTGTGGGCTCATTTTGGTCCGGTCTAATGGTATTTCATGACACATATTAAGGGGGGAAATTCCAATTGTTATGTTATATTCTTTATATAATTTTTTTTAATATACATATATATAAATGATCTAATGAACACCAATATTTAGCTAATGTTAAGTACTCATGACATGACACACCAATTAATTGGTGAATTATTAAATTCATGGGACATACCATTAACATATTCACCAATTAATTCATGTACCATGTCACCGGTGCCTAATATAAGCTAAGTATTGGTGCTCATTCAATTATCTCTCTCTCTCTCTCTCTCTCTCTCTCTCTCTCTCTCTCTCTCTCTCTCTCTCTCTCTCTCTCTCTCTCTCTCTCTCTCTCTCTCTCTGCATGTGCACGAGATCCATACAATATTTAATAGTAATCTCGAAAATTTAATAGTGGAAATTAGATACTCTACCAGTAAGTTTTTAAACTTTGATTAAATTCACAAATTCAACAATGACGTTTTTATACTGCTTATTAGCATCAGTATTTTGTAGGTTCGAAATCAGTTCAACTTACGATTTGTAATAACTAAAAAATCAAGCATTGTAGGAGAAATATTAGTTGCATGAACTATCGTAGAACAATAGAATACAAAAAAATCATAAATTAACAAGGAGAACTAATATTTTGGCACCATGCATATAGCAATAGAATGATAAGAAAGTTAAGGAAATGCCTCTTCTTGTTAGGTTTCCTCAATAGGTTACATGATAACATAAGCAAGTTAAGTAAATGAAAACCAATGAATGATCTTGAGAAGTAATAGTTCGACATTTAGATCCAAAAACACCTAGAGGTATATAATATGTAATTAAAATAATTAATAAAAAAAGCAACAAGTCACTTATTTATTTTTTCTTTTAATTTCGCATTATACACTTCTAGATGTTGTTGGGTATAAATGTCGCACTATTATTTTTCAATTAGCATCAGGGATATATATTGATTTATGATCCAATTTTGTCTAGATGAGTTAATCACTTCTCGTTCTTCCTTATTTTGATGGTAGTAATTATTGCCATTGAAATGTTAGAATAAGAATATTTTTAAAGTCAATGGATGAACCTGTTTGGGTTAGTGTAGAAAATGGTTAGACTGCCCCCATCTAACATTTGTTGCTGGTGTTTTTACACCAACTGATATATCTACTTGGACTAAAGATGATTTAGCTTAATGTAATTAAAATAGTAGAGGTGTCCACATTATCTCTATGGCTAATTTTCCCAACAAGTTTAAGCGTGTGTCCATGTGTGAGACTGCTAAGAATGCTTGAAATAATTTAAAAACCACACATGTAGAAACTACGACCGTTAAAAGCTTTAAACTTCAAATTGAGACCACTAGGTTTGAAGAAATTAGGATGAACGATTACAAATCATTTGATGAATTCCACGCAAAATTGAATGATCTAATGAACTCTAATTTTAATCTAGGTGAGCGATAGAAAGTGATGAGATCCCTACCTGGAAAATTTAGAGCTAAGGTCACAGCTATTAAGGAAAGCAAAGACCTAGATACTATTAAGATTGAAGAAATTGTAGGATCTCTCCAAATTTATGAACTTAGCCTACCACAGTCTAAGAAGAATAAGTATTTAGCATTAAACACTATTAAGGAAGAGACTAATAATCAAACTAATGATGACACTTAAGGATGAGGAGATTGCCTACCTTTGAAATTTAAGAAATTCTTTAGGAATAATAGGAGACTTCTTGATGAGTATAAATGCGACTCTAGTAAAAACAAGAAAGACAAAAGAGAAATACTAGGGATGCCTGGAAGAGGTCTCAGTCTGTGAGGTGTCATGAGTGACAGGATTTTAGACAAGTTAAATTCGAGTGCCCAAGTTATAAAAAAATCCTATGAAAGGATATGAACGTTATTCTCACTGTTGATGAGTCTAACTTCGATAATCAAAGTGAGAACTCGAATCATGATGAATGAGGGAATTATATGGCGTTCACTTCTAAGGTTAAGAGTAGACTTGTAGAGGAGAGTAGGACACTTGAGGACATAGAGCAATATGAATCTTTAAAGGAAGAATCAGAAGATGATTGGGATATACATGAGGCCTTTGACCAGCGTATGTAGAGAGCCTTAAGTTGAAAAATGTTAATAGCTTTGCCTTTAAGAAATTACATAAACTAGAATTAGAAAATGAGAGTTTAGTGATCAAACTTGAGAAGTCAACTTGAAAATTAAATGTTGAGGGTTGAGAAAGATTTCTTAGAGGTTAAGGTTAAATCTCTTACGAATGATCTCGAGAAATCTAGTACTCAACTTCAATCTTTTCTAGTGGTTCTAAGAAACTTGACAATAGCTTATGACTGAACAAACTTGCTGGTAATATGGGAGGTTTAGGCTTTAAAGAAACAAGTTTTCATACCACTACCCCATATAAAACCAAGTTTTCCCCTGCCTCCAACAAGACTAAGAGTATAGGAGTCCAAGGATCTAGGTCATTTGTGCAACATAAGTTCTCTCAACCTATGGTTCAAAGCTTTAAACCTAGAATTGCTCTTAGGTTCATTCTCATTTGTCACAATTGTGGTGAGTCAGGTCACATTAGACTTAGATGTCATAAATCCTTGGTTAGGAGCAACAAATAAGATCTTACTACTCATGTTATATACTTGTCTAATCAAGTGAGTCACTTAACTAATATGATGAGTTATTTGACTAAGACTACATCTTATTTTAAGAAGATTTGGATAAAAAAGAGTGAACTATCTGGTCAAAGTGATGTATAAATTGTTGCATTGCTCTTCATAGTAAAAGCACTTGTGTTTCTCATTTCGTAGGTCTTTAGGTGCATGCATCTGTATTGTTCAAGGTATCTACCATTCATGCATGTACTCTAAATATTTCCTTATCTCATTTGTTTTTTTTATTATTTCTTTTATTATTATAAAACCAAGAAGATTTTGAAAAAAGAAAAAAAGGATATTTTATGATTATAACACTTTAAAGTTATCGAACATGTTGTTTTATGATCAAATATTTTATGAATGATTGTTCAGAATACTTGATATAGTTTCTTCATATATCATGTGCACTACATACACTAAACCTTGTAAGTGAGTCTTGACCATATATGTGAGATTTGGGATGGCGGTCATCGGTGTTGTGATGTGGCTTTAAATATGGGTTGACCTTTAATTTGTTAACTTAAACTCATGTATATTCCCCAAAAAGAAAAAAAAAAAGAATTTCATATAAAAGGTATGAGACATCTTACGCTTTTATTCGTAACATTTATGACTCGAGTGATTAAATCTAGGATATCTAAAATTTGGTATTCTATAATCATCTGACTTGGAAGTTATTAGACTAAAACTCTTTACAATGATCATTTAGAGAGCATAATGAAGAAAAGTCTGTACATAAGATTCGAAAAATAAAAAATAAAATAAAATAGAGAGAAATGTGTGTGTGTGTGTGTGTGGAGGGGTGGGTGTGCACACACATAGATAATGGGAGAAAGAAAAGTTATACAATGAAAAATTAATATGAGTTGTTTTATTTAAAAGGTTTTAATAACACTGGATTTGACTTTCATTATTTGAGGAAAATATTCATTCACCAATGATTTCTTTGCACGTCTTTTTTCATTGATTTAAGATTTTGAAATTTATTTACAGGAGATTAGTGTACTTTTCACACATTGGTTGCTTACACAATATACTCCATATAGGTTTAAAATAAGTTATGTGGAAAAAGTTTGTTGTTTATGAATTATGCTTGTTTAAGTAAATAATTCATTTGAGTTGTGTTTTCACTACTTGATGTTATACTAAACAATCCATGAAAAATGTTATCTCAAAAAGAAAAAAAAATTCCCACCACATTTTTTGCATATTTTGTCCATGTGCATATTTTTTCATTCATTTTTTCTTTATTATTCATGATTATATTACTTGATTATATTAGTATTTATTCTAGGCGAGTTGAGTGGTATATGAGTTAGGGGAAGAAGTTGATACATTGTTGAGTAGAAATTGGTATATTGTTTAGTTTATACATTGATGAGTTTGTTTTTTTTTATATTTGACTTAGATGGAGTCATAAGATATTCTTTATGATTGATGATCTATCTAGCATAAAGTGTTGTTTTGCCTTATTGATATTATGTTTAAGTGTTTTTATATAATATGAATATCATATTCTGTGTTACTAGTTCAACTATTGTCTCAACTAGTCATGTTTAGTTTCTACATTATTGATGCACGTAGTATTACATGTTTTGGTATTATACATGTTTTTCCTTCTGTTTATATAACTTAGTTATGTGTTCAATTGTTAGTTTTATCTTGTTTTTACACATGGTATTGTTGATTTCACGTGTCTTAGGAAAGTGGTATGATAAGCTATTGAGTTGAAGTTTGGGAATTGAGTCTTTAGATTAAAAATGTTAGGTTGTGTTGACTTTGATTTTAATTTTAAAAAACTTTGTCACGGAATTTCAAAGAGGAGTTTGTTAGGTCTAAATTGTATTGGCTAATTCCATGTCCAAAATCATAATTATTGAGTTATAATTAAAGCCAAAAGATTCGGGGTGGGGCAGTATATGTCTTGAAGAAGCCAGAGATGGAATAAAGAGAAAAATGCGACGCAAAATCAGTCTCAATCGCCCTTCAACCTCTCGAGCAATTTTACCAATACATTGACCACTCACTAGTCTAGCGTCCAGTGCTCTAGCAGTCGTGCCACCGCTCGTTGAACGCGAGGCTGGAGCTCGGGCGGTGGTTATATCAAGCTAAACCCTAGTTCGCAATTTTATGATTTTTCGCAATCCCATACAACCTCACACACTTCATGCTATATACACAAGTCATAATTCGTCCCAAATATTTTTTGCATTGTTGGTTGATTATTATTTCATACAAGAGAACGTCCTTTAAAGATCATAAACATATTCAATAATTCTCTTGAATCAACCACAATATCAAAATACAAAAGATCAAACTCCAAAAATCGTTACCTTCACAAATAAATTTTCAGAGTTATGAAGTTAGAAAGAAACAACTATTCTTGGGTGTGGGTGTGGGTGTGGGTGTGGGTGTGTATTGGCGCATACAATATATATCATAATAATCTCATAATAAAATAGTGGAAATTAGATACTCTACCTATAAGTTTTAAACTTCGATTAAATGTATAAATTCAACAATGACTTTTTTATAGTGCTTATTAGCATCAATATTCTGCATGTTCGAAATCAGTTTAATTTAGGATTTGTAATAACTAAAAAATCAAGTAATATAGAAGAAATGTTAGTTGTTGGAACTATTGTAGAACAATAAAATACACAAAAAATAAAAAATAAAAATAAAAATCATAAGTTAACAAGGAGAACTAATATTTTGGCGTCATGCACACTAGCGATGTTATATGTAAAACATTGCATTCCCTAAACAAAAATGAGAAATATTTTATTCTTAATCGTAATGATTTAGCAATTGATTGAAGCTATTTAAATGATTTGCTAAACCATGAGCAATAAAATATCCAATCATTATCACAACTAATTACTAAAAGATTTGACATTTAGGCTTACTTGCATTAATAAGACACACTTTCTCGATTTTAATCCAAAAACTATGTTCATAATTTAAAATTTTAGAAAGAGGCTCGCAACCATTCAGTAGACTATCTACTATACAAATAATGTCTAGATGATCAACATGGAGGTGATATGCCACAATATATTACCCTAATTTTAGCTAGTGATGGTTGATAATCAATTTTCAATACACGGAACAAACATCATTGAGAATTCATTTAATTAAGAATCTTCTAGTTATTCAATTAATAATTATTCAAATTCTCATTTGGCATTATTATTTAATATATTTAGAGTTATTGAAATTCTAGTTCAATTCAGTGTTTGCTCAATTATGTTAATATTAGCTACGATCTTTCTTTCTCTTCTCCTTTAAAAAGTGAAATTCTTATCTAATATGATGTAGCAACATCTACCAGGGGAATAATAAAATGGCTCGTGTTATATCACTAACGATATTACAATTATGAAGTGCCAAAATGTCCAAAACCCATCCTCCTGCCAAAATATTGCCTATCTCTGTCTTCTTATAAAAACTTGGAAGAAAGTACAGAAATATTGAACACTGCAAACTCTGGTGACCTCTTTATTTAAGCTGTTTAACAATTACACAAAAAGGGGGGGGGGGAATTAAGAAAATGTATAATTTGTTTCTCAAGAAAAAATGATAAAAATGTTGGAAATAGAACTATAAAGATATGCAATATTTGAAATTTTTGGAATTATACAAGACAAAAAAAGAAAAGCTATGGCTTTACCTGGGTGGCATTCGAAGTTAGCGAAATAGAAGCCGAGGAGCCTGAAGAAGAAGACAATGGAGAGAGGCCGACGTTGTACGCCATAGTTCCATCTGGTTGGAGTAGACCATAATTCCTCTCTGAAGTCGGACCGGGCTTCATATCCTCATTAAACAAAGCAAACACATAAATTTCTAGTCTCCTGTTTGGCCTTAATGGAGTCCCTTCATTTTCCAGTTGCCTTCTCAACAAATTTCGATTATATATTGCTGCATTCTCAGCAGTTGCACCGGTTTCATCCTGATCCCTTTCGATGGCCAACCCATTTCTGATACCATCACTTCTATCCCTTCATACCCCATTTTAGCCAGGGCAAATATTACAGCATCCACTTGTGCATATAACATGTTGTCATAATGTTACTTTGTGTTAGGGTCAATCATTCCTGAATTAGGGTTGAAAAGAACATAATCTAAAGAAACCCTATTGGGATCATCTTTATAAGCAAAATAAGGATATGCATTGATCCAAATGGTGCCTTTGTAGTTGCCAAAAACTGCAGAAACTGAGGCATTAATTCATCGATCTCGCTCCGAAAACTTCCTTATCAAGGTGGATATGATACTTCGAGAACTGCTAAAGAATTGGGAGTCGAGACACGAATAAATTGATCTAACCCTAATTTTACTAGGGCTGCATTAATGCTCACCATGGCTGGTACAAGATAAGTCATTAGTGTGGTGTCGTCCCCTGTAAAAATCTCGTTCCCAACCGTGATTCCTGTAATTTTCGTGGCTGGAAAATGGGGTCTAATATGGGTGCCTACCCACTGAAGGGCTTGTTGTGGATCCATCAATGTAGAGAGCATCTGGTAATCTACTGTGACAATTAGTTCAATATTGGAATTGGAAAATCCTGTCAAAACTTGAGGATTTCTGTCGTAAATTCGGGCTTTTGTTAGCTTGAACAATTGTAATAGATTAAGCACTTCATGAAGAGGTGGTAAATTATTGCCTACTTGACCATAATTAATGCCGAGTGACTCTACTTCTTCAGGAAAACCAAGACCTGTTCAATCCACAATGTACTGTTTAATTAAATTTAAACACCTAATCAAGAAGATGTTTAAGATCAGAGGGAGAGTATATACCTGATAAAAAGATAAAGAATCCAACAATAATATTTGCAGCCCGTTTGATTCCCATTTTTATGAAAATGTATTTTTCTCTCTTCTTTTCAATCATACATTCTTCATTAAAATAATATTTCACGTAAATCAAAAAAATTTTCGTATTTTTCAATTACACATTCTCCATCAATCTACTATTCTAAAATGCATTTTTTTTCATAAAAATGGGAATCAAACGGGCTATTGATATGCCAATTTTGCTTAGAAATGTTTCCATGGTAGAAAGAGAGAGAAAATAGTTTTTGGTTCTAGAGAGAGAAAGGGAAGCGATCTTTGAAAGCAAGAGCAAGGGGTTTGGCTAGGTTTTGGCCCTGGTAAAGAGGATTTATCCAAGAGCAAGTCTTTTTGGTTCCCAAGTTCCTAACGAAGGGGTAAAGAGGAAATGAAATGAGCCCTGCTATACATACAGGGGCCTGTTTTATAGGCTTCTGCTAGGACACACACAAAGGAGAGGGCCCCACAATTTTTTTTAATACATTGTGGGGCCCGCCCTACAGGCCCCTCTGAGGTCTAAGTTTGAACGACTTGGTCTCCTCATTTTCTTCTCTCATAGGCTCTTTTGGTACACCCCCACCCTCCCCCACGACACACGCTTTCTCAGTTCCTTCACGGTAAAGAAAGGATCAACTCAACTAAATGGCTGTAAAAATTATATTTGGCCTTTCCCTTATAAAATTTTCAGCTAGAGTTAGACTGAAAAGTTTTCAGGTATCCAACTTCAGATTTCCACTAAATTGGCCGTATGAAATTAAAAAAATTAGTTATTCCTCCAAAAGTTCACTATTGTTGGAAAAAGTTTTCAAACATAAAATTATATTTGTTTGCTTTTATTTGAAAAACTGTCAACCAGTGGTTAGCATAACAAGCCATTATTTAATTAATCTTTATCCTGAAAATTAAAGAAAAAAAAATTGTTATAATATCTTTTGTGGTCATTCTTCGGAAAAAGAAAATTATAAGCAGCACTAAAAGCAAAACAGCACCAGATTTTTGTATAATATCTGTGCTAATGATGTCAAATGTGGTCACAATATGAATCCCAGTGATATTCTTAATGATCATCATTACACGCATCTTGATTCATTAAAAAATCAGTAAAAGATAAAAAAAAGAGCTTAAAGAAGACTGGTGGGATTCTAGTGGCAAATAATAAAACCATATAAATACAATGATTTTAATGAATTTGTAATAAATTTATGATAACCCTTTTGACAAAGAAGACAAAGAAAGCGTGTGTAAATTTTGGTGGGCGATTCAAAGATAAAAACTAAGTGAAATGGATCAAAGAATAATATTGTTTGGTAAGTGAATAAGAGGTGGAATACGTGGGAATGATAAGACGTTAGTGTCATTATCTTAGTTGTTTTTTCTTTTTGTTTGCTGATGCAAAATCTGGCCTGAAATGACTTTTTTCTCGCGAAAAATTGGATTTTCAAACAAGATCCTCGCCGGAACAAAAGGGATAATTAAAATTTATCCTGTTGTGTTTTAAGATTCACAAGTGATTCTTAAGAAGTTTTGTTTTAGGATGATCTATATGACATTTTAACCTCCGATGTCTATGTTTAAGATCCACAAAGGTGTCTGGTGGAGGGGGATTGTTGGGGGAAAAAGATGGAAACTCGAAACTCCAACAGTGTTTCCACTAAGAAAAAGTAAACTAAGACTAGGGGATTGTGTAGCCTAGCTAGCTGGGATAAACCTTTTCTACGTGTCACCTAGTTAAGATAAGTCGGGCATAGCCGCCAAACCTGGAAATATATAGTCTTGGTAGGAGGTGTATAGATATGCTTGATACAGATAACTGATACAAATTGCAATGAACAGAAGCCATAGAAACAACCAACAAATCAAATTGCAATGGATAGGAAAATTTGGACGTCTTGGAGGAGCCGAGGCCCATGTTCAACACAGTGTCCTTAAAGTAATATTTGCCCCCTCACCAAAATACTGCGAGCGCTTGCTTCCCAGGATACAGCGGCGTGAACTACAGCTGAACAGTCGAACTGATAGAGCGTCGGAACGGAATCACCAAGTGACTGGAATGAAGCAGGAATTCGAAAACTAGAAGTAGAGAGATTTCGTGTAGTTGTTGTGTCTGAACTGAAGAGATTATTCCATATATATAGGCAAGGAGGAGCATTTGCCTCTTAATGCAGTCATTACTCTGCCATTTTAATTCAGCCACAATATGTGGTTTGCATTTCGTGGCCAATTTTCAACTCACTCGGTCCGACATTCGTATATGGAGGTCGCGCCCACACAAGTTCAAGGCTCGAAGGCCAAGTCGGTCCAAGATTTGCACCCCCTCCCCCCCGCGAGCGCGTAGACCACGGAGGAGTCTCTATGCAACAAATGGTTGCACCTTACAAATTGTTAACCATATATAAATTGATCCACAAACTCATTTTTATCCGATGTGGGATAACTATTTAAGTTTTCCTCATTTTGCCACATTTTTCCAATGTGGGATGGCACTATTTATAGTCCACATATATTCCCATTTTTCCATTCTTAACCAATGTGGGATTGTAA
This sequence comes from Osmanthus fragrans, assembly GCA_019395295.1. Lineage (NCBI taxonomy): Eukaryota > Viridiplantae > Streptophyta > Magnoliopsida > Lamiales > Oleaceae > Osmanthus > Osmanthus fragrans. The sequence goes on from CM033362.1 coordinate 10,429,361, forward strand.
TCCCTTTTAAAGGCTCCTCTTCCAAACCCAACTTTCACTCAATGTGGAATTTTATAGAATTGAGCATGTGAAAAGAATGTTTTGGAACAACCAGGTCCTAGCAGCCCAAAAAAAATTGGGGGCAGACCCATGTGCCCCCCCCACCCCACCCCTTCACCTCTATATCTTCAATTTTGAAACCCCCAACTCCAAATAATTGGCTCCGTCACTGATTTCAGCTACTCTATTCTGGTTTATAATTTGAACAGTTTACAATAGTTTTAAATACGTAAAAGAATTAAAATATCTTGTAAGTTGTGTTGTCTAGTAATATATAATTCAATATACTTACGGCTTACCAAACATGCAATGCGAAAGATTTTTCGAGACTACATGAACTCAAAACCGATATTTATTGATGGGACTTTTAACTTTATGCATGTTAAGAATATTAATGGCCCAATTCAAGATGTAGCCACGATGGAATGACAAGATAAGCAAATTGAGGAAATGCCTCTTTTTGTTAGGTTTCCTCAATGGGTTACGTGATAAGATAAGCAAGTTAAGGAAATGAAATAAGTGAATTATTTTTATATGTAACAACTGAAATACATGAGTTTTTTCTGATAAGTTTCCTCAATAAAGACCCAAAGGGAGCACCCAAAAGGCACATGTAGTGCACGTTATAAAGGGGACACTAAAGAAGTTTTAAGAAGGAGATAAGTGATTTTATTTTTTGATACAAACAAATCTTTTCTTGAATTAATGGAAAAAATACGGTTGGATATCAACTACTTTAAACTATAACACATTTCTTAAATACGATTTAGAGCAACCATTTTGCAAAACTTTAGTGACATTAGATAAAAAGTAAGCTCATGTTTGATGGCTATTATTTGACAAAAACAATGTTTTGAATGGTGAATTTTTGGAAAATGTGTGATTAAAAAGTAAATAAAAATTTTAGGTTTACGTATAGAATATTTTATTGTATGAATGTATAGTTGAAAATGAATATGTATGAAAAAATGGTTTTTAAAAAAAGCACATCAAAAAGGGGCTAAGTGAGAGTTCGTATACACTGATATTCGTCCACAGTTATTCGATTTAATCGCATGTGGATCATTGATGGATGGTTTAAATCCATTTAATATCAAAATAGTAATATTATTGTTATCAATGATTACAAGTAATGACATATTTTCCAAACAAATAATCATTAGTAACATACATAATTTGATAAATTGATTTCATCGTATTACATTAGCTAAAAACACATTATATTTCTAAGATTATTTGTCGCGAAAATCCCTCGAGAAATCTTGATCCGAACTCAAAACAATCAACCAAACGAATACCGATCAACAAGTTCAACCCAAATTAAACCAACACTTTGGTTACCTCAAGTTTTCACCCTCACGCGGTTGCTCTCTTCTAACCCACAAAGGATCAATGTTAATGACTACAATATCACAAAGGGAGGAAGAATTAAAGGAAGGAGCAATGGTTGAATCTTTCTCCACCAAGTTGGCTGCCTCTCTCTCTCTCTCTCTCTCTCTCTCTCTCTCTCTCTCTCTCTCTCACGAACGCTTCTCTATTGTAAGTCAATCCACACACACACACCCACCCACCCCATAGGAAATGGCTGGAAGAAGAAGCAAAATATATGGATGCATTAGGTTACTAAATTTGGGCCTAACTTATCCATTTAAATGGGCCAAAGATATATGTGTTCAAATGGGTCAAGTTAATGGATCAACAATAATTTAAAATCACACACTAATCAAACTACAAATCCAACTCATACTTGGTAACAAAACTTGATCGAAAGATATTTTCTCATTCTTTCCTTTAGAACTCATTTTTCTTTCTTTTTGTCTTTCTCTCTTGATTTTCTCTTGAGCTATCTCTCTATTTATAGAGTTTTGATCCTTACCTCGTAAGAATTCTCTTGGAAGAAAATCTGGTAAAACATTATATTTTCTAGGTAAAAAATGAATTTCAAAATTAAAACGTGACAAATTGGCTTGCCACCTTGCAAAAATTTGATTTGAGATAAGATTATTTACATCTTTTTGCAGAACGTCTTTTGAAACTTTTTAATGTCTGTCTTGACAAGAAATGTCTTGTTGATGAGATCATCTTGAAATTAGATAATACATAGCACTAATGAAAAAATTTCTTGTTTAACAGTGAAATAGTTCTTTTGAGCACCGATCCATATTCCATAATGGTATCTAACTAGCCGTTCTTGATTTTGAATTTTCTGTTTTAAAATTTCCTCATAACCTATATTGGATGCATCAGTCTCAACTATGAAAAAGGCTTCTGGGTTGACAATATTGAGACATGGAAGTGCTTTAACTGCTTCCTTAATCGTTTTGACTGCTATTGTATGTTCTTAACTCCATTTTAGTGGATTTTTATTGAGTCTTTGATAAAGTTGTTCCCAAACTTGCCTAATATTTTTAATAAAATCAGTAAAATAATTGACACATCCTAAAAACCTTTGAAGACTTGTCTCAACTAGTATTTCATCTAAAAAATTTTTGGAAATTCTAGGCTGCTCTGGATTAGAGTAATTGTTCATTGATAAAACTCGTGTCCTAAAAATTTAATTTTTTCTTGATACAAAATTATTTTCTTAGCAGAGACTGCTAGTCCATTTGACTTAATTACTTAGAAAAGGATATTTGAATGATTGAAATGTTGCTCTAAAGTCTCTGAGTATATTAGAACACCATCAATGTAAACAATTAAAATGTTTTGATATAGATTAAAAACGTTATTCATTATTTTTTGAAATTTAGAATGAGCATTTTTTAATCCGAATGACATTATATTTCATTCATATTGTCCAAATCGAACATTAAAAGTAGTTTTGTATTTATTTTGTTCAGTAATTTAGATTTGCCAAAAACTAGATTTCATATCAAACTTTGAAATATCACTACCTTAAGAAGTTTATTTAAAAGATCCTTCTTTTGAGGCAAGGGATATCGAATCTATTGAAGAACTTTATTTAATGGTTTGTTAGTAATAACTAGTCTTGGAGCACCTAGAAAGTTGAATAGCTCAAAAGAGATTTACTAGGACGAATTAAATTTTTTTCTAATAAATCACTGATTTCTTTTACACAATAATCATGTAATTCCTTATTCATTTGAATAGGCCTTGATTTTGCAAAAATTCTTGATTCATTAAAATTAGACTGGCAAAGAGACGATATGTTTCTTTCTATTCCAAAAGTCATTTGGGATAGTGTAACATATATCTGATTCTATTTGTTCTTGAAATTTTTTTTTTTCTTTCTTCATTTTTAGGTTCTTGAATTTGTTCTGCAATTCGTTTATATTTACTTCTTTGAGAAACTTAATATGTTGTTTCTTATAATTTTAATTATTTTTGAAATTTAAGTTTGTTTTAGAGCATTTACATCTTTGTATGAAGGAGGATTGATAAATTTGAAGAAAAATTGTTGACCAAAAATTGTAGTCTCCAACCCTTCTACATTGGCTTGAAAATGATAAATGTGAACTATAAAAAATTGTACCAAGAATTACTTCTTGATCTAAATCTTTTACCAAATAGAAAATATTTTTAAAACAAATATTTGAATTATAAATATCAACTTTTGAAAGTTTATATTGAATATCAAATTTCTTTTCACTAGTACCATAGAGTCGCTTAGTGGTTTTTTCAAAATATTTTGAATGAATCAATTCTTTTCTAAGGTCTCGAGTTTTTATTTTGAATTCTTTATTTACTATAATTATCTTTTGACAATATCATTTTCTAAAGATTTTGTCTTTAAAATGACAACTTCAATCCTTACATCATTCATATGACGTTCAAGCTTTGATATTTGATTTTTCATTTCACTGATTTAAGATCTTATATCAGAATTGGTAACTTTAGATGTAGATTTTCGTTTAAATCTGTTAATTAGTTGAGACGTACTAAATTGTTCCCTTGGTTTTTCTTTTGGGCTTAATAATTGATTGACTTTCTTTTTTAATTGAGGATTTTCTATTTTCTCAATTATTTCTTGAATAGTTTCTTTTTCTTTTTCTATTTTCATAGGACACTTGTTAGAATAATGACCCATTTGTTTGCAATTCCAACAAGTAACATTTTTGGTTTTATTGGATTTTTGAAATTTTTTCTTGTAAAATTTTCTTTTTTGAGATTTTTGGTTTTTCTCTTCCCTAGAATAAAATTGTTTTCTGAATTTTATTGGATAAGATTTATTTTGTTTTTTATGTTTTGAAGAATGAGTAATGACTTTTTCGAAACCATATTGTTCATAAAATAAACCAAGTTCTCGACGACTTTCAGATCTTGTGCTTTTGAGTTTTGATTTTAATTTCATGTCATTACATAATGCCAATCCTTCTTTATTGACGTAGCTTAAGATTTCACCATAAGTTAGAGATGCATACAAAATTGTATTATTATTTTGGTTTTTTATTGTGATTCTTACTCTTTCAGCTAAGAGTTTTGGAAGACCAGAAATAATTCATTCTTTCTAAAAGGATTTAAAACAATCTTCCCTTATTAAAAATTTAGTGAGGAAGATATATTTGTACCAACGAAAATCATGAAGTTTTGGACATGTTAAATTCATTAGGATTTCAGAGGATCTTTCTTGTAATGAAATAGGACTTCCAATGAAATGTTTGACTACAGCAAGCAGAAATGTAAGCATGCTGTCATTTTGTCCATTGGGTTTAGTGGCGTTAATTACTTCATCACAATCATTGTTAATGAGGTAATTAGTCCACCGTCCGTTTAATTAACTGAAGAGACCTGTTAATATATTACTGAAAGCAGCCTCTTCAGGAATAAATCGAATAAAATAAGTCGAATGGCACATAGCCATGTCTTCAATGACATGAATAATTTGATATTCCGCCTTTCCATCAATATTCCATTCGATTATCTCATCTCCGTTATAGGAGGTTTTTTATTTCATTTTTTGAGAGGAGAAGCAATTACCTCATTTTTCCATGAGAAAAAATAATTTCTTCCATCGGAGGATGCTCCCATTGAAAAGTTTCTCCACTTATTGTTTTGCAAGTTTTTTTGTCAGTATGGGTCATATTGACATTTTTTTTTCCAAAAACTTTAATTTTAGCCAAAATTTTAAATCTTCGGGATAAGAATAAAAGTCGTCCCAGAATGATTCTAGTTCCTCTTTAGAAAACATCTTTTTTAGATTTTTTCTAAAGATTTTCATTTGAGGTGTGTTATCTGTTTTGAATTCTCTTTTTCTATTTATAGAAGAAATATCATTCAATTGTTTTCCAAACCTTTCAGATGGTGAAGGAGGTTGAATATCTTAAAAAATAGGAGACTCTGATCATGCTAATTCAAAGTTAAACTCATCTTCATATTGATGTTTTGGAATATTTTGGTTGAAATCAACTCCTTTTAACTTTTTGGAAGAAGTTGAATGCATGGTTTATGAAATCTCTCAAAGATAGGATTGTATCTAGAAGAGGTGGAACGTCTAGAACAAGAAGGAATATCAAATATCATCTTAACATTTCCATTAGGATAATTTATTATTTGATGAGTGTCTTTTGGTTTTTCTATTTCAGGAATATTGACTTTTTCAAAATCCCATTCTAAAGATCTTGAGGGTCTATTTCAAGGAATTTTTTTTTGGAAAGATAGTATTTGAATATAGAGAATTGACTTCCAAAAGAAGTGTTTTCTCATCACTTTGTAATATATACAATATATTACGACAAATGATTTTGAGTGTTCATCAAAATCAAGATTTTTTTTTTTTTTTTTTTTTTTTTTTTTTTTTTTTTTTTTTTTTATCTGAAGAGCAAGAGAGTTTAATATAGCTCCATCATTCGAATCAATTGTATAATTTGATAAAGGTTTGATAATAATGGATCACTTTCTAAGTTAGATTGTAAAACTAAAAAGAAAATTCTCTAATTTGAGATGTTTTTTATCTCTTGAGATTAAGAGAACAAGTATGTCTAGGCCAAATCTAGACAAAGGTTTGACAGCAATTTGAACTAAACCTATATGAAGAAATTTATGTCTTCTTATGGTTTCTAATTACTTTACTTGAAAGTAACTTTATTTCAGCAGTTTGATTTTTGATAGGTAAAGTTTGTTCACAAGTCTTGATAGTATAATCTTGATGAAAATCAAACCTTCCTATTTCATAGATAGTTTTCTTTTCTACCTTAGAAATAGTCCAATTATGATGCCTTTCTTCTATATGAGCAATATGAAGTTCTTAATTATTTAAGGTAGAATAGTAACTTATAATTATTGTCTGATTCCTCATTATCTTGAAATTTGCTATTTAAATGACTAGTTCTAAACCTAGAACTATTTGACCTGCTAAACCAACTTCTAGCAAAGGACATCTTGAGCAAAGTAATACTTGTTGTATTTTAATTTAATCATATTAAGAATAAGAATCACATAATTATCAATCAATCGAATTCATACCTGCGGAAGACATCATTGATATGAATAATAACAGTTGGATCTTTCCCTCATTGCTTCTCACAAAGTATCAGCCGTCAATAAGACAAGCCAATTAATTATCAACAATCGGAGAGGAGAGGGGACCTAGCTTTTATATAGGAATCAAATAGAGTCATCCCATTAACGACTTAAACCCTAATTAGGGTTTACATATTTTCGGCCCACATAATTAAATAACCACATTAAATAAAATATAGCCCGTAAGGTGTACATCGACTCGAGTGATCACTTCACATATTGGGCCCAATCACAATATCATTCAGAGTCATACGTCTAACCCGTAAAATTCACAATCAAATGGGAAGCCCACATATAGAATTATTCTAATATTCTCCCACTTAGGCAAACATTTGATTGCTATATCAAAACTTTTGACATCCGGGTTAGACTACATAGGTGACCACAAAAATATAGCTCCAATGATAACACCTTACGCATCATGATCCGGTCCAACAAGAATATTAACACCGAACATGGAAGTCATTACACCAATTAAACGATGTAAGATCATTCCATAGCTACAAATGTCAACATTCTTATCGACATGGATCACCATCCTCCAACCAGTGTGGTTGTATGTGGTATGAACTTAACACCAAATGTGATAAAAAAAACTGTGTTAATTCATATCGGTCCTCATAATGCTACTAATCAAAATGAAGCAACATGTCTCTAAAAGAGATCCATTTTATGTCTTTATCTAGTATATCTCGAGATTATAATAATATCATAATGAAAGACATAAGTCAAATGCATGCTCAAAAAAATTTATGGATAGGGAAATATATATTTTATTATTAGAAGGGGTTGTACCCGAAAAACATATAGGTTGCCTACGTATCCCGTGTAGGGATCAAGCCAAAACGTAGTTCTTTATATAAATAACTCCCACTAACCAAAATTATCAAAAGTTTCCACAATACCCATATTAGTAACATGTATTTTAAAAACTTTGGGAGCGAGTCTCTTAGTCAAAGGATCCACAATTATTTCCTCTGTATTGATATGCTCTATTTTTGTGTGCCCTTCCTTGACTCTGTCTCTAACCACCAAATATTTGATGTCAATATGTTTTGACCCACCAGAACTTTTATTATTTCTTGAAAAGAATACTGCTGCGCTGTTATCACTATAAATAGTCATTGGTCTCGGATGGAATCAACAACCTTCAATCCAGAAATGAAATTTCTCAACCAAACGGCTTGGATTGTAGCCTCATAACATGCTACAACTTCAGCCTGCACAGTAAAGGATGCCACTAGAGTTTCTTTAACACTTTTCCAAGAGATAGCACTACTAGCAAACATGAAAATATAACCGGAGGTTGATTTCAAATCATCTTGACACCCAGAAAAATCAGAATCTGAGTAACCTACCACCTCAAGGTGATTTGAACAATGGAAGGTAAGCATGTAACTTTCATTTTTCTTTAAGTATCTCATAACTTTCTTAGTTGCTTTCCAATGCTCTTGTCCTGGATTTGATTGAAACCCACTTAGAACACTGACTACAAAGGCTATATCCGGTCTAGTGCAAACTTAAGTATACATCAAACTCCCCACAGCACTAGCATATGGTATTGCATTCATAGATTCTCTTTCAAGCTCATTCCTTGGACATTGGACTTTGTTAAACTTATCCCCTTTTATGATAGGTACATCACCAGGTGCACAGTTCTGCATATTGAACATTTCTAGAACACGTCGTATATAAGCCTTCTGAGAAACTCCCAACAAGCCACGATTTCTATCACGATGTATTTCAATACCAAGTACATAAGAAGCCTCTCCAAGATCTTTCATCTCAAAATTAGCAGACAACATTTTCTTTGTCTCATGAAGCAATCCCAAGTTACTGCTAGCAAGCAAAATGTTATCAACATATAGGACAAAAAAATAAAATTTTTCCTACTAGTTTTGAGATAAATGCATTGATCAACTGTATTTTCAACAAAACCAAGAAAATTCACAATCTCGTCAAACTTCAAATATCACTGTCGTGATGCTTGCTTGAGACTATATAAAGATTTATTCAACTTACTCACCAAATTTTCTTTTCCCTTCACAACAAAGCCTTCAGGTTGTCTCATGTAAACCCTTTCAGAAAGATCTCCATTCAAAAAGGCAGTCTTTACATCCATCTGATGAAACTCCAAATTATAGTGTGCCACAAGTGCCATGATAACTCGAAATTTTTTTTGGACGAAACAAGTGAGAAGGTTTCATTATAATCAATGTCCTCTCGTTGAGTGAACCCTTTTGCAACCAATCTTACCTTCTTTCGTTCAACATTCCCTTTCGAATCCAGTTAGCTTTTGAAAATTCACTTGTTATCTATAGCTTTAGCATCTGGGGAAAGTCCAACAAGTTCCCAAACTTTATTCTGTTCTATAGAATTCATTTCATCTTTCATAGAATTTATCTATTTATCTGACTCAGGACTGTCAATGCTTGATTACAAGTAACATGATCAAAAATATGCCCAATATTAAAACCAGTCTCTAATAAATACGTAATGTAGTCACTGAACAATGCATATCTCATTTCCCTTTGTGATTTCCTAACTTGTGGCTCAGAAACTGACTCAATCGTTGTTTGTGGAGGAACCTGAAGTTCCTCTTGGTGCCCAGGTTCTTCATTAACAATTTCAAGTGGTTGAGATATAACTTTTTCCAGTACAACAGGGACTGAAACAACAACTGGACTTGGTTCAACAAAAAATTCCTTCAATGTAGAACTTCCACTATCACCAAAATCGTTCTCCAGAAATTTAGTAGTGATTGACTCAACAATTCTAGTACCACGATTTGGATAGTAGAATTTATATCATTTTGATCTATCTGGGTACCCATTAAAATAGTCGGGAGTGGATTTTGGGTCCAATTTCTTTCCTAAAAGATTATAAAACCTAACCTCGGCTGGACATCTCCAAACTTTGAAATGAGCCAAACTTGACTTACGTCCTGTCCATAATTCAAAAAGTGTCTTTGCAACAGCTTTACTTGGAACTCTATTCAAGATATACATAACAGTTTCAAAGCTTCACCCTATAGGCATTATAGCAAAATTCGTTCTGCTCATCATGTTCTTGACAATATCTTTTGGAGTTCGATTTCGTCTTTCAGAAACGCCATTCTGCTCAGGTGCCCCTGGCATAGTGTATTGAGGCACTATCCCACAACTTTGTAAAAAACTTTGCAAAATCACCAATGTTTTGACCAGACTCGTCATACTTGTTATAGTACTTACCACCACGGTCAGATTTACAACTTAATACATTTTCCACATTGTTTCTCTACTTCCATTTTGAGAATCTTGAATTTCTCAAGTGCATGAGATTTGTCGTCAATGAGGTAAACATATCCATATCGTGACAAATCATCAATAAAAGTTATGAAATATTTGTTCCCACATATGGTAGAAGGCAAAGGTCCACTAATATCACTATGTATCAAGTCCAAAATAGCACTGCTCCTAGTGAAACCTTTCCTTGTAGACTTAGTAAGCTTTCCTCTTATACAATCCATACAAGTCTCAAAATTAGAGAAGTCTAGAGAGGCAAGTATCTCAACTTTTACACATCTTTCCATTTTATCCCTTAAAATGTGACCTAGTTGCTTATGCCACAATATAGAGGATGATTAATGAATTAGAGACCTTTTCTTTTTGCAGCACTTACATGGATCATTTTTCTTTATAGTTCTTTTGGGACCACCAGAAGTCTGACCACCAAAATTTTTATTTTGCTTATTGTGATGTAACTTATTTCCCTTGCTGAACTTAGACTTATGGTTATGAGAAGACCCATTGTTCTGTGATGGCTGAAAAGTCAATTACACAATTTCAACTATCTCACGCTGCATCCTACACTCCTTTTGGGCACGCACTGCAATAAGGTCATTTGAATTACATTTATCCCACTGAGCATTATATGCAACTTTAAACTGATGGAACTGATTAGGAAGGCTATTTAAAGTATGATAGACTAGGAAAGGCTCCGCAATGGGAATGTCAAGAGCCTTAAACTTAGATGATATATTTATCTTCATGACGTACCCTAACACCACTTGTACTATCATATCTCATATTCATTAATTTGTTCATCAGATCTCTAGTTTCAACTTTATCATACTTAACAAATCTCTCTCATTTGGCATCCATAAAACCTTTGCATTCTTATTGTTTGTGAAAACATTCATAACGAAATTATATATAGAGCGCTTAATAATTTTCAAACAAATTTTATTGGCCCTTTTTCACTTTTCATACTCAGCCGCATATTTATCTGTGGTTTCGAAGTGTTTTTTTTTTGGCAAAATCCAAGCCCAAAAGACCAAGTTACTCCTACGTCTTGTTTTCATCTCACATAGTTATTTCTAGTCAAAGTTTTAATAGCAGACGGTTGACTCGAAAAAAGATGAGGCATTTAAAATTGTGGAAACATATAATATCATCCAAACATAATGCATGCAGTCAACGGATGATAAGATATCCATCTAATTAACATGGACTATCAATTAGATAATCCGTAATTAAAGTTAGATCCATAAGAATCTTATTACAGTAAGAGCTTAGATGCATCATTATAAAGTTGCATTTGGGCTGACAATACAACATGTTGTATGGTACTCTTAAAATACATCATGAAGCATATTAACAAAGCACATTGATTTTCGAAATACCAACATCTTTGGGCAGAAGGATATTTCTATACCCAAATAAACACGTTAACTGCCTTATGCCAATTTTCAAAATATCACATATAATAACACATTTGGGCAAGATACTATAAGCAATAATTCAAAATGAGATACTAACGCCTTTTAATTTATTATTATTATTATTTTATTTTATTTTTTTTCGATAAAGAAAACCGAATAAATAATAATGAGTGTGCCACTTTGACAGCTACCACCCATTTTTATTTCTAAATATTTTTCTTAGTGGGAAAATAAGGACCGTCTCAAAATCCATGAATAATTCAATCACTAAAACAATAATTACGCAACAAATCATATTTATCAATCGATAAAACGTAAAATTCATACGTGATTGAGAAACAAAATTGGCAACATGATTTCAATATGTTGGATATTAAAATTTAAATGGACAAATAATAATAATAACATTTAAATAGACAACAATTTCAATGAAAATAAAAAAAAAAAGTCGTCAATTTTAAATTATTATTATTATTATTTTTAACGGGTCGAAATTAGTGTGTAAGTCAAAGCCATTTAAAGTTTCAAATTTAATCCCCTTTTCGAAAATTGCATCCTGACCCTAGATTTAAAATAAAAATAGGTCCTCCAACTTTTCAATTTACAAGCAGGCCCCTTTTTTTATTATTTACAAAATCAACCCCAGAATCATATTGCAAGTAGGGGCTGCAATTTCTCAAATTGCAACACATGCCCCCGTCTGCCCCCGTCTTCAACACTCCAAAAAATCGATTTTGAATTTTGAAAACCCTAGCTTGCCCTTTTCTTCTCCCACCGGCGCCGCAATCGGCCGAACAAAAAAACGCCGCACCCACGCAGCAGTAGGGCACCGGTCGGGGTTGCCCTTGCGAGCCCTGCAGCAGCGTCCAATGCTGCTGTCCCTGGGCTCACGTGCGGTAGCCGCAAGGTTGCCTTGCGGCCTCGTCGCGCTGCCGTCATGCCGTTGATCCAGCCACACACACCAAACCAATCAATAATTTTTCCCTCTCCCCCTTCAACAAAATCAACTAACAGTTTTTTCATAGCAATTAGATAATACGAAAACATGGAACCATCATATATACGTATACATACAGATTCATTATTTTATAATTCAAAGTATAAGTTGAAAAATAAAACCCAATACTTATACATATACACGGGCTGCCAGAGAAAAATATGCAAACAGTACATACAGGCAGCCAGTATACGCGAGAGAGAGAGAGAGACAGTGGCCTGGGTTTTGATTGTTATGTGGTTTATGTAGAGTTTAAAATCTATCTCACACTTTTAAATGCATGGGTAATTCATACAAACATTCATGGCCGATTTTTATTGAAGTTTGAATCTATGCATACATATATACATACAAATAGGGAGTGGATATGGAGATAACCAAAACTATACACCCTTCAACAATACAAACACACGGAAAATTTATTTATTTCTTTAGTCTTCGGTGGTAAATTGGACGGCTCGTGAAGTATGATGCATATTCACAAGAAAGAATGCAGGAAACAACAGCCACCATTATATTAAAGCGTACAGGAAACAAATTGAATACATACGCTATTATATAATAGCAGGATTCTTTTCTTAACATGTAGCTCTGATACTAATTGTTGTATTTTAATTTAATCATGCTAAGAACAAGAATCACATAATTATCAATCAATCGAATTCATACCTGCAAAAGACATCATTAATATGAATAACAGCAGTTGGATCTTCCCCTTATTGCTCCTCACAAAGTATCTATCATCAATGGGGCAAGTCAATTAATTATCAATAACCGGAGAGGAGAGGGACTTAGCCTTTTTATAGGAATCAAATAGAGTCGTCCCATTAACGATTTAAACCTTAATTAGGATTTATATATTTTCGGCCCACATAATTAAATAAGTGGAAATTACACAATACCCTATTTTAAGTATTCAACATTCTAAAATCAGATCCCAAGTTTCACAATTCAAAAATCAGAAATTTTATTTTAATTAATATTTTATAAAATAAATATTTATACTCCAAACCCTAATTTTAGATTCTCACTCTCCTCCCTCTCTCTCCATTCCCACAACCAGCCGGAGCTCTCTCTCTTCTCAATTCTCTCTCTCTCTGCCGGAGTGAATCGCCGGCTAGAAGAAGCACGCCGCCGTCGCTGGAGAGAAGTGAATCGCCGAAGTGAATAGCAGGCTAGAAGTAGGCCTCCGAGGCAGCTGTGGCTTCGCTCGATGATCGAGAACACCACGTCTAGATCGCCTCTGCCTCTCCTCTCTTCTCCGTTCTCTCTTCACCACTCAGATCGACGTCGGCAGTGTTGTGTGATGTTGCGGTGCAAGCAGCGAGAGCGTGGGCGGTGGTGTTTGACGACGGTGCACGTAGCGAGGTGCCGGACGACGTTCTCCATGGGCGCGCTGTAAATCGGGGGTCATGGGTGATGGGTGCGTGGGTGTGGTGACACGGTGGTGATGGAGGCGCCGCGTTGGTGTTGATGTTGGTGGCGCCGCACGGAGATAGCTACGGGATTTGTGTTTTTTTCATGGTAGTGCGTGGTGAATGACAGTAGTGTCGCGTGGTGGTGGAGGCGGTGAAGGTGGCAGAGGCGATGGGTGGTGGAGGCGGTGAAGGTCACAGTTGTGGTTCTAATTTGGGTTTATCTCATTACTTACAGTGCATACAGAAATTCACTTCCTTGGTGGTTCAGTGGTTGTGGTGATTGTGAGGTGGTGGTGTGCGCTGTGTGTTGCAGTGGTGCTGTGGCTGGGATGGTGGTGAGGTGGTTAGGTATGTGTGCGCGTCCGGCTGCGGTGGTGGGTTTGAAATTTTTTTGATTGGTTGTGGTGGTGGTGGTAAAGTGGTGTTGTCTAGTCTCTGTGACCAGTATTGTGACCTGAGCCATGTGCTGTGACTTATGCTGTGACCTGAGCCATGTGCAAAATATTCTAAGACCTATGCTGTGACTATCAACAAAAACCTGAGTCATGTGCAAAAATATTCTGTGACCTGTGTCGTGACCATTTGAAATAAACCTGTGACTATCAACAAAAATCTGAGCCATGTGCAAAAATATTCTGTGACTTGTGCTGTGGCCATTTGAAAAAATTCTGGAACTTTTAAAATTTTTGAATTGTGATCGTAAAAAAATTTGTGACCGAAAAGTAATATGTGACTAATTTGTGACCGATGAACAAATTGTGATCTATAAAATTTTTGAATTATGACGTAAAATAAGTTGTAACGTGATTTGTGACCGATGAATAAATTGTGACCTATGAAATTTCTGAATCGAGACCGTAAAATAATTTGTGACATTCAAAAATTTTGATTTGTGACCGAAAAATAATATGTGACTAATTAAATTGTGAATCTGTGACCGATGAATAAATTGTGACCTATAAAATTTTTGAATTATGACGTAAAATAATTTTTGACATTTACATTTTTTGATTTGTGATCGAAAATAATATGTGACTAGTTAAATTATGAATTTGTGACCAAATTATATAGATCTGTGACCTTAATATATTTAATTAATTAAATTATAAATAAAAATTAACAAAAATCTTATTTTTGAAAGTTGAAACTTATTTTCTTATTATTGAAATGGGCCAAAATTATACTCTTACTTATGAAAATTACCCATTAAATAATCACATTAAATAAAATATAGCCCATAAGATGTACATCGACCCGAGTGATCACTTAACATATTGGGCCCAATCACAATATGATTCAGAGTCATACATCTAACCCGTAAAATTCACAATCAAATGGAAAGCTCACATATAGAATTATTCTAACAATACTCACATTATTATTCTATTGTAGAAGCTGTGCTAAATTGGCTGATGAGACCACCCAACCGACCTACGAGACCAGCTATCACGGGTTGAATAACGTTATTCAAGACACAATTCCAGGGTTGACCAACGCTTCCCCAACTTGACATAGGATTATAGTAAAATAATACTATTTGTATTATGATTCAAACAAGATGGCTCTGATGCCAAATAGAGACGGAACAAGAAGAAATAATGCTATGAATTGAAATAGTAAAATAAAAGCAATTGAACTTAAGAAATGATTTATGAAAATAATATGTAACTTTATTGCTGAATAGTGAGCAGTAATTTTGACCTTTTTGAATAGTAACTTTGACTCAAATAATATCTTGAATAATTACAATTCTCTTAAAAAAAAGATCTTAATGAAATATATATTGAAGAATTATGAAATATTACACAAATGGGGGGGTGTGTGTGTGTGTTTTGACCCATACAGTAATGTTATAATAATCTCGAAAATTTAATAGTGAAAATTAGATCCTCTACCTGCAAGTTTTTAAACTTTGATTAAATTCACAAATTCGACAATGACTTTTTTATACTCCCTCCGTCTCAAATATATAGGTTTGTTTGGTTTTTCACACGGATTAAGAAAACATAATTAATGTTATTGAAAAAGTAATTTTATCAAGAACTTTTCTAGTTTACCCCTATTTAATTTTTAGCACCTAATAGTAAATTATTGTTGGAAGTAGTAAAAAAAATTGAATGATTTAATTTTCAATTCTCACACTCATAAATTATTTTGATGAGATTTACTGGAACCATAAATTAAGTGGAGAATATTGATTTTACCTATACAAAGTAAATAAGGGCATATTAGTAAAGTAACAAATCAAAATATTCTAAATTTAGAAATCAGCCTATATATTTGGGACAAGCGAAAAAGGAAATACAACCTATATATTTGGGACGGAAGGAGTACTACTTATTAGTATCAGTATTCTACATGTTTGAAATCTGTTTAACTTATGATTTGTAATAACTTAAAAATCAAGTAATGTACGAGAAAAATTAGTTCTAGAAACTATTGCACAACAATCAAATGCAGAAAACAAAATTGTAAGTCAATAGGAAGAACTATTATTTTGGCATCATGCGTAGTAGTGATGCTATATGTAGAAAATTGCATTCCCTAAACAGATATTAGAGACATTTTATTCTCAATAGTGGTGATTTAATCATGTGGAAATTACATAAATTAATAGTTTTCAAGATCACTGTAACATCCTGAAATTTTCTAGTAAATACTTTTAGTATTTTAGGAAGTTTTTAATTTTAGGGACTTAATTGAATGATAGAATAAATATTATTAGGAGTTGTAATTAAAATAGTATTGTGGACTAGAAAATGCAATTCCATAATTGCATATTTGCCCTAGGGTTAAATGTACAATTTCACAAACAAATAAAATATTTGCATATTTACCCTAAGAGTTAAAAGTGGAATTTGATAAATTGCACAATTAATCCCTGGCATCCACTATAAATAGGGGATGATTATGAAGTGGGAAATGTCTCCCATCCCTTTCATTTCCCATCCCCTTCATTCTATGTTTTTTTAAGTTAATTATTTTGTTAATTTTTTATTTAGTTAGATAATTATTTAATTAATTATTTGTTTTAAGTAGTTAATTGATTTATGAATAGGAAATTAAAATTTTGCTTTAGGATTCTTCAATAATGGAGAAAAGATCAAGTTAGAGTTAAGTTTAATTAATAAAATTAAGAATGATTAATTATAATTTTTCTATTTCAAAATCTTAACTCTAGAAGTTTTAAAATTTATAAAATATTTCAAGAAATATTGAGTTTAGTTTATTTAGCTTGCATTATTAAAGATTGTGATTGAAATAAGTAAAGAAGCAAGATAGGAAATCATTTGGTATAATAGTTGCTAATGATATTGGTTATGGTAATTGGGCCACTAATGTATGTATACATGTGGACATGGTAAATTCAATTGAAGAGGAGATATTTAGCACTTGAGGCTTCAACTTAAATTATTTTGATTTGATTATATGATAAGATGAGAAGTAAAGTGTTACGATGCATAGTGTCAAGAGTGAGGTATGTTGGAAATTTAGTAAAGAATAATATGGGATGCATAAGAAATTGATTAATAAGTATGGATATATATAGATATGGATATTTGTTTGTTAAATGAAATGAAAAATGGATCAAACATGAAATGGAAAATAATATGGTAATTTTTACATGTACTAATTTTATTTTAGAAATTATGAAATTTATTTAATAACGATAACGAGAATTTTACTATTACTATTTATTGGTAGTAAACTAGTATCATTATTAGTATTCTTATTAGGGATGTTTTATTAAGTAACCTATATTATCTTATAGGTTTAGTTTAGATTTGATTATTGAGAAGTAATATGACAAGACATGATTAATGTAGATATTATTGTATAAATGCAGATACTGATCAAGGAAGTTGTGAAAAAGGTAATTATCGATGTTTTTCAACTACAGTACAAGATACGTTAATATGTATAATTATGTGCTTATATATTTTTGTTTGTTTTACTATGTGATATGGTAGCGTGACACGTGTGCATTGAGTTTATTTGGAAAACGTATGGATAATTACGTTTTCAAGATCATGCATAGTTTTGCTATCATTCTGATTGAGTTTCGATTGAACATTTTGAGTGTGAATCTCATTATAGATGTATCGTACTATTGTGTTCGAATAAAGATATCGCTTGAGGCTCCTGACGGTCATTAAGGGTAGCCAGGGATAGGGGATTCGGAGTTTGGCACCTGTATACAGGCAGTGTCAGGAGGTCCCTTAGTGGCTTTGGGACTGTGTATAGGCGCTTGGAGCACTGTATATATATAGGTCAGACCTTGAATTTGTATCTATATGATATATTGATGAAGCATCCTAAGTCTCGATGGGCAACGACGGATGCATTGATATTGGTTTGCGCACAAGAAATTGTCGTGTTATTGTGAGATCATACGGTACACTATAATAAGGATTTGGATCCATGTATGCTTGGCATAAATCATCATATTTATTGAACTTTATGGTTCACGTTTTGTATTTTGTACTGTAGATGGCTCCGCGAGAAAATGAAATTATCTGAACTACCAGACATGCCGAAATTACTGAGGACCTCATGGTTTTACATATTATATATAAACGCACCCACTATACACGTTTTTATACAGTTGTTGACGATGATGAAAGTATCGAAACTTTTGAAGACAGTGAGGATTTTTTTATGGTTATGATCAATGTCTATGATCTGGTTATTTGTCCTTATGTAAATACCATAATGTATGTGGAATACACAGGAAGGTGATATTATGTTTTAAAAAATGGTGCTTAAGAAAAAGAATGTGGAGAAAATAAAAAGACTTGGCTGACTTTGATATACCGCCACGTCCGCCTACTATGAAATAGATCTAGGGAAAAATATTTTGAAAATTTGCAAGCATTTATTTGGACCAAAATTTTTGGATAATCATATGCCTAACTTATGATGGGATGTATTTTGTAAAATAAATTCTCTTTTTGGTATAATATAAAACTTGACGGTTCTTTTAACTCTTTATATTTTATTTACGTGATATGTCTTGATTTCCTGTGAGATGTTTACTTGAGTTAAATCCTAGTTTGTTATAAAAACTATTAATAAAATAACACGATAAAAAGAAAAATATTAAGGGTAGAAGTTGGCGGCTGACATGAGTGGTATTAGAGCCAAGATTTTAATAACATCCTGAAAACTTAACGTGTATAGCTGGGGACTGAGTAAACGACGGCATGCTGGTATGTATGTTATTGTTTTTTTTAAGTTGCTTTTACTGAATTTATTTAATAAAGTTATGTTTTAAGTTGCTAGTGAGAAGGACTAAGTATAAGTATCATCCTACTAAGGAAATCGTCCTATATATGATTTTGAGATGATTTTTAGGCGTGAATGATGGCTGCCACGCCTGATTTGGTTGATTTTTATTTCTTGATAGTGGTGGTTTCCATGGTGTGGTGATTTTGGGATGATTTTATTGGCATTGGTGGTGGCAGTGGTGGGGCACTGCTGATGGTGGATTTAGAGTTGGTGAAGTGGATTTGGCAATGCATTTGGCTGCAACGGTGGTGGTGGTGATGGTCATGGCGGCTGCGATGATGGTTGTAGTTGTGGTAGTGGGTGGGGTGGCAAGATGGTGACTGCAAGTGTTGGTGATGGTTACGATTTATTTTGTTGACCATGGTCATTGAATTGGTTAATCTATGACCAATAAACAATATATTCCCAATGAAAAAAATAATGTGACTTAAAAATTGTTAATTTGTGATCAATAATTTGATAATTTGTGATTGTATAATAAATTGTAACTTACACTATTTGTGATTTGTGACCGATAAATAAATTGTGACTTATAAATTTTTTATTTGTGATCGATGAAAAATTTGTGACCTTTAAAATTTTTGATTTGTAATAATGAAATAATTTATTACATATGAAATTCTGATTTGTGACCGAAAAATAATATGTGACTAACTAAATCATTAATTTATGACCAAATTGTATAGATCCATAACCTTAACATATTTAATTAATTAAATTATAATTAATTAATTAAATTATAATTAATTAATTAAATTATAAGTATATTTTAATGGATAACTAATTTTTAAAATTTGAAACCTTTGTTCTTAATTTTGAAATGAGTAATACTTAACATCTTAGTTATGAATTTGTCCCTTTAATGGCTTATTGAAGTCATTTAAATGATTTGCTAAACCATGAGCAAGAAAATGTTCAATCATTATCCCAACTATTAATTACTAAAAGATTTAGGATTTAGGTTTACTAGTATTAACAAGACACACTGTCTCAATTTTAATCTCAAAATTATGCTGATATTTTAAAATTTGATAAAATAGTCTCGCAAACTTTAGATTGTGAATACATAATAATACCATTCAACCATTCAATAGATTATCTATGACACAAATAATGTTTAGATAGTCAACATTGAGGTGACATACCTCCATATATCACCTTAATTAATTTATAAGATAATATGGATACAATCCCAACTTTAGCTAGTAATAGTTTATTATCAATTTTCAATACATAAAACAAATATCATATAAGAATTCTTTTAACTTAAGAATCTTCTAATTATTCAATTAAGAATTTTTAAACTTCTCATTTCACATCATTATTAATCGAGTGATGACCTTTAACTGACCATTTTAAATAATAAAATATTTAAAATTATTGAACTTCCGATTCAATACATTGTCTACTCAATTATATTAATATTAGCTTCAACCTTTCTCTCTCTTCTCTTCAAGGGATTCATGGCTATTCGATGAAGTACCTAAACATATAATAGGTACTCATAATAGGTAAGCAGCAAAATGTTGTCGAATATCACTTATCCATAATCAATAAAGAACCAAATAGTTATGACATAAATGAACGATGAATTTTACATCCAAATAAATAGGTCAAACGATTTTATTATTATTATTATTATCGTAACAAATTAGTGTACAAAAGAGTGACATACAATTATTAAATATAATGAACTTAATTAAACATCCATGGACTTTAGTTTAATGATACATCATATATTATTAATGTGACTTATGATATTGATTATCGCATCCATTGAAATATCCCTACAAAACAATTCTTTTATTAAAAAAAATTCTTTTGGGACCATAAAAAAATTACCTTCACACGGCCAAATGATTCAAACAAATTTTAAATTAAATCATTATTCATTATTTTTAGGGAGTCTATAATTTAAAGCCAAATATACAGAATTACAAACTACCAATAATCTTGTAATCCAACCATAAAATAACTAATTATAAGAAACAATCCATGAATCTAATCAATAAAACCATGTTTCTCATGTAATAAAAACAAATGACCTTTTATTTTCCTTTAAATATAATTTTAACATAAGACCTAGTAAATTTAAAAAAAATAAAATAAATTTTGAGGAGGAAGTTTATAGTTTAATATAAAAGTTCTTCTTGGACAATATAAGCACGTCATATGTGTAAAAGGGAATTTAATTTAATAAAAACTAAAAAACAAAAAAGTAACCAATACTAACCAATAGAGCACAAGTTAATTATATTTATGACTTTTAGCCAAGTCCATTAGCAAATACCAAAATTGAGCATCTAATTGTGAAACACGGTTTTTACATTATAACTAGTGGGTGCACGTATAGTAGGTCGTGCAGTGTAAGTGACAATGTTGAAATTTGGTTCTGTAATATTTGAATAAATAATGAAACCTGTTTGAAGGAAGGATGATTGCATTAGATTATATAAAATGTGTCCATAGGTATTTACACTGGTGATAGTAATATGAAGCAAAAACAAAAAATTTTATATGCTATATGTGGATACATAGGTTTTAACACCGTAGTATGTACATGAACAAAATATCCACATGGGTTTTAACATGTTAGTATGTACAATGAGCAAAATCTAGTGTGGTAAATAGTTGTTGGGAGTCAGGTGGTAGCCTGTGGCTTGAAGTATCCAAAGCAGATTCAAAATAGATATTTTCAACTCTTGAACTACTACTCTTGCTTTTGCTTTTTGTTTGCATGTTTGTCAGCTTCCTATAGGAGATGGATGTGGATTCTTGAGCTGCCTATATGTAGAAGTTCAAATGTGTGTGAAGTGTTTTGCTGTGTCATGTTGATAGCTAGATGGTTTTCTTGTTGAAGCTGTGAGTCAAGAATGAAGATGACTTCATATGGGGCTTTGTTGGTCATTGCTTCCATGTTTATAGTTTTTATGTATAAGATGTGCTCATGTGTAGTAGTTGTCTGAATTGTAGAGTTGTTCTCCACGTGTTCCTGTTGGAATGTTTATTAAAAGTAGGTAAGAGTATATTTAAATAGGAATATAAAAAGAAGTTGTGTAGAAAAATTTCATTTTCAGATTTGTACCTGAGCAGTTTGTTTCATGAGTTCGTTTGCGGGGCACTTCAGGAATGTTTCAGCTGGATCTCCAATAATTGATGCTGTGATGGAGCATGTACGATCTTGTAATTCAACGTTTGCTCTTGCTCTGTTAAAATAGAAGTGGGAGCATTGTTAGTGTTGGGTGATTTATGATTATTAGATAATGAACATTGCATATTTTTATATAAATGATGTGTTTGACATTATTGAAATCATACCTTGGAGTTGGTGTAGCGTAACTGTGCTTGTAAAATTTACAGAAATAAGTTTCGTTCGCAGTTCCACTTGCAGATTTATTGCAATTTCACATGATAGAACCATAGTGGTTGGTTTAATGGAACTAATGTGACATTTGCTTTTGTCCAGAAGTGTTTTTGCTGCAATTTATATAATAATATGTGAAAGAAGTATGTCAGGGATAGGTATGAAATGTTATGTAATTGAGAAAGTGTAGTAATTTAGTGTACCATATGTTGGAGTTGTTGTGCTTGTTTGATGTTGACTATCTTCTCTTTCGGTGGATATGAAATTGTGGTAGATGTGGGGAAAATATAAGCTTTTTTGGCCACAATGTCATTTACTGTGTTTGTGTTGTAGTTGAAGAACTTGCTCAAATGGGGGATTAATGAGCACTGAAGAGTTCATTTTTTTAGAGATAGATATACCTAAATAGTTGTTGAATTTAGTTTTTGTGTATAAGGTTTAAATTGGTATGTGGTTGTGTGATTGTGTAGGAGATGTGAATTTACCATTGAAAGATGTTACTTTTAATCTGCTGCACACAAGAACTGATTTTTTTTTTGTGATGGTGTTACATTCATTTGTCACAAAATTATCCCACATCTGAAGCATTCGTGTTTCTAACCTGTAAAGTTTTTAGCTGGATTTTATATCTAACTGAAAAAGTTATTTTAGTGTAAGCAATAACAAGTGTCTAACCTTTCATCTATGAGGATGACGTCTTGCACTGTTGATTGGCTGTCACGAATGTGAATTACTCTTTTGGGAAAGATGTCGATTGCAATTCCAATTATGCCTACAAGAAGTAATTTGTGTTTGTAATTAGTATGAGTTGTAGTTTATGTTTAAAATAGAAGCAATGAAGTGTAGAATGTTAACAAGATTAGTACAAGGACTAAATACAAAAACATTTCGTGTATAATTGGGAAAGAAATACATTTAAAAAAAAACACAACCATTGAAACTGTAATTGAAAAAACACATAAATTTCAAAACAAATAAAGCAAAAACCATTAGACAAACTCAATAAAAATTTTAAAAGAATTTATTTAATGAAATTTAATAAAAAAAATTTACACAACACAAATTGAACATGATAAATTAATCATATTCATCTATCTAAGTAATAGATGACTTTTTCACTATGAAAAGCGATATGTAATTAATATAAATAAGTATTTTATTACCTGCTTGATTATCTTCATTTTCGTAATCACGAAAAAGAGTACTTGAATCTGAATTGGTGACACCAACAGCTATGAAATTTTCATTTTGCAGAACCATTTCAAATGTTAAAGTGACACAAGATGAAAGAAATAATACATCAATATTGTATCAAACTTGCATAGATTAAAAAAGTAAAATCTCTCGCAAAAATCTACAATTTTGCATGTTAAACATAAAATAGTAAAACTTTTGATAAAGAAGTTGACTTTAAAAATAAAGATAGGAGATAAAATCATTTGAAATACCTTTTTTTGGTGAGAATAAACTATAAAGAATAAATATTATATACTATAGTAATATGTTCAATAAGCAAAAATGAGAAGATAAAAATAAAAATAAAAACTTCAATTTCTCTAAATGATTAGAAGCATCTGATTTTAGCAATTTCACATACAGAAAATATCCAGTACAAAGAATCTAGAATCAAGCAAAGATCCAGGGGAATCGGTACTTGAGGTTTGGTTATACATAAACTATTAGGTGGTTTTTGTGACAATAATTCATAAAAATTTGACTGGAATTTCCACACCAGTAGCTACAATCTCAATGGTGAATATTACACTTTTATTGATAAGCAAAATGAGCAGGCACATAAGCTCAAGTTTATTAATAAATTTAAAAAGTGTGATTTACTTATTTTATTAGCTGTTAACAGTCATCTAGCCTCTTTTGACGATTTAATATTCTATATATAAGTTGAACAAAAGCTCCTAATTTGCAACAAGAATTATATTCTATAACACTTGACGCGGTGGCGTATAATTTGTTAACAAACAAATAAAAGGAACCAAAAGAGAAGGGGGTGCAAAGAAGAGAAGAATTGAGGGCAAGAGGAAGATCATTCTTTATTTATATAAACCAGCTGTGAATTACAATGAATAAGCCCCTATATTAATAGAGCTAAAAAGTAGTTAAAAATGAAACGAACTTCTAATAAACTATAATTATCTCAAAATATCAAAAATAATCTAATTTAACCAGACTAAATATATTTGGAATCAAACTCTTATTATTAAATCCTAATTAAAATATATCTCCATCTTTATTCTTGTTATGATCTCCATCAACACTATTTCATCCGTGTGTAGCAATAGCACCATAATGTTTTTGTCCAGGCTCTGTGTACCAATAGTATCAAGATACAAGTAAAATGATTTTCATTGTACAACTTGCTTCAACCTGATGACTAATGTAATTGGATCCTCAGATGCCAAGACCCAGTGGGGAAAAACAATCTAACTTAAACAAATTGGCCAACTAATTTGCATGCACAGAAAACAAATGGAAAGAAGTACCCAAAAAATGAATCACCCACCTTGCTTTGAGAAGTAAAAGAGTTGTGAAAACTTATAGACTGTTATAACCACGATCAACAAAATCTCCCTGCAAAGAATGTAGAAGTTTCAGGATGAAACTATAGGAAACTATAGGACTCCAAACTCAATTAAATGATGCCCAGAACAAGAAATAAATGACGATAAAGAATTTAAGTTGAATCCAACTAATTTCAATAAATTAAGTTAACTCTAGATTTGATAAAAGAAACAGGTATAACCATGTGAAAATGATTAAGGTTGCAAATAACTATTCTGGAAAGAACAAATAGACTTTTGAGACACACTTATACTTTGATATGATTAACTACCATGTAGAAGTTGTTCTAAAACATTTAAATGAAGCCCAGAACAAGATAAAAATGATGATAAAGAATTTAAGTTGAATCCAACTAATTTGAATAAACTGAGTAGTATGTGTATTTAGTGATGACAATAAATTCAATTGACCCACATATGCCTGAAAAAGAAAAAAATGTATAGTATATTATAGATGCTTTACACTACTAAAATTGTCAAGAAACAATTATTCTTCTACCAGAAAAATTAGACATTGCATTGTTTATTGAAATAGTACATAGTAGAGTGCATATTATCAGTTGGAAGGAATTTTCTAGCTTCCCACGTATAAAAGAAAACTGATTAAAATATTAACCACAGCAAAACAAAGGATAAGTGCTAAACTCTACCATTATAATTCTGCAGTAACTGAAGATGAGTATTTCAGATTCATGTTATTAAAACTTTTCTATTTTTCCTTTAGAAAATTAGGTTATGAAATTTTTCGACTGGAAAAACAATAACAGAAAGAATCACTGCATAATGGCTTCTATTATCCTTCTTGAAACTTAAACAGTTCAAAAAAAGAACCTGAATGAAAAAGTCCGTACTTACAATTTCTTGAGTAATTGCGAACCCAAATTGGATTCTTGTTATCTTAGCATAAAAAATTGTAGATGATGGAATTTTTTCCATTTCCTTTAGACACCTGAGATTATGGAAGATGGAATATATTCCAATCAACAATTAGTAATTATTTAGAAAAATAGTACTTACTATATTTGAATAATCTTAAGGAGTGATGATATTGAGTTACCTTTGAAAGAAGATTGGATTTGTGAAGCGAATGTTATAAAACTTCGGTTATGAATTCAATCAAATTGTTTAATATAGGAAAACACGAGTATTAACAATTAGTAAATATTTTTCTTAGCGTATGAAAATAAGAAAGCTAAAATGTGTTGTGCAATAATTATTAGCAAATCTAAATGAAGAGATAAAGTTATGTATTTACCATTGCTAAAATTTCATCGTAAACAATATTTTTAGTACATTTTTATGTGATTTTTGGGTTGTTGTTGGTTTGATAAGAACTTTGATACATTTGCTAGTTTTGGCTCGAGACAAAGCAACATATAATTGTCCGTGGAAAAATACTGGCTCAGGAAGATATAAACCAACAAAATCAAATGTTTGCCTTTGAGATTTATTAATTGTCATTGCAAAATAGGGACGAATTGGAAATTGTGTTCTTTTGAAGGGGAAAGGATTTTTGTCACTTTGAAGTGGAACAAAAGGTATTCTAGGAAGAAATACTTTTTTTTCCTTTATAATCTCTAACTACAATTTCAGCATCTATGATATTTCTTCGAAAACTTTTACAAATAAGTCTAGTTCCATTGCATAAACCTTCTGAAGGATTAATATTTCTAAGTAATATGACAGGACAATTTGGTTTTAATAGTAGTTCATGTGGAGGTACACCATTTGGAGTTAAGGTATTCAGAAAGTCTTCTTGCATACTTTGGTCAGATGTATCAATGGCCTTATCGAAACTAAAATAAGTGAAAGATTCTCCAGGGAAGTGACTAATCAATAAAGTATTGATTTCATCAACGTACTCATTTTTCGGAGTTAAAATAACTCTATTGATCATGTAATGAATATTGTCAGCATAATGATTTAAATCTGGGTAAACTATATCTATTAATGTTTGTAAAGAAGTAGTGTGTTCTTCAAAATCTATAGTTATGTTAGGTGGAAGTTGTATCATGTTATATGAATGTTTTTTTTCAATTCCATCTCCAATGTTGAGTAAATTCTTAGAAAATGATGGATCTAATCGAGCTCTCATGTTTTGACTTAATTTTATTTTTGTAAAGAATGGCCATAAATAAGAGTTAACAAGACTTGCTTTTATTACATCGTCTTTAGTACCTCTATAAACTACAGGTAAGATTTGACGGAAGTCTCCCCCTAAGACAACAACTTTATGTCCGAATGGGAAGTCACAATCATTAACATCTCTTAAAATTTTATCTAATGCTTCAACTGTATATCGATTCACAATTGGAACTTCATCCCATATGATTAGTTTTGTCATTCGGAAAAGTTCGGCGAGAGCACTCTGTTTACTAATGTTACATATTGTGTCAGTACAAATCTCTAGAGGTATTTTAAATTTAGAATGTGATGTTTGTCCACCAGGCAAAAGACCTGCTGCAACACCAGAAGATGCTGTTGCTAAAGCAATCATTTGTCTTAACCTAACATTACTTAGTAATGCACGATATAGAAAAGTTTTGCCTGTTTCACCAGGGCCATCAACAAAGAACATGTCACTAACATTAGTGTCCACTTTATTCAGAATATCATTAAATGCAGTTTTTTGTTCAGTATTAAGTTGATGTGCACACATAATGTCTACTTCTGACACATTAATGCGTAGTTCATCATTTATAACTCTTGCAACGCATTCATCTTCTTGTAGATTTACACTATATGATACAAATCCGTAACTATTAATAGACTTACCAGAAAGTTCTAAAATTGCATGAATTTCTAAAAGAGCTTTAAGTTCAGCAGTTTGCATGGACATACCAGCGTATATAAAATCTTCAATCATAAATATTTTGAACTTGTTCCATAGACTTTTCGGATCATTTGGAGCACACAAAGTTAGAATTGTTGCAAAAAGACGACGAAATGGAATAGGCATTTGATACTCTGAAGCTTCTTGCAAACAGAAATCACAATTTGCATCTCCATTAAGTAAACCATGTAAAAATGCAGCTTCTTGAAAAGATAAAGTTTCAACACCATTTACAATTTTCAAAGATTAATATGATGTTGGACCTCTAATATGATTTAATAAAAGACGCAAGTAATATCTTTCCCCTTCTTTTGGACTTGCTGCAGCTATTCTACCTATACAAGCACCTTGTTTTCTAGGAGTCCAACATCGACTATGTGAGTACCAAACAAAAAATTCTGGAAATTGTTTATATAAAAGAGTGGTAGCTATATTATTTACAAGATTCGTGTGGAAAAATTTCGTTAACATAGTTTTTTCAAAAATTCTGTATTTACAATTTTCATAAGATTGTCGGAATTTTTGTATGTAACTAAATAATTATTTTCGAGATGTAATTGAAGAGTAACTACTGGAGGATTTATTTTTGAAAGAATGAAACCAAAAATTCTCCATATTGCTTTAGGTGGAGAAGTTCATCTAGCTGTTTGGAAACTTTTAATCTCGTCAAGCACAGGTTCTTTCGATTGTACTGAGAAACCAATTCTATCATGTCCTTTGTATACATATTTATACAAATATTTGACAGCTTTGATAGTTGAAGAGATTTCTACGTTTATATGACAATTAAATTTACCCAAGAGATATGGATTGTAAGGCACAATCCACCTATTATCTAACCATTGTCCTCTAACTTTCACTTTCCTATCATTATTTAAACTTCTATACTTTGGGTATGAAAATTCACCTAATAATGTTTCAGGAACATATTCTTTTGGAAAATGACTTCTACATTGTTTATTTTTAGTCATACACACGTTTGTTGGACCACAAGGACCATGTACCATGTGAGCAACAACAGCAGAGTATAGATGAGGGTGAATTCGTTTGTCTGGAATTTCAGCACTAACAAGTGAACAATTTGTTCAAATTATGATCATTCGGAGTGGAGGATTGGGGGATGCGTGTGTGTGTGTGTGTGTGTGTTTAACTCAATGAGTGATATAGTGTTCACTGAATAGGTGAAAAAGAAACTAATGGTGGATTTACTCGGTCCCTCTTATAATAAAATGTACGTGCTGGAAGGGGGTGGCTCTTTTTATCACACACGAAAACCCCATGTTCTTGGTACTGAAGCCTTAACTGAGTTATTTTCACAATTCCACAAATTGCATTTAACTAATTATAGCTTAAAAATACAACTTCAATACTAACGCTAATATGAAAATAGCTATTTCTCAACAAAAAGTATACTTTTAACTTTTCAGCTGCAAAACTTTTGGACTTCATAGAGAAGAAAATCAAAGCCAGTTTTCTTCAATTATAATTAAATTGGTAACACAAGACACTCGGTCCCTCTTATAATAAAATGTACGTGTTGGAGGGGGGGAGAGAGAGTTGAACATAGAAGCAAATACAGGCTGAAGAGGTTGGATGTGTTTTCTAGCAGCAAGTATTTTATTCCTTTATCCATATGGTGTCGTTTGAAGTGAAGAACTTATATACCTATAGTCTTACCAGGCAAATTTCACGCATAACAGGCCATTTTTCACCAAGCCTTACCAAAGTGCACAGTAACACTGAGTCTTTTTTTTTTTAAATCAGATATTGAGTGCATATCTCGACAAGATGAAGCAAATTATTCTAAACAACCAAGAATTCTTCCACCCTATTTTGGTTAACAGTCATAATTTAATATTTTAATCCAACAAGAAACTATCTAGCCAACAATCAAAATCAAGTCAGCTGAGAAAGAAATTTAGGAAGTACATATAACAACATAGCAAGAGATTAAAAACAAAGGACTACATACAATATACATACATATACACGTATAGGCACACAGAACTCGGGGCGAGCCAGGTGGACATGTTAGATATTTTCAGAATCCCAATTCCATCAAATCTCTCACACAAGCTTCAATTGTATAGAAAACTAATCTACCAATACAATAAATCAAGAAACACAGACTTACACTATCATGCACAGATATTTAGGCACCCATTTGTACACATACAATTCTAAAGAGGAAAATAGATGATAGATTGAGGTTCATACAGTGGGACCATGAACGGGGTCAGAGGCAATAAACTCTTCCACAACAGAGTTGTCCCAATGGGGGCAATGGCGTCTCTGGGTTGAGAACTTTCGAGTAGTTCTCCAAAATCAAAAATCTCTCAGCCCACGAAATTTCCTCCAGATTTCTAAAAATTGCAAACAGAATGACCCATGAAATTAGATCTACCAAAAAAAAAAAAAACAGATCTACAAAAAAACCATTTTGAATGTATAAAAAGAGACAAATTTTGAAGGTTTCTTCCATATAAAAAAGATCTACAAATGAAAATTTTTAGATCTACAAAGAAAAACAAAAACAAAAACAAAAACCACAACCTATCAAATCTAGTAAGATCCAGAAAGAAAGACTAAAGCGAAGCTATAAACCAGACGAGATCTACAAAAGAACAAAGAGAACTTGAAGGCAAACGACAAACATACAGTGAAGATGATTGAGAGAGGAAGAGCGCAGCAGAATGAAGGACGATAGAGAGAGAGAGAGAGAGGAAGAACACCGGCTGCTCCGACAAAGAAAAGAAAACCCTCGATGTTTTGTCTCTAAAGAATGAAAGCAAATGAATGTTCTGGAACCACAACAACGAAAAATAAAGATTTCTTTTTAGACTTTCAATCGGCTTAGGAAAGCCGGCTAGAATATGGATAAGCCGGCTTTGGTTATAGGCTTGTGAACAGTGAACAAGGAACCACCTCTTTTATTTTTGGTTAGATATGCACAAGTTATTTAAGAATAGATAAAAAGATTGTTATTAAGAAACTACTAATATTTTCTTTGATTAAAAAAAATATTAAAAGTTTCTTTAGGAACTTACCTCAACTTGTTAAAGATTCATGATGATAATGATGTTATAAACATAAAAAAGACAGAGGGGAGAAAATAGAGACAAATAATAGACGTGTATTGAGAACCAAAACTCTGTATTTATTGATAAGAATTAAAATTACGGGTACAACAGTCATAATAATAATGGTTGTCTGAATATAATATTTAATTTACATCAAATATTTTATCTCTATTTTTGTTATTTTATATTGAGGTGGAACCTTGTCTTGAAAACTTGATGTGTTGTTCTTTTGTGAACAAGTTAGGGTTCGAAATTTATGGTTTGGACCGGACAATGAACATCCCTAGAAAATGTTGAAATTAGGTCCTCTGCCTATAATTTTTTATGCTTTTCAATTTTTCTAGATTAAATTCAATAATGACTTACTATTTTATATGTACCTTTTAATTTTTAAAGTTACTGTTACTATTTTTTATCTAATCATCCATTAATTCATAGTTACAATCCGTAATCTCATTAATCAAGTTATTTATTAGCTTAATAATGCTACCATTTATAATGTTTAATAATGTAAATATTCGTAATCAAAATCTGTAACATTATTGTTAACCAAAAAAAAAAAAAAAGCTAAATAATGCTATCGAAAACCAAAATACCTAGACATGTATTCATAGAGGTTGGGAAATCAAAGTTTATATTAACATACCAGGAAATTACTAGAATTTAACACTTTGAATTGATATCTTAGATTAAAAATGAAGAATTCTGATGTTCGCGATAGAAACCAGTGTTAGACAAAATCAATCCAAACGATTATGCGGAAACAAATTGGATTAAAAGCCGAAATATTTCACGGATCGCATTCATACCTCCAACTATTGATGTTGTTGCAGAAGCTCTCCTTTCTTCCAGGTAGTGGCACTTCCAAGCTCTCAACACTCTAAATTGATGGCGTGCATTGTATTTTCGGGTAGTGAGTTTGGGACCAAAATCCATCTATATATATATAGCCAAAACTCCCATCAAGTTATGGCTTAGGTTACCAATCTTTCCAAATGCTCCTATTAATGTTGAAACTGAAATCTCAATGAATGTTGGACCAATTGACTATTGAAGAGATGAAACTGAAACAGATATGTTACATTCTCCCACTTGGTCCATACATTCAACATAATGTCTCAACTTAATTACATTGATTGTCATTCTTAAGAAACAAACACATGAATCATGGCGATGAGTCCTCTAATAGCGAGTATTATCTTCCATGTATTACAATATACTTAGCTTCTCAAGAATTATTCTTTATATGGTAACATTACTTAATGAAAAGACCATATGTCCCATTCTTGGTCCTACAAAGATATATTTTCTCAAATAAACTAAGGCACGCATGAATATGAGAAAATATCACAACAAATAAGAGTTTCGTACAAAAAAATTGTATATACCATTACATAGTAAAACCAAGTCTCATTTTCTCTACACGATCCTTTGAATTTCAATGGTGGCATGCCTTTAGTCAAAGGATTAGCGATCATCAATTCAGTTCTTACGTGCTTAATGACCATTTTCTTTTATTTAATACGTTCACTTATGGTTAAATACTTAATGTCGATGCGTTTACTTTGGCTACTACTTTTATTGTTATTAGTCGTAAAGACAGCAGCCGAATTATTGCAGTAAATTCTCAATGGCCTAGAAATGGAATCCATAACTCTAAGCCCATATATGAAACTTTTGATCCATACACCATGTCAAGTAGCTTCAAAACAAGAGACGAACTCGACTTCATAGTGGAAGTAGCAGTTAAGGTTTGTTTGGCACTCCTCCATGATACAACTCCACCAGCCATCATAAAAATATACCCTGATGTTGATTTCGTGAATCAACATAGTCAGCAAAGTCTGAATCTGAGTATCCAATCACTTCCAGATTATCAGTCCACATAAGCATGTAATTTTTAGTTCCTTGAATGTACCGCTTTACTTTCTTTGCCGCTCTCCAATGGTCCATACCTAGATTACTTTGATATCGTCTTAACATTCCTATAACAAATGCAATGTCTGGTCTTATGCAGACTTGAGCATACATCAAGATTCCGACAATGGTAGCGTATAGAATGTTCTTCATTTGTTTCCTTTCCAGATCATTTTTCGGGCATTAGTTCAAATTGAACCTATCACCCTTCACAATAGGAGCTACATTTGGTGAACAATCCTTTATCCGGAATCTTTCTAAAACTTTGTTGATGTAGGTTTCTTGAGACAGACCCAAGATCCCTCGTAAACTGCCTCTATGAATCTTAATACCAATGACATAAAATATCCCACCCATATCCTTCATATCGAAATGTTTAGAGGAGAACTGTTTCACCTCATGCGACAAACCCTTATCATTGGTTGCAAGTAAAATATCATCTACGTATAAAACAAGAAAATAAATCTTACTCCTACTAACCTTTTGGTATGTACATTGATCCATGGGATTTTCAGCAAATTCAAATGAAGAAATTACTCCATGAAATTTTAAATATCATTGACGGGACGCTTGTTTTAAACTGTATATAGACTTCTTGAGCTTACAGACCAAATGCTCACCATCATTAAAGAGAAATCCTTTAGGTTGTTTCATATAAACATTCTCCTCTAAATCTCCATTGAGAAATGCTGTTTTCACATCCATTTGTTGTAACTCAATGTCAAAATGAGCTAATGCCAAAATAATACGTAGAGAATCTTTCTTAGATACCGGA
Organism: Osmanthus fragrans; assembly: GCA_019395295.1. Classification (NCBI taxonomy): domain Eukaryota; kingdom Viridiplantae; phylum Streptophyta; class Magnoliopsida; order Lamiales; family Oleaceae; genus Osmanthus; species Osmanthus fragrans. The sequence goes on from CM033362.1 coordinate 10,462,831, forward strand.
GAGAATGTCTTTGTGTAATTGATTCCCTCATTTTGAATGAATCTCATAGCAACAAGTCTCGCCTTGTATCTCTCAATATTGCCTAGCGAGTCTTTCTTAGTTTTGAAGACCCATTTACAGTCAATGGCTTTAGCACTACTAGGAAACTCAACAAGATCCCAGACTTCATTGCTCTTTATGGAACTCATTTCTTCCTTCATGGCATTGTCCCATAATTCTGACTCTTTACAACTCATGGCTTGTGAGAATGATTTAGGATCATTTTCTACTCCAATATTGTGGTCAGATTCTTGTAGATATACTTCATAATCACTAGGAATTGCTGACCTTTTGATTCTAGTAGATCTTCGTAATGTTGTACCATCAACTTTCTAAGAAGTTTGTAGCTCAACTATTTGTTCAAGAGGTTCTGGTAGTTCCTGAACTACCTGATTTACTTGAATGTTTTCAGTAGCTTGTGGAATTTCAGTAATAGGTTGTTCGACACATGTCTGTACTTGAGTAGTGCTGTGAACTATGACCAATCTATCACCAGAGGATGAAGATTGAGATTCTAAATTATCAAGCTTAGAAACTTTGTTTCTGGTTTGATCGCTTATACTCATCAAGTCATTCTCAAGAAAATTAGCATTTCTTGATTCCACAATCTTAGTGCTGTGAGATGGACAGTAAAGTTTGTATCATTTAGACCTTTCGGCATATCCAACGAAATACCTACTAATAGTCCTTCGGTCCAGCTTCTTTTCTTGTGGATTATAGATCCTCACTTCAGACGAACATCCCCAAACGTACTTATGTCGCAAACTCGATTTTCAACCTTCCAATAATTCAAATGGTGTCTTTAGGACAGCCTTAGTTGGAATTTGATTTAATATATACACTCCCATCTTAAGTGATTAAGTCCACAAGGATTTAGAAAGATTGGAGCTATTAAGCATGCTCCGCACCATGTCCAATAATGTTCTATTTCTTCTTTCCGTCATACCATTCTGGTCTGATGAATCAGACATGGTACATTGTGCTACTATCCCATGCTCTTGAAGAAATTTAGTGAACGGACCAGGTGCTTGTCCATCCTCTATGTATTTACCGTAATATTCACCACATATATCTGATCTTACGATCTTAAACTGTTTCTCACATTGTTTCTCTACTTCAACTTTAAAGGTTTTAAAGGTATCTAATGCTTCGCTCTTATTATGAAGCAGGTAGAGATACATACACCGTGAGTAATTATCAATAAATGTGATAAAATATTTTCGACCATGTGAGTCCATGTCTAGACTACATATGTCAGTATGTATGATTTCTAATATGTCCGAACTTCTATTGGCATCTTTCTTGGACTTGTTGGTCTGCTTTCCCTTAATACAGTCCACATATGTGTCAAAATCAGTGAAATTTAAAGTACTAAGTACACCATCATTCGCTAATCTTTTAATTCTATCTATAGAGATATGTCTTAATCTCTGATGTCACAACATAGAGGAGTTCTCGTTAATATTACATTGTTTAGTGTCAGTATGAATATGCATTGAACTATAAATGATATTGTTTTACTAAATGACGTGTTTGAAAAATTAAAGGAATATCCTAAAGGTACAAGTTTGGAAATAGATATGAAGTTTCGTGAGAAACTTGGAACATAAAAGGTCCTATCTAATTTCAAAATAAAGCCACTACTCAAAGTTAAATTGTATGTTCCTATCGCCTCCACATGTGAGCCCATCTTGTTTCCGGATAAGATATTCTGCTCACTTCCCACTGACTTCCTTAGATTTTGTATATCCTACAAGGAGTTTACAACATGGATTGTGGATCTAGAGTCAATCCACCAGGTGTTAATATTTACATTAACCATAATAGATTCATAACAAACAAATGAGGTTAGATTACATTTATCCTCAAGCCACTTCTTGAATTTGGCACAATCTTTCTTCGTGTGTCCCTTCTTTTTACAGAAGTAACACTTGGCCTCCTTCTTGATATCAAGTTGGGTGGTATTTTACCTTTTCCCTTCTGATTGGCTTGAGCCTTCTCCTTCCCACGAGTTTTAGTAAGCATTACACTTCCACCTCATTCCATTATTAGTCTCCCTTCTTCTTGAAAACACATAGTCATTAATTCATTAATTGACCATTTATCCTTATGTGTGTTGTACGAGATTTTGAAGGGTCCGTACTTTTATGGGAGACTATTCAAGATGTAGTGCACAAGGATTCAGACATCTCAACCTTGAGTTTGTTAAGTTGAACCGTAATGCCTCTCATTTGCATGATGTGCTCGAGCACACCTTTCACACTGGTAAACTTTAAGGATAAGAACTAAATTACAAGGGTACTTGTTAGTGCTTTATCTGAAGTGATGAATTGATCATCAATGGCATTTATCAAGTCTTGGTGTCACGTAGTGAAAATGTTTTTCTTCCCATTCGACATGGCAAGGTCGCTAACAGCTAGGCGTGTGGCCTATTTTACCAAAGAGTACACTAATAATATGATCATATGCAGGTATTTTCCCTAACATCCTACTTATAACATGTGTGTATGCTAGTTGTTCGAGCTTGTCGGCCTAAGAATGAGAAAAATGCTGCCTTGAGGTGAGAAACCTCGGGAGACAAACATGCGGTCCGTAAAAGTTGGTATCAGAGCGAGTTCGCTCGAACATGTGGTGTTGATATAAGGTCAATGTTGTGCATTCTTACGGATAAAAGATTTTGGGCCACGGATTGTGTCAACAAGCTAGCGGAATATGATAAAGGAAGCTATGATTAAGAAGGATAAAGAGGGCAGCGTTGCGGAATTACCTTTTGCCTTTCAAGGGATTTCGGGGAGCGCGAACATTGCAGGGCACAATGATGAAAATTGTGTACTTACTTCGACATGTGTTGAGGCACTGTGGTTTAGGGGTCGTCCATCGGAAGAACTAATGGACAGATGGTGAAGGTAGGTGTCGAAAGCAACAAGTACAAGTTAATGTGGGTTAATGTGTGAAGGAGCACTGTGTGAATATCCGGCCAGTTAGAGGTGGTGTCGTTATTCTTGTAATGAGAGGGATGTGTGTTGATACGAAACTCACTTCTTGCTACAAGCACGTAAGCGAATTAGAATGGGGGAGAATGTCACGCATTAAAAATGTTTTTCTCCCCATTCGGCATGGCAATGTCACTAATAGTTAGGCGTGTGGCCTATTTTACCAATAAGTGCACTAATGATATGATCATATGCAAGTATTCTCCCTAACATCCTACTCATAGCGTATGTGTATGCTAGTTGTTTGACCTTGCCGACCTAAAAATGAGAGGAAGGCTGCCTTGAGGCGAGAAACCTCGGAAGCCAAACCTGCGGTCCGTGAAACCTGGACCTTGCCATGTTGATCGACAGAACCACATATACCAATAGAATTTTTAGTCTTTATGAACATCACACTGAGGCGATTAGATCACTCCCATTTTTCATAAAGCGCAATATCTGCTGCAGTCCCGGTATCAGTAATTTCAATTGGTTCGTCTTTCCTAATAGAATAATAAATATACATCCACCCTAATTGGAGATGAATTATCTTCTTCCATACTTTATAGTTTCACCCTTTAATTCGGGAATATCGCAACGAATATCAGATAAATTAGCAGGTTGTAAAATTGCTTATGTTAAAATTGAGGTTTTATTGAGTAGATTGCATGTTTACCAATGTAAATCATGCTTAAATTGAATATAATGACATAAAAATTGCATATGGGTTATATTTTTAATTCGAGTATATTCAATTATCCCTTATGATAGAATTATCAAATTATTACTCAATTCATAATTTGTTCATTATGAAAACAATTTGATATTCTATCATAAAGAAACTTTATAATAAAACTATCAAATTATTTATTCATAATTCTTGTGGGCAAATTATGAGATAATTTGATATTTTATTCTAATTAATTATAAATACAACAAAATTTTTTTGGGATAAAATTCGTTATATTAAGTATAATTAATTACGATCTAATTTCTTTAATCCTTATGTGATCCCGATCTTAAAATTTAATTTTATTTAATTAAAGATGTTGTGGCTAATCCTTAAATTAATAAAATTATACGGACCACTAGATATTATCCATTTATGCATAAACAATCAACTCAATACGAGAATATCATAATTTAAAATAATATGTTATGATTATGTACCAAATATTCTCATAAGCATTCTAAATTGCATAAAAAAATAAACATAATCAATTTATGCAAACTAAATATGTGCCTAATTCATAATTTTATACATCCTAAAATTGCATATATTATGTCGAACATAAATAATTTACATATACAAAAATCAAGCAAAGATATAAATAAATGCCCAAATGAAACTATATAAATTGTCCCAATAAACAAATATAGGATATGACCCAATAATTAATTACTTATAATATTCAAATGGGCCCATAACCAATTACTCACAAATTTCATAATGTCCCAATTAATGAATATTCATGTCCAAAGAAATATGAGGAAATTACACTATAACCGGTCTTTGAAGATCCCTTCACAAAAAACAGGTCCAAAGTTTAATTAATCACAAATCAGGTTAATAAATTATATAATATTAATATTAATATTAATATTCCAATTAATCAAAACCTAAAATTTCTCTCTCTCTCTTCACACTTTCCCTTCTCTCTCTCTCTCTCTTCACTCTCCTCTCCCTGCCGATTTCAAGTGCCACCGTAGCTTCATCAACGATGCGGTAGTGGTGAGCCTAGTGCGGTGGATCTAGGTAGTGGTGATGTGTGGTATAGTGAGAATGGCAGGCGGTAGCGGTAGCGGTAGCGATGCAGTGTGGTGATGGCGGTGGCGGTCCCAGATGTGAAGTTTTTTCATACTTTCTGGCACCGTGACCGCGAGCAGAGGCGACTCCCACGTTCTTGCAAGTATTGCTGTTGTTAGGCGATGTTGCCGGTTCTGTTGTAATGAAGAACACAGCGAAGCAGGCGCCGATCTTGCGACTGCGATCTCTGCATCGACAGTGAACTGTGGCTTTTCTGACTGCGATCTCTGCCTCGCGAACTGTGGTGCTGAGGTTAGGGGTGTGGTTGGATGTAGTGGTGGTGGAGGTGGTTGGATGTGGTGGTGGAGGTGGTTGTGCTGGGGTTAGGCGAACTGTCATGGTGGTGGTGTTGGGGTTAGGGGTTTGGTTGGATGTAGTGTTGGTGGTGGTGGTTGGATGTAGTGGTGGTGTTGGGGTTAGGCGAACTGTCGTGGTGGTGAGGTGGTGGTGCTGGGGTTAGGGGTGTGGTTGGATGTAATGGTGGTGGAGGTGGTTGGATGCAGTGGTTGGATCCAGTGTAGTGGTTCTGGTGATGGTGGTAGTGGATTTGATTTGTTGGTGCTTTTTGGGTTGCAGCTTTCTTAGATCTTGTTGGTAGTAATGGTGGCTGTGGTTGATGGATGTGGTGGTGGCTGTGATTTTGTTGGTGGTTGGGCGATGGTTTCGTTGATTTTTGGGAAGCAGTTCTGTTAATGTTTGTGATGAAGCACTCAATTGTGACCTAAAAATTGTGACCAAGTACTCATTTGTGACCTAAAAATTTGATAATGTGTGACCCGAAAAATTTTCGTGATCAGCTAATTTGAAAAACTGTGACTTATAAAATTATTGATTTGTGACCTCAACATAATTCGTGATCTATAAAAAAATAATTCGTGACCACAAAATTGAAAACATGTGACCTAAAAAATAATCTGTGACCACAAAATTGAAAATATGTGACCTATAAAATAATCTGTGACTATAAATTTTTTGGTTTGTGACTTCGAGATAATCTGTGACTTGCAAAAATTTTGATTTGTGACCTCGAAATAATTTGTGACCAATTAATTTGATAATATGTGACTAATAGTTAAATTGTGACCTATAATTATGTATATGTGACCATTATTTGTATAATTGTGACCTTATTTTATTTAATTAATAAATATTTTTAATTAATTAAACAAAAACCTGATTTTTGCATTAACCAAACTTAAAACTTGATTTTTGAACTTTGCATACTTAATACATGGTTTGTGAATTCTTCCCAAGAAATATACTTATCATTCAAAGCCCAAAGAAACTTATAGTTGCACACCTTCTCTAAGAATGACAGGAGAACGATCATCTTCAACCTCTAGCGGGTTGAAATCGACCCAGCTCCAAACCCGCTCAAAATCAATACTTTTAATATCAAAACTCAAGTTTTAATACATTTAGAGGCTAGAAAATCAATTCTATGGAGAAATCTCCACTTATTTTCAGAAATCAAAATCGCCCAGATAAGGTAGAGTTTTGCAGATTAATGGTGAAACACCAAGGCAGAGGTAATATGGTGCTCTGATACCAAATGTTAAACAAAATCTATCCAAACAATTATGCAAAAAAAAAATTGGATCAAAAAGTTGAAAAATTTCACGGATCGAATTCATACCTCGAGCCATTGATGTTGTTGCAGAAGCTCTCATTTGTTCCAGGTAATGGCACTTTCAAACTCTCAAGACTCTAAATTGATTGTGTATACTGTATTTTTGGGTGGTGAGCTTGGGGACCAAAACTCATCTATATATATAGCCAAAACTCCCATCAAGTTATGGCTTAGGTTACCAATCTTTCCAAATGCTCCTATTAATGTTGAAACTGAAATCTCAAGTAGAAGAAAAATAAAAGAGGATATTATATTATTACCTATATTTATATAATATTTCATATTATACATTCAATCTTTTTTTTATTCTATTTCTACTGCATTTTGTAAAGTAAAAAATGAAACACAAAAAACAACTTACACATTAAGGTTCCGTTTGATTCTCATTATTCATCTATAAAAATGATAAATATAATCGTTATCCATCACATTCAACCACCATTTTTTACTTTACATCTCTTATGTGTGGCTCATAATGACTATATTTTTTATTCTCATTTTATAAAGAATGAGAATCAAACGAGGCCTAATGAATTAATTTGGACAGCCCATATCACTCCAATAAACAAGCTTTATAAATGGACACATTAAATGGTAGAATCCCTATATTTCAGCCCCTAACATAGAAAACCCCAAAATACAAAGCTGGGTTTCGCCGATCTAAATCGCAATTCCCAAATCAAAAAATCCAGAAAATAAAAATTCGTCCCACTAATCACTCACCTTTAACACCCACACCACAAAATTCGTATCCTCTATTCCAAGAATTGATCATTACCGTAATATGTTGTTGAAAATGGGATTTATGTTTATGAATATAAAAACTCTTTGGAGTAGTAGTAGTAGATAAGCACAACTAGAGAGAGGATAGCTCTCATATTTGTAAGTTTTAGACAACAATCCAGTATTTCAGTTGATTAATGGCTTCACCTAGTCGATGTACGGCTCTGCCTTCTAACACTATTGGGATGTATGTCGAAGATTCACCGATGATGGATATCCCAAATCCACCATTACCCATGGGTTCAATCCACCATTACTCAAAGTTGTTTTGTATAGCATACATTGCAAAGTTGTCCTTCAGCAAATTCTTGTTACGAAAATTTTGATTTTCAGCCATAGAATGTACATTTGTTTATGACATAACATCGATGATTTTTATTATGTTTGTATTCATCTGATGGAGAAGCATTCACATCTATGCTTGTCGCAATATCCTGTAATGTTGAAACCGCGACAGACTTCGATATCAAGACTTGTTTCGCTGATGCATCATCTAGCCCCGTACAGACTGACATATCATTTCTTTCTGTCTGTATCTAATCCAGATGACCTCAGTGATCTGGTGACTACAACGCATAGAGCGTATGTCGTTAAGCTTGCTTGCTTCATTTTCAGCTTTAGGTAAAAATATAGCGAGGTGTGATTCTTTATCCTAATCGGTGCCATATTCCTGCCAACATCGTAATCTATTTTAAAATCGTCCATACTACTATCGATATCCTACTCGAAAGATATCATGTTAACCAGATCATTGTAGCTGCTGTTGATCGGTAAGAGAAGATCAAATGTATTTGCATCTAGGTTATGAAGAAATTAATGCATTCCATTACCTGCACCAAGAAAAAAATAGCATGGAAGTTCAAATCATTGAGTTCAAAAAATATAGGCATTTTTTTCCGCAATGAATCAATCAACCAAGAAGACAATTCGGTTGTGGATGATTACATTTGACATCTCAAATTCATTTCAGTGAATCGAAACGTGTCACTATAGATTGAAATGTAGTAAAATGGATTGTTACATTTTTTTTTTTTTTTTTTTTCAAATTTCAGTTGATTGATCAAGATAACAGAAATCTGAATATTATGCAATCTCATTTACAGGCTACAGATGATTTTGTTCTGATTGAAATGTAACTAATCTTGAAATTATTTGTGTAATGTTTTCTCATACTACATATCTGATTGTACAAACTAGTCTAACATAGCAATGTCAATATATTCTGCGACCATATTCATGTTCAGATTTCGATTCATTCAGAGATCGCATGATAGGCATATAAAGTTATTTGCGTACTGCTAAATTTGTTCAGAGATTTCGATTCATTCAAAGATCGCATGATAGGCATATAAATAAATAAATAAATCTTCTTTTTCAATCATACATTTTAAAAAATATTATTTCAAAAATTATAACACCAATTAACGGGGAGGGGAGGGGAGGGGGGGGGGGGGGTTCAAACGGTGCTTAATTTTTTTTTTTTTTTAAAAATGAAAGTAATAAAAAAAAAAAAAAAAGCGAGTCACAAGTGACTCGTAAATCGACTCAGTTCATCCACCAAGGAACGAGTTGGTTGGTGAGGCGAGAGGAAATTTTTTGAAGCAAGTTAACTCGACATCGACTCACTCCATTTACTTACGAGCACCAAATGACTCGCCTGAGTCGAGCCAAGTTCGATGAGGATGAACTTTTATCTACATTACACCCCATTTTAAATCACGGCTTTATCTCACTTACAATGAGCTCTCTTTGAGATTTCTCTCTTCTATATGTCGCAACCCACCTCCACCAACCCCAATAAGCGCTCATCTCCGTGCTCCTCCACCTCCACCACCACCACTAGGGACGCCGCTGCTGGAAGTAGCGGAGCCACAATTTTTCCAGCAATAAAGAAGGCCAAGTCGCAGCCGGTCGCTTGCTCACTCGACAGCAACAAAAACGGCCAGCAAAGTATTACCCCTCACGTTCACTTTGCCGACACCCCTTCTCACTCTCCCATGATGGAAGATGATCCTAGTGACGTTTTGGAAGGCTCCCTTTCGTCCGGGCGCGGTGCTGCAGCTGTTGGTGGCCATGAAGGTGGGACTATCGCTAATTTGTCGCGGAAGAAGGCCACGCTTCCACAGCCGGCGAAAAGACTCGTCATTAAGCTCAATAAAGGTTAATTTTCACTTCTTTCTCTTCAATTTTGTTCTGATTGTGAAATTCATTAATGGATTTAATTACTGCAAACTTCTGCCTAAAGATCGCCGATTTTTTATTTTTTTTTGGTACCACTTTCAATTTCTTTCTGGGTGCTATTGAGGTAAAAGTGTCAGGGTTACGATTGTTTGATCGATCGCCTTGAGATTCAAATTTACGTTTTGAAGCTGGCATTGAGCAATAAATTAGGAAAATATTGATGGGCTATCATGGGCATACGAGTGATTTTAATTTTGGAAATATGTGCTTTTAGTATGTCAGCATCTGTGTGTTTAATTTTATTTCTAGGAACACAGGGTTTTTAACTTCCAATTACACTAATAATGCATAGATAAATATCATCTTGAAGCAGGAATTGTGTGAATAGATGAATGGGTTGTTTATTGATTTTATCAGCCATGTGAAATTTTCCACTGGAACAAAGAAATGGTTAAATAATTTTGGTGTTCTGTATTGTCATTTTTTTTTTTTTTTGGGGTCTTTACTAGGTTTTAGTTTTCCCTAATAGTGGTGATTTCAGCTGGAGTTTAGTATGATGCGAGAGTAGATGGATCTGATAGGCAATTGGAACAGATTTGTACAGTTTTTATACTTTATTTGTCTTGATGGGTAAGGATTTGAAAGCTGCTGTGACATGTTATGTGTAATCCACACTAATAGAGGACATGTAAAAGTAGTGCAATCTGCCTTTTGGTTTCTTCCCACGCTCATGTGTATCCCCAGTTTAAGCTAACATTTGAATTTCTTTAAATTGTTAATTAAAGGCTCCAGAACTCAGTTATTAATGAATGTCAAAGATAACTGAAAAATTAGATTAATGCTTTTTGATCATCTTTCAATGGTTGATCAGCATCTTATTATTATTAAAGGCCATCATCTGGAATTGCTACTTGGTATTTCTTCTGGTCAGGATAATTTTTTTCAGTAACTCAACATTAAGGAGCAAAGTTCCTTATATGACTTTAAGCGTAACAATGCCTGTCACATGGTCAATTTGTTTGACTTTGATGCTTTATGAAGTTATTTGTGCAAGAATCTATTTATGAATGAAAACCTTGAAACTTAAAGTATCAAATTACAAGAAAAGTTACAAGAAATATATGACTAGAAATGAATCAAAGTACCAGCGATAGATTTTCTGAAGGGGACCTGGAGAAATTTTTCATGCAATATAATAAATATATAAGAAATTTTCATGACAAATGTGAAAAGAGAAGAAAAAATCAGAATTATCCTTCTCATTTTCCTTAAATATGAGGACACTCTCTTGGATAAATGGCCAAGTCATGTGCCTTAACCAAAGGCCTAGAGATTGAGAATTGAACTTCCTTAATGCTTTATTTGTTAAGACGTTAATATTTTTGTTGCTCTGTTTTTCCCTGTGGCAGTTTATTTAGTAATGAAGGCATCATTTTTGGGAATTGAGATGATTAATTTAATTATTTATAATTTCATAAGCTGGAGTGCATTCACCAAAAGGGGGTCAATAAATAGGATATAATTGAAAGACTAACAATGTGTTTCTGAGATATTAGGCATTCGATGCATTAAGTTTTCTTTTCAATAATTGATGTACATAATGAATTTCAGCAATTTCTGAAGTGCACTAATAATACTGTTTCAATTAATATCTCCATCTTCATGAACTCTGAGATGGTTTACATCATCAATTCTGGTGAATGAACATTGATAATGTTCAAAATGCAGGACGGCTTGGGATGCATATCTCTACTGGTTTTAGTTATCAAGAGAAACAAAATATTATTAAGGAACATAAGAGGTTTATGCATGAATTAAAGAAAGTGAAGATGTTTGTAGATGTGCATTCCTAAGTATTTCGTTTTTCCGTATTAATTGTGAGGATAGCCTTCATTTGTGCAATTTCTAGGGTTTGGAGTACCCGTTGAAGTGTTCCTACAATCTTTGTGTGTCTGAAGTGATCATGGGGTAAACATACTCCGTAGAAATATTTTAAGTTTGTCATTGGAAGGGGAGCATTTATTAAACCCTTCAGGTTTATTGTATTACATGCTTAGTATCAATGCTCTGAGAAAAACTAAAAGAGAAAAGCCATGAAGCTAGCTTTTAATGTTTTACACTTATCAATGCCCGTGCCAATCCTGAAGAGTGATAAAATATGTTTTTTGGCTGATATAGATAGTCTTTTGGCAATAAAATTGATTGAAGTGTACTGGTATGACTTACTGAATATTAATACTCTAATAATAAATTTCGTCATGTGTGTCTCTGAAGCTAAACCAACCCTGCCAACCGATTTCGAAGAAAATACGTGGGCGAAGCTCAAGTCTGCTATCAGGGCCATATTTTTGAAACAACCAGATTCATGTGACCTGGAGAGGCTCTATCAGGTAAGTACTGTTACAAGTTTGCTTTGTTATATCATGTTTCTTGAATGTTAACTGCACAACTTTATTCTAGGCGGTCAATGACCTTTGCCTGCACAAGATGGGGGGAAGTCTCTATCAACGGATTGGAAAAGAGTGTGAAGCGCATATATCTGCAGTACTACAATCTTTGGTCGGCCAAAGTGAAGATCTGGTGGTTTTCTTATCACTTGTTGAGAAGTGCTGGCATGATTTTTGTGAACAGATGTTGATGATTCGTGGCATAGCTTTATATCTTGATAGAACATATGTAAAGCAAACACCAAATGTGCATTCACTGTGGGACATGGGCTTGCAACTTTTCTGTGAACATCTTTCTCTGGCATCAGAAGTGGAGCACAAAACTGTGTTTGGCCTTCTAGAAATGATCGAGAGGGAGAGGTAATTTCCAAATTATTGAAACCATATCAATTATCATTTATTACATGCAGAATCTATTGATAGTGGTTGGTTACATTTATACAGTTAGGTGTATCGCTGGACATTTAAAATTTAGTGATTCAACAAGTCGATTTTACAGTTTCGTCTAATCGTGATCATTATATTTACCTATTGTCAGGAAGATGTACTTGCAACATCTCATTTATTTTTAGACTAGTACACGTGAATTTTAGTTTCTGGGGGATCTAACAACACAAAAACAACTAAGTATTTTTTCCAACAATCTTGAGATTTGGGCTGCGTGAATCATTATTAGCCACTGTATTCTATCCAGAGGTACCTGTTTCGAGAGGTCAAGCATACCAAATCATTTGTCACCACCTCAGTCCATGTAAATTTTGTTTCACCTTAGAAATAGAAGTGGCAAAATTATTACCATAGAGTATAATTAAGTAAAGCAAAGTTTATAGTTCCTTTTTTTCTTCATGATTTCATTTAAAAATGCTTTTATTTTGTTGTTTTTTACCTCATAGATTAGGTGAATCAGTTGACCGAGCACTCCTTAACCATCTTCTGAAGATGTTTACTGCGTTGGGAATATACACTGAAAGCTTTGAGAAGCCATTCCTCGAACGTACGACTGGATTTTATGCCGCCGAAGGTGTAAAATACATGCAGCAATCAGATGTTCCGGATTACTTAAAGCATGTAGAGGTTTGTGTTCATTCTGCTTTATCCATCTCATATATTGACAATGGAAACAATTTTGGTCATTCATATATTGTTAACTTCCGAATTTCCAGATTTTAGATTGTAAACACTTCCCCCATGATATGCAGATCTACTTTTAGTTTGTTATATCCTCCAATTACATTAATAACTGATCTAGTGGTTATCTCTGTTCATCCAGAAATGGTTGCAAGAAGAACATGAAAGATGCTTAATCTACCTGGACCCGAGTACAAGAAAGCTTTTAGTAGCCACTGTAGAGACACAGCTTCTTGAACGTTATATATCTGCAATTCTTGATAAGGTGTCTATCAATCATTTTGTCTCTTTCTTCTGTCACTTCTTTTCCTCTGTTTATATATCTCTTGGACTGTACATCTGTTCTATATGTCTAGGGTTTCACGATTCTGATGGATGGGAAGCGTATTGAGGACCTTCAAAGAATGTATTTGCTCTTCTCCAGGGTTAATGCCCTTGAATCATTAAAGCAGGCCCTTAGTCTATACATCCGAGGAACTGGGCATGGCATTGTCATGGATGAAGAGGAGAAAGATATGGTATCAAGCTTATTGGAATTTAAGGCAAATCTTGATAGAATATGGGAAGAAAGCTTCTTTAAAAATGAAGCATTTGGAAATACCATCAAAGATGCATTCGAGCATCTCATTAATCTCCGCCAGGTAAAACTGGTTCACCGTAAATTTTGTTTAGTTTACCTGCTCTTCACATGCTAAAAAAATTCTACTTATGAAGTTGTCCATGTGAATTGTGTGAAATTAGGATAAACCAAATTTGGGGATCAAAGTTTGTTTGAAAACTTATTTATCCTTTTTGTGGAAGCATATCAATATCATGCAAAAAATGAAGTCAACGTTCATTTAACAAAGCAATTTTGACACCAAAAATTGATACATATGGATAAGCTGAAACGAATATTGGAATCCTAGGACAAATGTGTAGGCGAGTAATTATTGCTATGGACTCTGCATTTGCGAAAGGACATCTAGCTTGACCTTTTAGGTTGTTTTGCGGATGGGATTAATTATTAGTTAGGTAATTTGTAATTTTAATTGGATGCTGGAGGTAAGGATGCAGTGATTCTTCTTGTTTCTCAATCCCAGAGTGTACCTTAGTTACATCCTTATTCACCATCAGCATGTCAATTGGACACGATCTTTATTTATATTCCCGATGATCATATTTTATGACCTAAAGTGGTGCTGTGTTCCAGAATCGACCTGCTGAGCTAATTGCCAAGTTTGTGGATGAGAAGCTTCGTGCTGGAAACAAGGGTACATCAGAGGAGGAATTGGAGGGCACACTGGATAAAGTCTTGGTTTTATTCAGATTTATACAGGTAGCATGGGTGTACTACTATTTAACCTGGACTCATATATTTTTTCAATTGAAAAATAGAAAAAGACAGGAAAAGGAAAGAATAAGAAGGCAATGTCCATAACTGACAGCATTGGAACTGGAAATTGTTGATCATATCTTAATTTTGCAGCCTATTTGGCCATCAAATATTTCTAAAATTTATGTCTCATTTAGGGTAAGGATGTATTTGAAGCATTCTATAAGAAAGATCTTGCAAAAAGGCTCTTGTTGGGTAAGAGTGCCAGTATTGATGCTGAGAAGTCCATGATTACCAAGGTAAAAATTCTGTCATTCACCAAGTTCCACCAAAACTTTTAGCCTCTATGCTCATGCTCACTTACATCTTTATTACAGTTGAAAACTGAGTGCGGCAGCCAATTTACCAATAAACTTGAAGGAATGTTCAAGGTGTGTGACATTGTTAAAAATGACTGTGTGGTGTACTTGTCATTTCTTATTATGTAATAACGTACTACACCAAATGCACTCTTATTTCAAATGGTTTCAAGTGTCTGATATATCTTGTTCTCTCTAGTTGCAGAGTTTGGTACACTGTCGTTGAACTGAATATCATCTCTTACAGCAAATCATTTAATTATAAATTATAGGATGTCTCTTGACCAAAAGATTTATATTGGTTTCTTTTTTCTGAAGCTGTAAAGTACGTTAGGGGATAACTAGTTGACCTTAGTTTACGACTTTTGATTTGTCTTGCTGAATAAATTCAAATTCTGCTGTCATTTTCATCTGTAGAGAAGCCATATACAAGCAGTTAACAAAGAGAGAGGAAAAATTAAATTCTGTGATCCTGTCAAAGCTATCAATAAATCCATCCAAGACTCAATATTATCATTTCGCTAGAGTTTGACATTGTTAGTTAAATGATCTTGAGAACTTTACTCCGGGATATTGAATTGAATTGTGATTACAGTAACAAATTGAGTCTTTTTCCCGAACTAGGAGTCAACTACAGGAATTGTTTTTTGCTGTTTCGTTGGGTGTATACTTGCTTTTACTTGAAGATCTAATGCAAAGTATTCTTCATAACCACAATAAGCGATGTTTCTTTTTTTACCCTACCTCTTCCTTTTCTAACTTGCTCTACTAAGAAGGCTACACTCTTGTGGATGTGCAAATTTTTGGGTCTACACGACGTATCCCAACTGCACAAGTCATTCTTCTCACAATTTATGCTAAATTGATGCTCTCTACATTGTTGACTTATATACTCGTTTCTTATCTTATCCATTCTAGTGTGGCCACATCTATCTTAACATTCTCATTTCTGCTGCTGTTTATCTTATGAATATTTTGTCCCTTAATTGTTAATTACTCGGTACTAATAACTGTTTGGCTAAATAACCTTTGTATGTTAATGGGGATCTTCCATGTATCACTTTTCTATTTCATCCAACCACTAATTCTATACATGCATCATCTTCAAGTCCTCTTTCTTGTCAATGTTAACTATCGAATCTAAATACCTACAATCACTAACACCGTGATCATATATAGCCCCTGTTTGGGCTCCATTAAAATGAGATTTTGGGGGGGAAAATGTGTTTTGGAATATATATTTATATATATTGGGAAAATGTGTGGTTAAAAAATAAGAAAAAGTTTTGGATTTACGTTTAACATTACTTTATGGAAGAATGTGTGGCTGAAAATAAGTTTTGAAAAAATATATTTTTGAAAAAATGGAAGCCCAAACATGGAGATAATGATATTAAATTCTTCACAATTTGCCTACTGCATTTAACAGTCGTGACTTTTCCATCTTACATAGTTTTAAATTGATATATCTGACAGAAATTCCATATATCTTGTTTCTTTTTCTCCAGGATATTGAATTGTCAAAAGAGATTAATGAATCGTTCAAGCAATCATCCCAAGCAAGGACAAAACTCCCATCAGGAATCGAGATGAGTGTCCACGTCTTAACAACAGGGTTAGTGGAAACCTTTCGTTACTTTTAAATTGCTCTCAAGCTTACATAATTTTCACTCATGAGTTTTCTGAGGAATAAATGTCATATGTTTAATTGGCTGCAGGTATTGGCCAACATATCCTCCCATGGATGTTAGGCTACCCCATGAACTAAACACGTATCAGGTTTGTCACAAGCTAGAGCATTTTCGCAGCCAAGTTTAATGTCATGCATACAATTTCATAAGATAATCCATGCTGTTACTGCAATTACCGTGCAGGATATTTTTAAAGAGTTCTATCTAAGCAAGTACAGTGGGAGGCGGTTGATGTGGCAAAACTCATTGGGTCAATGTGTGCTGAAATCTGAATTCCCTAAAGGTAAAAAGGAGCTGGCAGTTTCTCTATTTCAGGTTGGTAATATTTCAATCATGGTTGCTTTGTCTGTTTATAAATCTCTGCTTTTATGTTTTTAATAAGTCCTGGTAAAAAAATCTAAATGTTTCTACATCTCAAAGCTTCTGTCTGTTAAATTGCCTAGGCTGTCGTGTTGATGCTGTTTAATGATGCACAAAAGCTCAGCTTCCAAGATATTAAAGAATCTACTGGCATTGAAGATAAAGAGCTGAGGAGGACTTTGCAATCCCTTGCATGTGGAAAATTTCGTGTTCTTCAGAAAGTGAGTGGTCATTGTCGCACCAAATTTTATCAAGTCCCTTGAATGATTGCAAATAATTCTTAGTTGCAAGAAATAATTGTCCTCGCAGATTCCCAAAGGGAGAGATGTAGAGGATAACGACTCCCTTGAGTTCAATGATCAATTCACTGCTCCTCTATATCGTATAAAGGTAACCTGGTTTTAAATTATTATTACTTTCATTTAAATGATTCTCACCATGTAATGTTGGAGCTAAGTTCACTTGATATGAGCAGGTAAATGCCATTCAGATGAAGGAAACAGTCGAGGAGAACATGAGCACCACGGAAAGGGTGTTCCAAGACCGTCAATACCAGGTTTATTCGAGACATCCCATCACATTCTTGAAAATTCTATTACAAAACTTTCAGAATTCCTTTGTTTGTTTTTGCAGTCAACACTAATTTAGTTTACGGTGCAACTGTTGGTGCAGGTTGATGCTGCTATTGTTCGGATAATGAAGACTAGAAAAGTTCTTAGTCATACACTCTTAATAACTGAGCTCTTTCAGCAGGTATAGAAATGAAATCAATTTCTTGTGCCTTTACTATTTGTTTGTGCTTTTGGCAAATTAGAAATGAATATCATCTTCCTTTTGTGAAACAGCTCAAGTTTCCAATAAAACCGACCGACTTGAAGAAAAGGATTGAGAGCCTCATTGACCGGGAGTATATGGAACGTGACAAAAATAACCCTCAGATATACAACTATCTTGCTTGAACAATCACCAATATAGTCCCATTTTTCCTTGTATATGCCTTGAGGAAGGAAATCTGTGTCCTTATAAAGTGGCAGGCAGTTTTATTGTGTACAGGAAATGATAGTTGTTATTTTACCTTTTTGTTGCAACCTTGACTGTAACTGTAAAGTGCATTTATCATTTTAAATTCTGTTCTATCTCATAGGCCATAGCACTTGAAATGAGAGGATGGATTATCTACTTTTGCTTATAGAACATGAAATGTTTGGGGATGTGAGTTGTATTGATAGTCATGTTTTATAACATGTCAATGGACAATTGTGGTCATTGGCAAGATTATGATGTGCAATGAGTAGAGTCCTAAAAGTTCGTTGATCTGTACAAGATCAAGAATTCGCTTGTCGTCCCAGTTTTCGAAAGGCCAAAACCCGTAAAAAAAAATGTTAGTCGAGAAAATACAGGCAAGTGGAAATGTGGCAATGAAGAGCTGATGGCTAAACAATCTGTTTGGACTCCATTTCAGTACACTTTTTCTTTCTTTTCAATAACACATTTTTCAATAAAATAGTGTTATCTGTAAATTTAAAAAAAATTCTTCTTTTTTAATTACACGGTCTTTGAAAAATTAGTATTTTAAAATATATATTTTCTAAAAGAGAAATGTTATATGTACACAATTCCTTATATAATACCCTACACCCTCCTCACATGGAGGGAGGCTCACACATAATAAAATATTTGTGGACCCCCCTCCATGTGAGGGGTGTAGGACATTATGTAGGGTATTGTGTGTACATGTAACATAGTCCTTTCTAAAAATGGAGCCCAAGTTTGGAAATACCTTTCGATGAACTAAGTCAAACATTAACTGTAGTGAGTGTTTTTTTTTTTTGGGGGGGGGGGGGGGGGGGGGGGGGGGGGGGGGGGGTGGGGTTCTGAAGCCCAAAAGTGCTTCTAGAGGGCAAAAGCTTTTAGGTACAACTATGGATGGTTAAAGTCAATACCTGACCAAAAAAAAAAAGCATTCAAAGTTATTTTATTTTAAGTTTTCAAATGAACAATGAGCGATTGAGCGTGGTTGATTGATTGGCTTGCAAATTTTATGATGTTTCAATTGTTAGCTTTCCACATGAGACGTGGTAATACTTGGTCTTGGTCTTGGTCTTGATCTTGATATTAATTAAAATATAATGTTTAGTCAATAAGTACATAGTTTATACTTACTTTTACACTTATGTTGTCAAACAGTTAATTTAAACCTTAAATGAATTGTACTTCATAAATAGATATAAATGAATGCATAAATGAACACTACTTATAGGTCATTCGAATGTGTAATTAAAAAAGAAGTTTGACCAATTTATAAAGTTGCCATATGAATGTTGACAACACCTTCTGACGGTCAACACCATTTCAAAATTTAAGCAATATCACAATATAAAATTGTCTGAAGAAAAAACATTTGACCAAATAATCCCAAGTAATAGAGATTTTGATGGAAACTAAATCCACAGCAAAAGTCAGAGCGCAAAAGATTTTTCTTTCCAGTGAAGACAGCACTTCTCCATCAACATCAAAACAATTATATTTTTATAAAATTGAATATTAGAATAAAAATAAAAATAAGTCGGTTTCGTGACAATTTACATCAGAAGAAAACCATATAAATGTAATAACCCCAGATTAAGAAAATAGTTCCTTCTCCATTATATCCAGCACAATTACAGAGCTCACAATTGGAAACTGGAGGAATAGTGCTGCAACTGGGGACATAGTTACAAGACTGCTTACAGTTTTCCATCATTTAGTCCCATCATATAAGACATGAATGCAAAGATAGTCTAGACAAAGAAATGAGAAAGAAAATCTTAATTGGTTATAGCAGTAATTTGATAGTGATCAACCATAATCACACAATATAATTTTCATTAGTTTTCACTTCCACTGAAAAGCTTTTTCCAGGCTCTACGATTCTAAATACCAAGCGAAAAGTCCTCCACATGCTATCATCTCTCTAATTTATTGACACACATATAATTACATTGGAAGCAGTAACTACAAGCACAATCACAAACTCAAAGAAGTTCAAGCAAACAGAACCTGTGCACTTGACGGTGTTAAATCAAAGAGGTTTTCAGGGGCATTCACCACTTGCCATTGAACAGAAAATCTGCACTTTTTTCTAGATGAACCTCGTGAGCAAAGGCTTGAGATATGGCCCACGGCAAGGTGAAGGTGCCGACCTACCACATAGATATTGTTATCCCAGCAGTCGACAGAGAAAGGCTTGCATATCTGCTCTGGCAAAGGAGGTCCTTCAACAGTATACCAAGAATCAGTTTCTGAATCATAAACCTTCAGTTTTGTTCTTTCATGCTCTGTAACCACAAACAAATGCCCATAAATCACAACGCTCGAACCAGTCCAGCCTTCTCGCAGTCCAGTAGCCATATTCTCCCAATTATCTGTTATCGGGTCATAAACCTGTCCCCTGGGTACAACATAGAAGGGCCAACACCAGCCTTCTGTCACAAGAAGCTTCCCATTAAGAACTGCTGCATCATACAAGGTCATGTTTGTTCCCATGTTTGCAACCGAATGCCAGGTTCCTTTATTAGGATCAAGGACTTCAGATGAGTTAAGCTCGAACATATCAGTGGTGATTCCACCAGCCACATATACCAGCCCATCAATTATACCACTTGCAAAAAATGACCGTGCAGTGATCATCTCTGACATGACGGTCCATCGGTTCTTACACACTTCATATTTTAATACTAAATCGAGAGGGTAATCCACATCAGAGCCCACACCACCACAAACAAAGAGAACACCCTGATGAGGGATGGCTGTGCACCTGAATCCCTGGGGGCAGACCTTATCCTTCCAAGGCATAGCCGGAATTGTGTGCCAAGAGAATTGGGTAAGGTCTAGAACCTTCCACTCTATTTTTCCAGTACATTTGTGGTGCGCAAAGACAAAAAGCCACTGATCATGGAAACCAAGCTCCTTTCTCCGCGTGAAAAAATGCTCCTTGCTACCAAACAATGAATACCAACGCTTGCAGACAGCCTTGCAGGTTGCATGTTTATCAACTGGAACTCGAAGGAGGCATTGCAAAGAAACATCATCTGGAAGGCCTGGAATCAATGGCTCTCCCCTAATAGATAGTTCTAATTCTACTGAAGGATCTAACAAAGAGGACTGGGTTGCGGCTAATCTAAATTTCGGTGATAATGTCATTTGGGAATCCCCTAGCTTGTGCACTGGAGCTTGGTATGATGAAACGCGCACTCTTTGCATCTTTCTCCTCTATACTAAATGTAAATATCGAGAAAACTGAACAAGCCGTTTTCTTCCAATGCAATTTCATCAAATCAGGAGAAGTCTACGAGGAGGAACAATAACAAGCCCAAATCTAATCACTTCACCAATAATTCATCAGAATCCACATAACTTCTTATTAATTAAATCAAAGATTCTGCAAATCACAAAATCGATTGCCTCAAATTCCTTACCCAAATCCTCTTATCTCCTCACAATAACTGATACTAAATATAACAAACCCACATCAGAAATTCCAAAATTCAACCTAATATTAATAAATAAATAAAATCACATTTACGATCCTTTCTCTCTCTTGAATTTAGAACCACTGCTTTTTATTTCCACTTCCAGACTTCAGTGGACAAACTTCGACAACCTTTATGCAGCTGAAAAGAAAAAACACAAAGCACCACAGAAAAATGACATACGTGGGTATAGCTCAGTTCCTCATTCATTTGAAACAAATAACCCGATACACTTAATGATTAAGAAACCATTGTCCACATAATCATAAACATGTAGCATATCTTTCATTTTCATACTATTTATTATTCAAGAAAACCGCACCTAAAAGGGGGGGAAAAAACTCCAGTAATTCAGATATCAAAATAACATAAAAAACAAGAATAAATTCAATATGAAAGCAACTTTCGGCTAATTTAAAAAGAAGAAAGAAAAAAAAAATGAACTTACAGATTATAAAACTGAGGAAAGTTTGATCGAAACAGGGACTTTAGCAGATTTTCCGCGAAGGAATGATTGACCAACAATATTATTTAATTAATTGGAATCAAGATTAGCTGGTTGTCGTTGTATTTAGCTAAAAAAAATTGTGGCTTTTTTTTGGGTTTTTTGGACGGAACCGCAGTTTCATTTCATCAACAAATAGCAAATGGTCCTGTCAATGTATTGTACTATTGCGGTAAACGCGAAGGAAACGTACGCGCGAATTTATCGCGTATTAAATACTGTCCTGAATTTATTCATTTATTTCCTTGTCGTTATTTTCTATTACCACCTGCCTGTTACCTGTTTTTATAATCTTTTACATGATCCGATCGATTGAAAAATAAAGAATCAGTTTCAACAATATTTTTTATTTCGACTCTTTACTTATTTTTTCAAAAAATATTTATTAATTTCTCATTATCTTTTATTTAACACTAGAAGTAAGCATGTGCATTACACATTTTATGTATCAAATGAATGATATTCGTAATATTTTGGAAGTATTAATATATTTTTTTTTAAAGTAATCGAGGTAATGATATTGTTAAAGAAAAAAATTGTAAACAAAAATATAAATAATAGTTTGTTTTTGAAATAATGTATATAACGTGAAACTATTGTATAAGGTTTATTGCTCTTATTTTTTTCATTTCGAAGTTGGTATGTTTATCCTTTTTCAAGTATGAGAAAGAACTTTTGGATTGTATCTTTTAACAATTTAGCTTGAAAATTACTTCCCTGAAAACATTGTAAAAATAAAAAATAAAAAATCTATTAGTCTAATAGGTAAATTTCTATAAGAAAAGTATTGACTGATTCTGACATTATATAATATATCTCCATCACACAAAATTAGTTTTAAAATTTCAATATGGCTGTTCTTATTGCTGTAGATCTTGAAATGTCAACGAGTCGTGTCGAGCCAGCTTATGACCCGAAACTCAAAACTCGAGTTCGACTTGAATAAAAATTGATTGGGCTTTTTTTTTTTTTTTAAGGTTTTGCAATTTTTTCTTATTTATATTTCAGGCTCGACTCGTTATAGACCGAAAATAGCCTGGGCTAACCAGTGTGGCTCCACAAGCTAGCTTTAGCTCAAGCTCAATTCGGTACACCAAAATAGGGCTCGGCCCGAGCCACAGGGAGCCCGAACCAACGAGTCAAATTGACACCCCTACGTAGATCTCAATTGAACCTTTTAGAATTATAGATATTATTATAATCCACTCTTCTTCAAATGCTTTCAATTGTTTAAAAAAGATATTTTCGCAATTTTTGGTTGGTGGCATCAATCCTACAAATATGATGAATATAAATTTAAGATACAACAACAAAAAATATATATTAACAATTAACAAAATTAAAAAAGTTAATATTTTTCAAATTTAACTAACAACACAACTCACTTTGTTGGTCTATTGATGAATCAAACCTTGTTTCTGATAGTATTTTCGACGATGATGTATTCGTCTGTGACATTTCTAACATACAAAATTAAAAGTCATTGCCATGTTCGTTTAGTAATTTCTTTATCAATGTTGGAAAAAAATCATATAGAAAATATAGGACATCATACAACACATATCTTTATCAATAATGTCATTGTGCTCAGATACTAATATGATGTTGCGACATATGCTAATTGAAATTAACACTTCAAAATTTATTTAATACTGAAAATTAGGTAAATATGAAAAAAAAATCTCAAATAATTTTATTTAATATAAAAATTAGTCAAAGACCAATATAAAGTGGTTGTTGTTCACATTTCAACAAAATACTAATTGCCAAAGTTCAATATAATTGCTCATATGCTAATGTCCCCTCATCTCTCCTAAAAGTAATTATAAAATCATAATTTAATAAATAATAAAATAACAAAATATAAATTAAAATATTAAAAATATAAATCGCCAAGTCAAAGATAAGTCACGGTGGTAAAGAGATCTGACATATAGATAACCAAACAAAGATGGTTCGACAAATTCATAAATGTGAATAAAAAATAATGAATATTTGCATGAATATGATGAAACAATAATACTGTCGGCTGCCTCATGTTTACGATGTTCCAAATGGATGCACACACACATACACAATTAAAATGATTCATGTTAATAGATAAATCTAAAATAGAAATGTCATACAATTGAATCCATGATATTAGAATTTAAATTGTAATGCAAACAAAGTTGAACTAATCACAACAACAACAAAAAAACTCACAACGCTCATCAACTTATAAGTAGCTTATGTTCATCATTTAGATGGACATTACTAAGAGAACTAAAAAATAAAAATAGAGAAAAAAACTACATTATCATTTTATCATAATAATTTTTTTTGTCAAACACCAGAACAACCATTTACTTTTGTAGAACTTGTCTCACGCAAATCGATTTCTCCAAAGTTTCAATACCAAACATGAATACATTCACATACATAAGTATCATCTAGGCTATTTTTGAGTTTTAAGAAGTTCTAGCCCACAACAAATTGTTTTTATTGACAACGGTTCTACAATGAGAAATGTTGATTTTTATAGCTATAATGATCTCTGACATAGTGTATGTACTAACACAAAGTAGCCCCGCATCTCCCCTCATTTATTTACTTTAATAATTAATTATAAAAATAGTCATCTCTCAATCTGTTTCACATGCTCTCCATTGACAGAAAATTCAAAAACGTAGTCTCAATAGACTCTCTCAATCTTTTTTCATCGTACGTTCTCTTTGTACATTGAAATTTTTAATCTGTTAATATTATGTGTGGTGGTTTAGAATTTCAACACATATTAGAATGTTATAATAATTTATTTTAGTTCATATAATGATACGAACATAACGAAAAATATTGAGGACTTAATTTTGAAAATGAACAAAGATTATAAATGTTTATTACAATTATAATGTTATGGAGTTAATAAACATTTTAGTAGGAATATAATTACCCAATTAATTGGCATTTCTTTTTTTATCTAAACTTAGGTATCATGTAGATTTATATGGTAACTACTAATTAAAAGAACTTTTAAATAGGGGTAAATATAACATAAAATAAAATTATATCAAATTATATAGTAACATTCTATATGAATTAATTTTATTAAATTAAATATATTATTTAGTTGTTAGGATATGTGTGAAACAAACAAATAAAATAGCAATTTAAATAAGGGAATATGGATGTTATTTTTTAAATGATTAATTCAACTGAAAGAAAAAAAAAATTAAAGTTATATTTTTATAATAAAAGTTGTTAATAAAAAATTAATAAAATATTAAAAGATTAATATAGAAAATTATTGACAAATGGAAAAGAAATTAAATTGTTCTAATTTCACGTTGAATAAATTGAACTAATGTTATTAATTAATTATGAACAAAACTAAAATTAAATAAAGGTATATTGGGCATATAGCTAAATATGTAAGGAATTAAAGTTTCTCCTCAATCCCTATCTTTTAATATATTGTAGATAACTTTTTATATCAATGGTCAATTAATTCAAATAATTTTAAAAATAGAGTATTGAAATCTATATTAGATGCAATCATTATAAAATAAGAATAAAAAATCTATTTTAAAAAAATTAGAATAGAGATTTTCTTAAAATTTATTGTTAAACAATAACTCTTTAAAATAAAGAGTATCTTATATTTAGGGAATCTTTTTAAAAAGGGAACTTACATAAATATCCTTATTTTTAGGGTCATTTTGAAAAATCATGATAAATATGTATTAAAATGCAATTACTGTAAATTACCATAAATAAATCGTAAACATTACGGTATTTTCCACCAATAGAATGAAGAATCCAATCCAGTAGCTCGAAAATTCCAACTTCTACATGCTCAAAATCAAGCGAAATCTAATATCAGACAAGATTAAAAGTTGTTTCATCTACATCTTGTTTATGGTTTTATTCATTAATTCTATAAGTAATCAAGCCAAATCTCCAGGTTTATATTATTTCTGATTTTATTATTTAATATGTTCATATTTTAGTTGATTTTGATGTAGTTTAGGTTTTTATGTTCAATATGTTGAGGTTTACAAATTTGTTTTCCTGGTGAAAGAGAAAACAATTCATGTGAAAAATGAAATTTACGTATTTTTTGATTTTTTTATATTCAATATGTTTAATCTACAGGTACACTTCGTTTGTCAAAAATCAGTCACCAATCTTGAAAAATCAAAGGTGTTTGAAAACATCAAAAGCACAACTGGTATTTCAGTGTGATTGGAAGCATGTTTGAAAATAACATTGTCAAACTTGAGAAGAGATGGATTGTGTTATTACGTATGAGAAGTTAGTTTTGAATCAATTAAAGCCATGGATACAAAGTGTTTGACAAAAGGATAATGTGCATTTTTTGGAAATTAGAACATATTAATTCAGACCTTGCTTTCTGGTAATACATATGATAAAGAAAATTTTAAACCAATTACATTGATGCATGTATGGTGTTTGATTAAGGAAAATATGAAAAAGTGACATTCTGTTATTTTTGTTTTAAAAAAAAATCACATTATATTATTGGAGCAATTAGCTAGATACATATGTGAGCATTTTGGAAAATTTGAATATACCAATTCAAACCCTGTTTTCTGGTAATAAATGTGAAAAAGAAAACTTTAAATCAATTACATTGATGCATGCAAGGTGTTTCACAAAAGAAAAATGTGAAAAAGTGACGTCCTGACACTTTTTTCAATAAAAGTCACACTATATCATTGAAACAATTAATTAGATGTATACGTGAGCATTTTTTGAAACTTGAACATACCAATTCAAGTCCCATTTTCTGGTAATACATATGAAAAATAAAACTTTAAAATTAATTATATTGATGCATGCAAGGTGTTTGACAAAAGGAGAATGTAGAAAAGTGACTTCTCAAAAAAAAAAAAAAAAAGTCACACTATATCATTGAAACAATTAACTAGATGCATAAGTGTGCATTTTATTAAAAATTTGAAAATACAAATTTAAACCCTATATCTGGTAATACAAATGAAAAAAAAAAAAAAAAAAAAATTGAATCAACTACATTGATGTATGCAAGGTGTTTGATCAAACATTATGCAAAAAAGTGACATACTGTCACTTTTTAAAAAAAAAAAAGTCACAATATCATTTGAGCAATTAACTAGATACACATGTGTGCATTTTTTGAAAATTTGAACATACCAATTCAAGCCTTGTTTTCTGGTAATATGTATGAAAAACAATTGAATCAATTACATTGATGCATGTAAGATGTTTGATCGAAGAGAATGTGAAAAGTGATAATCTGCCACTTTTCTTAAAAAAAAAAAAAAAAGGTCGTACTATATCATTGAAGCAATTAACTAAGTACAGACGTGTACATTTTCAAAAATTTAAGCATACCAATTCAAGCCTTTTTTTTTTTGGTAATACATATGAAAAAGAAAATTTTAAATCAATTACATTTATGCATGCAAGGTGTTTTGCTCAAGGGGATTGTGGAAAAGTGACATTCTCAAAAAAAAAAAAAAAAAAAAAAGTCACAGTATGTCATTTGAGCAATTAACTAGGTACTTTCATGTATGTTTTCGGAAATTTGAATATACGACTTCAAGCCTCGTTTTATGTTAATACATATGAAAATGAAAACTTTGTAACAATTTCATTGATGCATGTAAGGTGTTTGATCAAGGAGAATGTGAAAAAATGACATTCTGTCACTTTTTTTTTTAAAAAAAAGTCATATCATTGGAGCAATTAACTATATGCATGCTTGTGCATTTTTTGAAAATTTGAACATATCAATTCAAGCTCTGTTTTCTAGTAATACATATGAAAAAGAATACCTTGAATCAATTACATTGATGCATGCAAGGTGTTTGATCAAGGAGAATGTCAAAAAGTGACATTTTTCTCAATAAAAAATAGTCACACTATATCATTGGAGCATTTAACTAGGTGCATACGTATGCATTTTCAAAAATTTGAGTATACAAATTCAAACCCTATTTTCTGGTAATACGTATAAAAAAAATAAAACTTTAAATCAATTACATTGATGCATGCAAGGTGTTTGCTCAATGAGAATGTGAAAAAGTGACATTCTGTCACTTTTCTCAAAAAAATCACAGTATCTCAACTGAACAATTAACTAGGTACTTTCATGTGTGTTTTTCAAAATTTGAACATACAAATTCAAACCTCGTTTTATGTTAATACATATGAAAAATAAAACTTTGAATCAATTACAATGATCCATGCAACGTGTTTTCTCAAGCAGAATGTGAATTCTGATTGTATCTCATGGAAGCAATTAACTAGATGCATATTACTTTTTCACTTTAAAAAATAAAATAAAATCACACAATTTGTTTGTAATCTTTTTTTAGGTATATATAAAATTAATGTCTTCATTTGTTATAAAGGCAAATGGACACAAGATAAGGAATATACAAGTGACAAAATGACTGGAATTGTTGTCTTGATGGATTGCACGTATAGCAACCTTAAGTACATAATATTTTTTGTGATGAAACTAAATACATTAGAGTGAAGAAAAACATATATTTGATGGACATTTCAGACGATATTTCTCTAACATTTTATCTGGAGCTCAAAAGAAATGATAAAGATCTTGCAAGATTTCCATTGTGCATAGATGTGACAATAGTATCAAAAAGTGACAAAATTGAATTTCTATTCAAGGATGGAAGTATTGTAGACCAGTTATAGTAATGATGCTACATTTTTAAAAGGCAACTATGGTGGAACACTTTCCACTACATATATGCAATATGCCAACAACAATATCTTCATATTAGCATTTGTAGTTGGTGATTTAGAAACTAATGATTCATGAGAGTGATTTTTAACTGTGTTAAAAGAAGCTTACGGTGAGTGAGAAGGATTGTGTGTAATCTCATATGGACATGAAAGCATAAAAAATGCAATTCACAAAGTTTATGAGAATGCAATGCATGACCTATATTTCTACCACTTGTTAAAGAACTTGAAATTGTCTTTTGGTAGAAAGAAAAAAAGGAAAGAATATTGCAGAATATTTCAACAGAGCCATAGAGCATATTCTAAGAATGATTTTGAGTTCCATATGAAACAATTTGATGAAATCAATACAGGGATTCGATCACATTTGATATGT
The DNA here is from genome assembly GCA_019395295.1 of Osmanthus fragrans. Taxonomy (NCBI): domain Eukaryota; kingdom Viridiplantae; phylum Streptophyta; class Magnoliopsida; order Lamiales; family Oleaceae; genus Osmanthus; species Osmanthus fragrans. The sequence continues at coordinate 10,491,691 of CM033362.1, forward strand.
TGTCATTGTTAACTTCTATAATAACTGACATTCCGTCACTTTTTAAACAAAGAGTGACAAAATGTCATTTTTTTTTTTTGGCTAAAAGTGATATGATATGTCACTTTTTGTTTAAAAAGTTCGTAAGTGTTGATACATTTTTGTTAAAAATGAGTTTAAAAACAACATTATAGTTGAATCAGTAAATTCGATAACAAAAACAACAAAAGGCTGTCCGGTATAGCCTTTATTGGAATTGTTAATATACTTGTTGCAAGAATGGTTTGTGAAGCATATAAATGATGCACGAGTAACCTTCACAACACTTGACACCAAACAAGAGAAAAAACTGAGAGAAAAGTCCATGGAGTCAAAGAAAATAAAGGTTAAAAACAATAAACCTGCTGTTTTGTTGTTATTGTATGTCAGGATTTTTGTTATAACATGATTTGCAGCTCTATGGATATTGAATTTTCACTTTAAATCTTCATTTAATATAAAATAGTGACAAATTTACTTATAGAGTGTTTTGTTATATTATGCACACATGTATCAACTTTAAGTTCAATATTGCACCAAGTTAATGATGGTTGTGCCTCATATTTGTTGAACATGAAAGAAAGAAAGAAAGAACATGCACGTGCAACTAATTCCAAGTGGACAAGTTCTTTGTGCACATGCACTTATAGTTATTGTAAAGATAAAATGGAGATTCATATTCATATTGTTCGGTATATTATACAACAGATATGTATAACCAAACATATAGTGAAATAATTTTTTCACTTGGAGATCACAATGACTGAAATGTACTGGTTGAGGTAAAAACAAGAATAGTCTTGATTCTTAATCCAAAAAGAAAATCCGGATGACTTAAAGAAAAAAGAATACCATCAAAAGGAGAGAAAATCCAAAGTGCAAAATATGTGAGATGTGGGAATAATAGCAACAATTGTTGATCATGTCAAAAGCCAACAAATATGAAAAAGAAACCACAAAAGAAAATGAAGCTGGAAGATATATAAAGCTAGATTATTTGACATTTTTTGTTTTAGAATGCTTTTTTTTAATTCAAATATTCCAAGCACTGCTAAAATATTTTAGGTAATATCTCAAATCTGAAGTTTATTAAGTATGTGATTTTATTAAAAAAAAAAGTGACAATGAATTTTGATGGATACAACTTTGTTAAAAAATACTTTATCGTGTGCATGTGTATGTGACAATGGATATCATACTCTAACAAAAAGTGATGCAATGTCACCTTTTAGTTAAAAATGTGACATACAAGAATCCAGCATGTGAAAAACTACAAACATGTTATAGTTAGGTAAGATATTGCTATTATTGAACATTAGTACTAATATTGATCGGCTACATCAACAATATACTTGCTCCATTGACATTGTAAAGAAAATATGCTCAAAACTTCACAAAAACACATCTTTAGAAAGTATACTTAATAACATATAATGTCAATTTTTATTTTCATGCCAAGTGACGTACATGTTGCTAGCATGTTTTGTTAAAATGTGACATGCAAAAAGTGACATACAAGCCGCTAGCATGTTAGAAGCTACGAACATGTTATAGTTAGGTACTAATACTAATATTGATTGGTTACATCACCAAGATCCTTGTTTCACTGATATTGTAAAGAAAACAAGTTCAAAAATTCAAAAATTAACCATTGAAGTTGTGCTACCACCGTTAACATTGTCACATTTTGTTAAATCAATCATTACTTATATGACATCAATTACCAACCAAGTTATATGCATCCACAAAATATTCTAACAATTAAATCAGTCATTACATAATAAGAAATGTCTTCACTTCATCAAAATCATCTTCTTATTTATCACATCAACATATCACTAATCCATCTCCTTTGACACCCATTCATTATTTGTATGATATTCCTCATCTTGCTTCTACTTTCCATAAGCATATAATTGAGCTGTAAAGTTTCTTCTAATATGTGGAAAGTTAAATGTCTTTGACATTTCATTTAACATTCTGTTAATGAAGTATTGGGCATACTTAATTACATATATTCTACAATTTTCACTGCATGTAAAAAAGAAAAGTAATTTAGACAATTAAATACCTGAATATCAAATAAAAACAAAAAAATAAATCAATAAAAAATAATCTAACCCATTATTTTGTTGTGGAAGTTTTGGAACCATTTTTACAACCAATCGTGTCAAAGTATCTTCTTCTTAAATGTTTTTTCCCTCAAAGAAGCCAGTATGAAAAAGTAGATGAGGAATTATATCAGAAAATGGTTTAACAGCCTCAAGTACTAAAGTTTTCCTGATAATCTTGTGGTACAAATTATATACACTAAGGCACATATGTTGAACGTCAAAATGACAGAGAATTCAATGGGCTGAATTGGACATTCTCATTGGCATAAGCACATGATCAACAAGGCTTCAACTTGTATTACACGGCATATACAACCCGAAAGTGTATAAAAGGAGTAAAGTATGCTTTTTAGAACCGACTTAGCAAAAATCAGTATATAAACCTCTTTTTGGCTTTCAAATGGAAAGTCTGTAGTTGTAGCCTTTATTCTTATACAATGTCCATGTCATAACATCTTCCTCAAGTAATAGAAACACACATCGATATGCTACAAAAAAGGAAAGAAAATGACAAAATCAACAATTGTACTGAAAATTATACAAAAGAATCTTAAAACACCAACAAACAAAATAACTTATCGTGTCTTCCTAACATTCATTTGAAGTAAACAATTCGAACCACCACTATTTGGTAGATATAACAATATCATTAAAGTAGAAAGAATGATTGATCATTGAATATCATTTGGTAGATATAACAATATCATTAAACAATTCGAACCACCACTATTTGGTAGATATGACAATATCATTCGAACCACCCTATGATCTTGAGATTTATGATTGATGCAATACCTATTTTGAGAACTCTAAAAATTTCTCTACTTTAAAAATATTATGCATTCTTTTGTTAAAGGCACTGTTCAATGATGATAGAGTCTCATTAAAAATTTATTTACCCCAAGAAAAAGAATTCATCTCTTTAGACTCTACAAGAAAAAAAAGAATCATCAACTCCCTTGTGATAGCAGGTTCCAAACAGGAAGAATGTAATAAACTACATCTTTATCTATAGCGTTGATTAGGAGATTGATGAATACTTCTTGAACTACTTTTGTTGAGATACTTTGGTACTCGTTGAAGTAGTGTTCTTTCAAATGACTCTTCTTCATTCTATATCTGGTAAAATCATCATTTCAAAAGAATCTCAGCCCTCAGATCAAACAAAACTCTTCAATTGAAAATCTCACAAGTTGATCACAAATGTTGAAACACATTTCATTTGTATTTGGCTGCTTCACCTGCCTAAGCGGCAATTGATGTATCAGTTGTGACTGCAATTTTATTACATTCAAATCTATAAAGGCACCAAGGCATGTATTTTTAAATAAACTCATGTGAACTAAATTTTATATTCAAGCCCGTCATAACTTCGTGAGGCAAATATAATGTAACTTTCCCTTTGAATCAACAGTTTTGGGCGATTATAAAATCTCAATCCTACAAAAAGAAAAATAAACAGTTAAAATAAAATTCGAAAACATGTACATGCTTTGAGAAATTTTGTAACATACGCATTGTAAAATATGATAATGATTAAAATCATGTTTGTAACATACAACCATCAAAAAGTGGCTTACGCTAAAAAAAAAAGTGAACTTTAAAAAGTGGCAGACAAATCAAGTCAAATCATTCAAATTGATAAAATAAGACACAATGTATGCATGTATAGACTCGCAAATAAATGCTTCTAGAAAGTGACACATAATAAAAAAGTGACAGTATCTCAAAAAAGTGACAAACATATATATATCAGTCACTGTGAATGTATGCATGTGCATGAATCACTTTTGGAAAACACTCCAAAAAGTCAGAAAAATGGCTTATACTCAAAAAGTGACTTAAACAAGTGAAGTCATAATAATTCAAATTGGTAAAATAAAATACAATGTATGCGTGTCTAGGCTCACAAATAAATGTTTCTGGAAAGTGACAATATCTCAAAAAAGTGAGAAACATACAGATATCCAACGCTGTGAACGTATGCATGTACATGAATCACTTTTGGAAAACACGCAAAAAAAGTCAGAAAAAAGTGACTACAATGATATTTCTCTAACAAAAAGGAATATTTGATTATAAGACGCCATGGGAGCAACGAAATGGAAAATTAAAGTCATCAAACAAAACATCAAATTTGGTTCTACAGATGCTATTACCATTTTAATGGAAGCTATTACTATTTCAAAGGACAAAAATCATGACAGAGACCAATGTTAGAATCAATATCTAATGAAACCATAGAAAGTAAGTTACCGGACAACAAAAGTTGACCACAAGCAATGATCTAATACAATCACAAATATCACTTTTTTTTTTCTTTTCTCCGTTCTTAAGATTCCCCCAATCTTTAAATCTCATTTATTGATTGAAATTCCAAACTGAGCTAAAAATCCACATTACAGCAATGTTAATCTCGCATAACATCACATGTGAAGTCAATTAAACTACAAAAACTAAACAAAACGAAAAACTAAACATAATTGACAAACTAATTACTATAGCATTTAAATTTGTCATCATCTAATCATGCAAAAAATTGTGTGGGACCCCACTGTGATGCTCTCATTATTGAATCTAGTTCATGTAACATATAAGCAGTCAAATTATATTTGGACAGAATTAAGACATATAAGCAGACACGATGCACAAAAATATAACAAATTTCAAGTATTATTATCATAGTAAAAATTAAAAAATGTTTCTACCTTGGGTTTATAAGATGATGAAGAAATTTTGTTCCTCTTCTTTAAGGATGGTTCTTCTTCGAGATTTCTTTGCCTCTTCGAGCTACTTTTTTCAGCCATTTCTGGATTTTGGACCTACGGCTTAGGCTATTTGAGATTTAGGATCGAAATGAAAATGAGATAATGAAGACGAACGGATACAAAAGGAAAATGAAGGAGAAATCGACGAAAAATGTGTCGGAAACGAATATTTAATGTCGGATTTTGCTCAGAGAAGAGATCAATGGAAATTGCCTAGTTGATTTTGCAATTCGACGATTTCTACGAATGACGAATATGGGGGTTTAGGTCTGGGTTTGGTGTAGTTAATTGGGTTGGGTTTGGTTAGAATTTAGGACATAGTTAGTACTTTCTTAAAATATTTAATTAATTTAAGAGTATTAATCAAAACGCTTCAAAAAAAAGTACGGGGCCTAATTTCCGCTTTTTAAAATGCTCCTAGTTTCTTATTCCTAAAGGGCCTACAACTGTATGAGAAAGATTAAGCCCATGCTTGGGTTTTATTTTAATTTTAATTTTTAATCATATATTCTTTAATAAAATAATATTATATATAAATTCAAAAAAAATACTTTTTTTTAACCACATATTCTCCAAAAAAAAAAATCCATACCCAATTCGAATACATGCGATAGAATATATGGGCGAACAATTAGGGTGTGTTTGATTGGAAACATGAAATTTAAATGGAAAAAATAAATTTTGGGCAAATAAATTGTCTAGAACTTATTTGCATGAAAATTGTCAATTAAATGTGTCTAATTGATTTAATTTTCAACCTAAAAAATGTTATACTTGTCATTTTTGTTATTGGTGAGTAGATGAGAGAGGGAGGAAGTAGATGAGAGAGAAAGAGAGAATTATCTGGAAAATAAAAACTTACTTTCCCTAAAAAAAAAAAAAAATATTATCCTTATTTTCAAAGAAAATATGGTCATGTGACAAAAAGTAAGAAAATATTTTTCCATGGAAAAAAATATCAATCAAACAGCACAAAAGTAGAAATTTAAATTAATAAATGACTTCTTTCTTTCCAAAAGAAGATCTTTGTGTAAGATCTTGTAGCAAGTGGGTGATTTGACAACTCACTGAAAATGCTACTTCACTCAGCCAGCAAGTCAAGTATAGTCTTACATAACAGGCCTAAGGTTGCACAACCATCGTTACACTCAATGCAGCATAGCCTAGGAATGATATATTGACACCAGTGACATAAGAGTCCAATTGTAGGGCTGAAGCCATATGAACCTTCATCCAATGGTTCACATTACAAAAACTTTACTCTCTGTTACTTTATGTTGCATCCTCAATTCGGAGCCCTTTTATCTTGAGAAAAATTTATGCCCTAAGCTTGTCCTATATTCAACTATATATTCCATCGTATTGATTTGATTTTTGGAGTGCCTATGGTCGCCTCCACCACCACCACTGGAGTTTGGTCGTATGCTCTAACAATTTTTCCAAGTGTGCAGAACAAAAGCTTGCATAGGCACTGGAAGAGCTGCAATATGTTAGCCACGTTACCTCTACAAAAATTGGGGTCAACAATTTTCGTCCTCGTTGAAGATAATATTTAAATAATATACACTTGAAAAAAAGTTCGGAAATGGTCTTGAAAAAAATAGTAGCTTCCAATGGCTTGAAGAAGGTTAAAGAATAACCTTATTCCAAATATCAAAACGGTCGTAATCACTTTTATAAATTAAATACTTCACTTGAAATGAGACATAATGATATTAATCAGAAATAAAACTCAAAGGTGATAGGGTCCAATGATCAATTTCATAGTTCTTGAGGTAAAATAAGCAGAACAAGAATGAAGAGTGAGAGAACAAACTTCCAAGATCAGTAACTCCATCCAGGAACTCAGCAACTCACGTTTCCAGCATGCACTTCAGATTCCCTTCCAGCTCATCTCCATTCTAGAGGCTTCTATAGTAGATTAGTTTGTTAGATTTGTAGTAATTTTCTCTATAAATAGAGATCTCTTATGCAATGTAATATTCAAGTCGAATGAATGAAATATTCCTTCTTCTTCCTTGCAATCACAGCAGGTTTTTATCGTTTTTCTTATTTTCAACATGGTATCAGAGCAAAATACTCCTTCCGTCTGCAACTCTGTGGTGTTTCCATATCCTTAAAATCTCAGAATGTGAGGCAGTCGAGCCTATCATCAATGAGTCAACGGATCTGCAACAGATCTGTATTCCAGCCGCCATGTGTTTGTTAAAATGCTAACATGAGGCATGGAAATTTCCTTGTTGATTCTACTTGCAGTCCTTGGTGGAGTTTGTTTAAGTGTTTCCAGTTTTTCTTTTACTCATCAATGTTGATGATTTTTGTCTTCAGCAATTGCCCGATTTTAGAGCCATGGATGCTCACCTTTTCTGGTTGAATTATGTTGCTGTTTTTCAATCAAATTCTCATCTGTTTTCTCTCTGGAATGCTTCTCCACCGGATTGTCAAACCCAGACCTCTCTTCCAATGGCTTCTCTTGCATCTTTGCTCTTCTCTCCACAATTCAAGATGTTCCATCTTGAGGGGGGAGTGTTGAAATATTTCAAGATCAGTAACTCCATCCAGCAACTCACGTTTCCAGCATGCACTTCAGATTCCCTTCCAGCTCATCTCCATTCTAGAGGCTTCTACAGTAGATTAGTTTGTTAGATTTGTAGTACTTTTCTCTATAAATAGAGATCTCTTATGCAATATAATATTCAAGTTGAATGAATGACATATTCCTTCTTCTTCCCTGCAATCACAGCAGGTTTTTATCTTTTTTCTTATTTTCAACACAAACGCTTGAATGGGACACTAGGCGAAGGGTTTCACAATAAGAGAGACTGATTACTCAGAAAGAATATAAACAAAAACATATAGTGAATAAAATCAAAATAAGACAAAGGAGGCAACTTAGAAATAGGGTAAGAGAATTAAGAATGGAAAGTAAGGGCAAAATGGTGACAGCGTAAGGACCAGTTTAGATTTGTATCACACCATATGAATAATCAAAAAGAGTTTGGATACCTTTTTTTTTTTCCTCTTGTAGGATTGGGATATGGATTCACTTTATAATCCGACTTGCGTAAGTCACTGAGCCAAGAAAATGGTACCGAGTCAAAATAATTTAACTGTTAGAGACCTAAGTTGTGTAAGACCTCACATTTGGCACAAGATATGGACTAAATTATAGCATCTTCGGTGTATAATGTGAATTTTCATGTGACGAGCAAAATGTAAGACATAAAGAAGATCATCTCTGATTCTCTAGTGGGATGTAAATTGGGAAAATTGTGGATCAAATGTACAACATTTGTTGACTTATTTGGTTGAGAGGAAGACAGGATGTAGAGAGAGTGGAGATTATAAATTATAATAAACTAAATGTAGGGTGTCATATCCTTCATTTTTTTTTCTTGTCATGTAAGCATTTTGTGGTGATTTAGCACTCAATTTTTCCAATTCACATTCCTACTAGAGATGCTCCTAGGCTCATTTTTCTTGTCTTAGAGTAATGTTAAACTTATTTATCACTAGTAGTGATTAGCACCAAATTACATTACTATCACCTAATGTGCTAATCATTGATGATGATAAATTGCATTATTCCATGTGTTAAACGGACTAATTGACACCACTATTCTTGAATAGTTTGAATTATTCAATCAGTACTAGTCCTTTTTTCTTTTCAGGGGATTTGAATATAGATCACACTTTAATCCTACTTGTTCTACCTAATTAAGCATAAAAAATAGCATAATGTTTAAACAGAAGCTTGGGGTCAATGGGTAGTCGTATCAAAATAGTTGATCCTACTTAGTTCTGTGGTGACTTGAGTGTATATTCGTGAGCTCATTGGAGGCCATCCGCGAGCCAATTTTTCTAGAGGCTTAGGCTATGTTGTGCAAGCCTCACCTCGGCACGGATATAAACTGAATTGGGCACGCCTTGAGACCAAATGTTACTTGTCTTGAAGATGTCCACTTGGATTGGATGGTAGGGTTTTACTAACATAAGAAGAAGCAAACTAAATTAGATTTTTTTTTTTCATTTATTATGAAGTTTGTAAATCACATTTATGGAGTTTAGTAGACATATTTGTACATCACTGTGTATAAATTGATGTACAGATCGATAATGTGAATTGTATTAACAAACTCCCTAGTTCCATGTTTTTCTTTTTCTCCCTCTCTTTTATTTTATCAATCTGTCCACAATTATGTGCAAATAGCATTGAGTTTATAAAAATCATATGTAGACGGATTAGGAAATGGGAAAAGTAAAATACGTGGATGACATGGAATTGAACAAATATAAATATTCAACTTCAATAAATTTATAAATAAATAAAAACACATACAAAAACATATAAATGCGGACTTGGCAAATCAAATAATGCTCAAAAAAATGACAAGTCAGAAGTGTTATTAACAAACGGGAAAAATTCATATATACTTTTTTTTTTATTGATGGAGAATCAGAAGCCACTACCCTTCAGGTCATAAATATAATATGGTAATATTTCAATTAAATTTATTATGACTTAATTAAGGTAAACTAAAATAGATATATTTTAAAATCAAATTCCATCTCTCCATTCAACTAGTCAGAAACCTCATTCGAAATTATCTCCCAATTCCTCTAACCTCTCTTAATTTCTTCCTCGCTCCATTATAGGGATGACAACAGGGCGGGCTAGGGGCGGGGTGACCTTTCCCCGCCCCTTTACCCGTTTAGGGCGGGGAGGGATCATTGCCCCGTTTATTACCCGTTTTTTAAATTAATATAATAAGGGTGTTTGATTTTTGACAGTTCCATAATACAATAAATACAAAATCCCTAAAAATAAAAATAAAAGTTAAATCCATAGTACTTCATCAATCATTATGTCATGTTATACAATTGGGCAAGTGGGCATTGGTTGGGTTAAGTGTTTAGTTGTGGGTTTTGGCCTGGGTTGTATTAATTAATAAAATGCTAAAAATCAAAGTTGAAAATTTAAATTTTTGGGGTGGGGCGGGGACCCGTCTCGGGTCGATGTTCCCCAACCCACGCCCCACCCCGAATACCCGATTAAGCGGGTGATGCCCACCCTGTTCAGGGCGAGACCTTGCGAGTATCGAGTTTAATAAATTTGTTTGTCATCCCTACTCCATTATATAAATTTCATGTATAATGTTGTCTTATTAATTCCGGTGTAAATAATTTTAATTTACTTAATGGAGGAAATGGTAAATTCAACAGTCCCAGCCTCGAATATAGGGTGGGAGGAGGTGGTGGTTTCCAGCGAGAACGTAAAGCGACAGGTAGCGGAACAACAGCTACGGTCCGAGTCGGGAAGGAGAAGTGCCCAAAGCGATTGTACTACTATGGGATTAGAGACAAGAAATTGTTAACGTCCTTGAAGTACGCCACTGTTTAGCAACGAAGGATTCCTACGTCGAACATCTAAATCGTACAAATAAGTCACCAGATTGTTCAACAATGAAGCTATGGTTGTCTCACACTCAGTGCGTGTCAATGTGTGTGCATGAAATGATGCAAAAAGTGGTAGTGCATGCATAGTGTGAGAACTTTTTATTGGAGTTGTACAACGAGAATTGGATATTAACTTGGTTTGTATAAGTTATTACGAATCAATCATTCAACTGAATGAGTGGGGTGGGTGGGGTGGGGTGGGGTGGGGAGGGATGGGGTTGGAGAAGAAGACGGGCGAGGAGAAATGTAAACGAATTAGTGTTATTCTTTATATTTTATTTTATTTGTTTTGAAACTTAATTGTTGTAGAAAAGTGCAATCTTTCATTTTCTTTGAATTTCAATTTAGGGGAGTTTTTAAATGGAATATTGAGTAAGATTTCCTCTTTTTTTTTGTGTACTTACAAAGACGAGATTCTCTTTAATCAATTTTTTCTGTATAAATTCTTCAAAAATATATATTTGTTTAGTTAGAGAATCCATGAACTATAATCAGATATATCTTATTGTTACTGTTTGATTTTTTGATACCCAATAATTCGGGCGATGATATAAAATCGATGTCGGATAATATCGACACCATAGACTTGACTCAACTCGGAAATAACCTTCACTTGTGGATGGTCCAAGTAGTAATTGGGTTATTAGATTGTAGGTTGTGGTTTAATTGGTAGTCCATTTGTTTGGTTAGTTGGGCTACTTGGTCATGGCCTAAGTTCGAGTTGGATTTGTTTGTTGATGAGTAGTTGTAGTATTGGCCCATTTAGTTAGTGATCCATTCTTTGGTTTGTTGGGCCACTTAAGTGAAGTGCCTTTGGCCCAGTTATTAGTAACCTAAGTGATGCTATATATCTATCTTCTTCAACCTACGTGAGTTGTGTGTGTGTATTGTGTGCAAGAGAGGAGAGTGTTGAGAGATAGGTAGCCGAGAAGAGGAAGAGGGGCAGCCAGATGAGGTGGTTCCATTAGCAATATTCAATCATTGTCTTCTCCTCCATTTCCCCCTTTGTGGATTGCATATTACCACTCCCTTGTGTGTCCTTTGTGGGCTAGAAGAAGGGTAACCGGGGTAGGTAAAGAGGGCAACCGATGTGAAGGAAGTTTTGGGTCGAGTTGGGTCGTGTGGTGTTCATTTGGTTGATTTCTGAACCCGAATCAAAGATTTCCCAAGGATTAATTCCCACAAATGGTATCAGTGCTTGTGTTGTTGAGAAATCTACGATTTTTTGGTGAAAAACGGACAGGAAAGTAGGCAAAAATCGAGTTGGAAAAAGGAGACAGAATCTGCCCAGATTTATGCAAAAACTACCAGATCTGTTTTGTTGTTTTTCGGCCAAATCAGTGATCGGATGGAAAAACGGACACCACCATTGGACCGTGCAGGCGAAGAAGATCCAGGAATGGCAGGGCGTTGACCGGATTCCGGCGATGACTCCAAAAGACAGATTTTTCCCGATGACGAAACGGACCCTACAGTGTTGTCGAATTTCAGTTTTGGGCAATACGATGAAATTTGGATGATTTTGCCCTTTGACGTCCGGGTACCAGGTGTCGTTTCGTGTTGTTGCGGTTGCTGAAAACTTTAGGACGAATGGTGACGATCCTAAAGTTGTAAATTCGCATCTCTCGATATTTATGGACCTTCAGACGGGGTCCGCTCAATATCGTGTTCTTTACCTTTTATTATTGCAGTTAAATTTATTGTGTACGATAATTTTTTTTCGCATTAGAAGTCATCGTTTGGGGTGACGTTAGGCTTGAAGTTACCGTGAAGGAGTAACCATTGCCTGTTGCTAGACTTAGGAATTACTTTTTAATTGCGTGCCGTAAATTTTTTTTGAATTTATTATAAATTTTTTTACACTGTTAGAATTGCATGTGACCTTATGAAATTTTTTTTTTTTGACTATTCTATGTGAATTATGTTCTTACTTTGCTTTTGGTCATTATTTGGTATTGATGGCATGTGTAGGTTTAAGGCAAGTGCAAAAAATAATGCGTATTTTAACTGTGGTGAATTTGGACATGATGAAATAGATTGTCCTAGAAATGATAATAAAAAGAAAGATGAGATGAGAGGTGAGACGAATGTTAACATTAGGTCGAGTGATGACCTGTGTAAGGTTTATTACGAGGAAACCTGGTTACTACATGTGCATCTGTGTATAACCTTTTTTATGCATGATGTGTGATCACTTAATTCTATTACATTGATATGTTACACTTTGATTATATTTGATGTGTGTAATTGTATGAATTAGAGTGATCTTATTATTTTCTGTAATATATTTGCATGTATAGTGGGTTGAGATTTGTGGTGTACTCTGTTTGCTTTGTGAGTGGTGTGAAAGGATGGTAGTGAGAAGAAAGATGAGCAGCCGTTTTCTCCTTTATCTTTGTGAGCTTGTGTGGTTTGTGAGATTATGTGAGGCAGCCGTGTAGGGTTATCTTCTTCCTCTTTGTGAGCCTCATTTGTGAGTGTAGTGAAGTAACCAACCATTTTCTTTTATTCTTGTTATGAGAGCCACATTCACCCATTTCCTTTGTGGATATTTTTTTAGTATTAGTGATTGGAGTAACCTTATGGTGTGTGGGTCAATTTTAAATTGAGTTCAAACCTTTGTGGTTGTTGAAAGGTATTGTTTTACCACAGTGAGTTTATGATACAATTAGCAGTATATTGGATGTCTATTGGTGAGGTGGAGTATAGATGTCTAGGGGTACATTGTGGTTTGTACCGAGGAATGTGGAGTGTGACATTTGGATCACGAGTGGAGATGTGATTAAATGTCTAAAATCCTTTATCTGAAAGAAACCCTGATTAGGTGGAGGGTGAGAGAGGACACTTCTATCACTTCTGTTAGGTGGAACCCCATTATCCATGTAGTTTGTGTGAAGTGATGTGTTGATAGAGGATTATCCCGAGAACTTAGGATATATTATGATTTACCAGTTAGACATGAGTTTAGTGATTAGTCTAGTGAGCATGGTGGGGCGATAAGTGGAGATATGTGTTCTCGATGTAGGAGTAACACGGAATGGGATAGGATAAGTGTTGTGAGATCTTTTTCGTGGGGTCATTTATGCATTTGTTGCATATGTGTTAGTCTGTTGATAAACTTGGTGTTAACCTGTGGTTCTGTGTGAACGTGTTTATGAAAAAGATCTACATGTGTTATCCTATAGTATATCGTCATCGTATGATTATTTGCTCTTGACTGTCCCTGTGATTATCTACTTCTACTTGGGTGTTCGTAGTGGTGACAATGGGTCGAGTCGAGCCGACTCGGCTAGTTGCCCTACGAACTCGTGCTCGGGCTTGTGGGCAAGATTAGCTCGTTTAAAAAAGGCGAGCTCGGCTTGGCCCACGAGCTTGTGGATCGTAGGCCGGGACGAGCCGAGCTCGTTAGCTCGCCTTTTTCATTTTTTTTATTTTTATTTTTTTATATACGTTTTCGATTTTCTAAATATTTTTTAAAATATACATTTTCGGTAAATTTCTATCTTATAAGTATTTTTATTTTGTAAACAATTTTTTAAGATAAAATATTTTTTACTTATAACTTATAAGTTATAATTTATAAGTAATTTTAATTATAATGTATTTTTTATTTTATCTTATAAATAATACTTACTTATAAGTTTTTTGTAAATATAATTTAATTTTTTTACTTATAAATAATTTTTAGTTAATATTTTTTTTTCAAGCTTGTTTTGAAGAAAACATGTTGATTGAAAATAATTATTTTAGAAATAATAAAATTAAAAAAATATGAGAAATTGTCAAATTATTTTTCAAAATATTTTTTCTTTTTAAAATAATAAAAAAATAAACCCTTCTCATTTATCCGGATTTGGGACCGACTACTTCAATAGTTCAATTTCGAGTAGGCGGAGTTAAAAAAATGTACACAAACAACTTGTTATGTGTACAATATTTTTTTAAAAAATTATAAAGGTATTAAAATAAAAATTCGTCATGAATATGGTTAAACTAAATATCACTTACTTGACTACATGCAATTTCGACATATTTATCTTGCAGTCGAAAATGAGTGTGTTGTCAGTCCTTCACGCACATTAATGCTTACAAAATATTTTCTTTTAGTTGACTCCTAACCTCGGAGAGAACCCTAGACCCTGCACTAAAAGCATACTCCGAAACTACAGTGCTAACCGGAGGTGTTAGTAGATCTTTTACCATTACAGAAACTATTGCCCATCAACGTTCATACTTTCACCAGAATTCAACTACTTCTTCTAAATTTTTTCTTAGTGTATTGTTATTAGGCCAATTATGATAAAAGTAATCAAGTAATTCAGCAGGCAACGCATTTGGACTATTACTCAATGTTTGAGTACATGCAGTGGAAGACAAACTACTATTATTGGATGAACCACATGCATATCCAGTTTGACCATATCTATATGAGTTCATGCCTTCAAATAAATTTAAAATTTCAGCGTCGTCATCTCCTAACTTAGTTGGAGGAGTATTTGTAGAACCGAAGGGTACACGAGTAATATGTGTACCCATTCGTGAAGCATATATTACATACATTTAAGATAAAGTTGCTTCCAAATTCATATAGGTAATAGGTACGTTAAAAGTTAAAGATTTTGACATTCGGTCAATTATAAATTTAATACTCGATAAATTATATTGGGGGTCCATGACTCATGCTAACGGAAATAACATGGGCAAGTCTCCCAATATTTTTCAAACTTTAATTCCATAACAATTATAACTGAACTAAAATCGGGGTCATCTTTATATCTATCAAAAGTCCTAGAAATTAGATAAAGACGCTGAAGAACCATACAACTAGTAGGATAATGAACACCAGACAAAATATTTGTAGAATCATAAAAATATTTCAAAAAAGTTTTAATTTTAATAACTAAAGCCCAGTCAGACTCATTCAAAATATTATCGTCATCATCCCTAATATGTCTACTGTTATAAAATTCAATAATTAAATGTTCGAAACCTTCACATGATTTTAATAATAAATATGTGGAGTTCCATCTATGCGCTACGTCACTAATAAAGGTTTTTGAATGCGGCACCCCATTTTCGGCACAAAATTCCTCAAATACTTGTTTTCTACTTGGTGAAATAGTGATATACATTAGTGCATTCCTAATTCGTTCAATTTCATTCTTAACATATTTTAAACCGTCTTGTACTATTAAATTTAAAATATGGCATACACATCGAATATGAAATAAAAAACCACCGAAATTGGGTTGAAGTACTCTATGCAATTTATCGATAATAGACTTATTTACAGTAGCGTTGTCAAACGTAAAAGAGCGAATTTTACTCTCGCATTTATATTCTCTAATAATGTTCATAATAGCACTAAATATATTGGTAACATTGTGCGGGTACTCAATAATTTTAAAAACAATAATTTTTTTATGCATGATCCAAAGTGGGTCTATATAGTATGCAGTTGCAGCCATATAATCTCTTTTATTAATCCCTTCCCATAAATCCGAAATTAAAGATATCACACCCCCATATTTTTCTAAATCAGCAATCAATATTTTCTTTGTATTTTCAAAATATTCTATTGTATCAAAACGAAGAGTATTTCGACTTACCCCAACGTACATCGGTTGAAGACATTCTTTCACAAAGGTAACATAATGTTGGTTGTCCGTTTGTGCTAATGGCAACTCAGCTCCAGCAACATACTTCACCATTTTCTGTTCGAGTTCTTTCCTCCGAATACATCCACGTATTAAGTGGCACGGTAGTAGTAACACCACTGCCTGGACTACCAAATTGTAGTTGCGTTTGATCGGCAAGAAGAAGACCATATTTGACCGCACATGTTTTGTAGTGACGGTTGAGGTAGGTGGTTCCCATGCCTTTTTGATGGGCCAATCATTGTTGACAGTATTTACATACTACTTTGATTTCTGGAATTCCATCGATCACACGACCAATTTGAACCAATTTAAAATGGTCCCAACATTTTGCCTGCTTCTTTCCCTTTCTCTTCCCTCTTGCATCAGGAATTTCTAACACGGGTTCATCATCCTGTTCCAAATCACTTGGATGACTAGGATCAGCATCAACGTCATCTAAATCAATTGGATGACTACTTTCATGAACATCGAAATTTTGAATATTTTCTGGAATTGGTACTTCATTTAGACCGGCAAATTCATTCTCAAATTGATTGTGGGGCACAGGTGCTTCACCCCCAACTCCAATATCGAACAAGTTTTCAATAAATGAGCATGGATCTATTTGTGAATAATTGAAATTGAATGTTGAAGAAGAAGAAGAAGAAGAAGAAGTGAAGTAGAATTGAGAAGTGAATGAAAATTATGTAGTAGTGTAGAAAATATATTGTAAAATCAAGATTATAATTCAATGTTTTCAAAATAAAATGTAGGAGAGTATAGAAATTAGAATGAATGAATAATATTGATAATGATTGATTTGTAGAGAATATAGTAGAGAATAAGAGATTGATAGTAAATTTGGTGAGAAAAAAATGTTGTAATTGATGGGTATTTATAGGAAGAAAAAAATTTTGAAAAAAAAACTAAATGACCAAAACAGTAACTGAAAAACTTCAGTGACCGTTCTGTCACTAAACTTTTTTAATTTTTTTTTTTTTAAAATTTGACGAGCCCACAAGTTGATCGGCGAGCAGCTCGGCTCGTTTGAAATTTCCTTCCTTGGCTCGTGGCTCAGGCTCGTTTTTTACGAGCTCAAGCGGCTTGTGGCTCATTTTAGACTAGCTGAGCCCATGAGCTGCTCGGCTCAATTGCCACCCCTAGGTGTTCATGACCTTAGCCCTGGTGAGTATATGGAGCAGGTATGATATGTGTTTCAGGTTGGAAACACGAGGTAAGGTCTGTAAAATCAATTTTATTGGTTACCTTGATTATGCAAGTACAAACTGTGTGTTTTGTTTGCTTGCAGGTTTATTGGGAATCAAGGTGGAGATTGTTGGATTTTTTGATACCCAATAATCCGGATGATGATGTAAAATCGATGTCGGATAATATCGACACCATATACTTGGCCCGACTCCGAAATAACCTTCACTTGTGGATGGTCCAAGTAGTAATTGGGTTATTAGATTGTAGGTTGTGGATTAATTGGTAGTCCATTTGTTTGGTTAGTTGGGCTACTTGGTCATGGCCTAAGTTCGAGTTGGATTTGTTTGTTGATGGGTAGTTGTGGTATTGGCCCATTTAGTTAGTGATCCATTCCTTGGTTTGTTGGGCCACTTAAGTGAAGTGTCTTTGGCCCATTTATTAGTAACCTAAGTGATGTTATATATCTATCTCATTCAACCTACGTGAGTTTTGTGTGTGTATTGTGTGCAAGAGAGGAGAATGTTGAGAGATAGGCAACCGAGAAGAGGAAGAAGGGCGGCCGGATGAGGTGGTTCCATTAGCAATATTCAATCATCGTCTTCTCCTCCCTTTCCCCCTTTGTGGCTTGCACATTACCACCCCCTTATGTGTCCTTTGTGGGCTAGAAGAATGGTAACCAGAGTGGGTAAAGAGGGCAACCGATGTGAAGGAAGTTTTGGGTTGAGTTGGGTCATATGGTGTTCGTTTGGTTTATTTCTAAGCCCGAATCAAAGATTTCTCGAGGATTAATTCCTACAATTACATATATCAATGCATAATGTGACCTGTGACATGCGATCTATAACCTGTGACCTGGGAACTGTAACTAAATATCTATCTAGTTGTGACCTGTGATCAATGACATGTGACCACACTACCTAGGAGCTATAATTAGATATATGTCTAGTTGTGACTTGGGAGCTGTAACAAGATATATGTCTTGTTGTAGCCTATTATCAATGTAGACTGTGACTTGTTACCAGTAACCAATAACATATGATGCAACACCCCGATCTGCATGGACCGAAACCTTGCTAGATTAATTGTACTTTAACCGTTGACTTAATAATTAACCATACTTTTAGCGGAAAGTATAAATATTTAATTTAAGAATTTAATTCAAGATTTTTTTCTGAAACAAAATAGTTCAATACCAAAAGAAACAATTCAGAAATGTCTTTAGAATATTTTTCATACATGTATCCACTATTGACGTGAAATTCTAGACAAAACTTTAAAAATAAAAGTTGTTGTTTTTGTTTTCTATCTCGGGCGACAGTTGACAAAATAAATTCGTTTGCATAACTATCAACTTCAAAACTTCATGAAATTTTGATATAATGTAGAAAACTCCTTACAGTGTGACATATCCAAAAATCGACTTCTGTCGACAACATATAGGGTTTTAAAATATTTTTCGAAACCCCGTAGTGACTCGGTTTGGAAGGTAACCTAGCGCATTTTACTTATAGTATCATATAAAATTATACACCTATTGAAACAACATGATTCCAAGTCTATTCAGTAACTAACTCATGAGACTATCGAACCCCACTGGTTTTGTCCAAAATTTCTGAGTAACGACTTAGTTATGATTTTTTTTAAATCAAGGGCAGCAGCTGAAAGCAACATCCATACCCTGTGCAGTTTACACTTTAAGTACACATAAAATCCTATCGACGTCGAGTTGACATGTTTCCAAATTCATTCAGTAGCTAACCTGTGAGGCTATCAAACACCACTGATTTCGTCTAAAAATTTCAAGTAACAATTGAGTTACAAATTTTTAAAATCAAGACAGAAACTAAAATTTTAAAGGAAAACAACAAACTTTAAATTGCTAACACCCTTTTTGTAAACGGTGATGTGTTAACTTCTATAACACATTTCTACTTTTAAACATAACTTATTCATAAAAAGTGTCCTTAGGATAATTCCACATATGATGTCCATAGAAATCTATTTAAAAAGAACGTAAACATTTCAGAATTGAATAAAAATATAAAGTCACCGACTTCTCCATAGCACGTTGCATTCTTCATCTACCATCATCCACGCTGATGTGAACCATGTCGCAACGAACTCTA
This sequence comes from Osmanthus fragrans, assembly GCA_019395295.1. Taxonomy (NCBI): domain Eukaryota; kingdom Viridiplantae; phylum Streptophyta; class Magnoliopsida; order Lamiales; family Oleaceae; genus Osmanthus; species Osmanthus fragrans. The sequence goes on from CM033362.1 coordinate 10,511,022, forward strand.
CACAATCCCGTAAAAAATTGAAATCCAACCCAAGAAAGTCAATATAATCAAAGTTTATGGATTTGATTTAGAAAACAATGAATCAAACAACCGACACAATCACAAACAGATATGATGACCTTTTGATTACAAGATTTAAGAAATCTAACTTTGAATTAAAGCTCAACCCGAAAATTATTGAATCAAGAAACCAAGACAATTATAAGAATACATTGACCCCATGATTACAAAACTCATGAACCTCATTTGATTGGTTGAACGCCACAATATTCATCTTGATAAGTTTGATAATTGTTCGTGGAAGAACAAGGAAGAAAACAAATTGCCTCTCAATTATTCATAATATCAAAGTTGTTCAATACAATGAAAATAATAAACTATTTATATTATCCTTAACATTATGCTAGAAAACGGAATTTAGAATCCCAAAATATAAAATGTTTCCATAAATTAAGAATCCTAGTCAAAATAAAATTATTCGCGAAAAAGGAAAAATTGCTCGAAATTTGTTCCATGCGGTCGTATGATATTAATCCATGCGATTGCATGGAAGACCTCACATGGCTCACCAATGTTCTTGCCCCTCGTTGTGCAACTGCAAGGCCTGGGTAACTAGATGGTCACATAGTAGTCGGTTGTGCTCTTTTTTTTCGACTGTTGATTTGGTGTTGATCAACATGATTCCAACCTACGAATCCTTCATGAAACTTGTCCATTGACATGTTAACTTCGACCTCATTTACCCTGTTTCCCGAGCATGCATTTGTGTGGCTTTGTACAACGTTATTAACCACATTATCGGCCCTAAATTACTTCAAACGCGCCCTTAACTTCTATACATCAAACATTGCACCCTCAATTGATCTTGGCCTATCCCGAATCACATCAAACTCTCTCTCTCTCTCTCTCTTCAAAAGGATTCATCCTCGAATTCGTACCTAGTTCAAACACTTTGTGCCTTTCCCTCTTACTACCCTGATATGCATATGACTCAACCTCTCAAGCTTCATTGAACACTTCATGTTTAATGCTCATCACATGCTCCATTTGTACCGGATCAATTGGATACTCAAAGGGTGTAATCCCTTGAATCAAGTCTCCATGGCACAGATCATCGAATTTCTGCATCAAAGAATTATACAAACTGGAGAGGGATTTGTTAGTCCTCACAAACTCATTCTCAATCTCGCACCACTTTGTCTAGAGACTCACTTTTGATTTTTCTCTTCTCTCAACAGTCTCTCTTTCTTTTCTCTCATGTGGCTCAACTCTTTTTTCTCACATTTAGCCACCTCTCCATTTTCTCTCTGGCTCTCTTTTTTGCCTCTCTTTGCTATTTCTTTCTTCCTCACCTCTTACTTTCATTTGGTCTCCATAGACTTGTTGTGGTGTCAATGGTACAAGCGTGATAAGCTTCTCATCTATGTCAAAGTTGTACCTATTCCTAAACTTATAATATTTCACCTTCCTATCATATTGTCACGGTATACCCAACAATATATGCCATGCATGCATTGACACTACATCACATGGGACTTCATCACTATACCTCCCAATCGAAAAATTCACCAAGACCCTCATATTCACCCTAACCTTTCCACGATCATCTACCCGTTGCAATTTATAAGGTTTTAGGTGTTTTGTCATCTTCAACCCCAATTTTTCGACAAATGTGGTACTAGCTAGATTAGTGCAGCTACCTCCATCGATAATCAAATTACATACCTTATCATTGACATGACGCCATGTATGGAAGATGTTTTCGCGTTGTTGTTCTTCCTCGTCCACCTTGATTTTTGTATTAAGTACACGCATCACCACAAGTGCTGACCCCTCGACTGGATACTCCACTACTTCGCTGTTACTAGCTCCCTTTAACTCAGGTTTCTCGTCCCCATCACTGTCACTTACCACTTCACCATTGGCATGCATGATCATGGCTCATTGATTCAGATACTAAGAAACAATGTGCCATGATCCCAAACACCTTAAGCACTTAATGTTTCGACTCCTGGATGGTTGTGATTCCACTTTCTTGCAAGCAGCTTCTTCCTTCTCTTTTGGTGGTTCGATTTTATTAATTGCAAAAGCCACATCACCTCCTCCATCATCTCATTTCGATCTCCAAGATGAATTATGACCCGATGGATTCCTTACTGTCCCATTTCTCTTCAATTGTCGTTACACCTTCATAGTCATGTGTAGCATGTCTTCTAATTCCACATGGTCTGCAGCTCAACCACATTAGCTATGCCCTTGTTCAACCCATTCAAAAACCTGATCATGGTAGCCTCCCGATCCTCCTCTACATTTGCCCTAATTATCAACATCTCTATCTCCTTATGGTAGTCCCCCACACTTTTCGTTGCCTAGTATAGGCCTTGTAATTTTTGATAAAGCTCCCAATAGTAGTGATTAGGTACGAACATCTTCCGCATGATTGTCTTTAACTCCTCCCAAGTGTTGATTGGTTGCTCCCTATTCCTACACCTCGATGTCACCTCTTGATCCCACCAAATGATTGCATAATCAGTGAACTCAAGGACGACGATCTTAGCTTTCTTCTCCTCCAAATAGTTGTAGAAATCAAAGATCAACTCCACATTCTTCTCGCATTCTAAGTAAGCCTTATGATCATTCCTACCCTTGAATGGTGGAATGGACAATTTGATACTACCCATGCTTCCATCCACATCGTCTCCAACATGATTCTTACCCTTTCGTTCAAGCCTAGCTCCTCTATGCATCATCCTACTCATCTCAATCTCCTCATTAATATCACTAACATTTTCATTTTCTTCCTGAACCTCCACCCCAGGCTCTCGTCTACCATGTCTCCTTACATTGGGTACCTCTGCTCATTGCTACTTGTGAAAGTTTGTCACCGTTGTGTCTAGCCTATCCTTCATTGCTTGATGCTGAACTTTCCCTGTCTAACATTTTTTGACTCGTGATTTATTTCTGCCTCACAAGGTTTGCTCATGTATCACACAAAATTCGGCTTTTACCTTCTAATGATCTCACCACTCAAGCTTTCACCCAAGTGCTTCAACGAACAATTCAAACTCAATCAAAAGTTATTCTTGCAGAATTTCAACCAAGTGAGATAAGAGATCTAAAGACTCAAGAAAAGAATTGGATAATTTGGATGAAAGATAATTTAATTTAAGAAAGTGGTTCTTGAATTGGAATACAAATCGATTTTTAATGAACAGTACCCGGAACAGTAGGTGGACAATAATATTTTTTTTGGCGTGAACAATAATGATGACCAGTACTTTTTTCAAACTCGAAAATTGACTACGATAACAACGAAACAGGTGGAAGTTGATTTGGATGCCAGATTACCCCAAAAACAACTTTCGAAAAAAAAAAAAAATTGGAAATTTTTGGATTGAAAACTCAAAACTACGAAGAACACAAGAACGAGTAAGAAAAATGAAAAAAAAAAGACTCAAAATAAAAGAAAATGATATAACCTTGAATTTGGAGTTTAAGCTCTGATACCAAATAATGAGAACCACGTAACAACGAACACTATGCAACCCCACAACAAATTGAAATCTGACCCAAGAAAGTCAATATAATCAAGGTTTATATATTTGTTTTAGAAAACAATGAATCAAACAACTGATACAATCAAAAACGGATATGACGACCTTCTGATTACAAGATTTAAGAAATTTAACCCGAAATTAAAGTTCGACCCGAAAATTATTGAATCAATAAACCAAGACAATTACAAGAATACCTTGACCCCGTGATTAAAAAACCCATGAACATCACTTGATTGGTTGAACGCCACAAGATTCATCTTGACAAGTTCGATAATTGTTCATGGAAGAACAAGGAGCAAAACAAATTGTCTTTCAATTATTCATAATATCAAAGTTGTTCAATACGATGAAAATAATAAACTATTTATACTATCCCTAAAATTATGCTAGAAAACGGAATTTAGATTCTCAAAATATAAAAAATTTCCATAAATGAAGAATCCTAGTGAAAATAAAATTATTTGCGAAGAAAAGAAAAATTAATCAAAATTTGTTCCATGTGATCGCATGGAAGACCTCACATGGCTCGCCAAAGTTCCTGCCCTTCGCTGTACAACCTCAAGGCTTGTGTAACTATGCGATTGCATAGTAGCTGGTTGAACTCTTTTTTTTCGGCTGTTGATCCACATGATTCTAACCTTTGATCCCTTCATGAAACTTGTTCATTGACATGTTAACTTCGACCTCATGTACCCTGTTTCTCGAGCATGCATTTGTATAACATTATTAACCACATTACCGGCCCTAAATAACTTCAAACGCGCCCTTAACTTCTTCTCATCAAACATTGCACACTCGATCGGTCTTGGCCTATCCCGGATCACATCACATTCCCCAAGCAAAAATCAAATCAACCTGTACGAAGGGAAAAACCCATGAGTTTGAAAATCAATAGGTATCATCGATGCATTTCGTTATCAAATTAGAAAATTCGAACCATAAATATACCGTCGCATGTAGAAGGATTTCTGGCAAAATCTAATTTCTGTAGAGTTATGAGTTAACATAACACGTAGAGCAAGAGAATGATCATTCAAACATAGGGGTGCCGAAACACCATACCCAAAGGTACCATTTCAAACATAGGGGTGCCAAAACACCGTACCCAGATGTACCATTTCATTTAAAACTTTTACAAAAAATCATAATTTGAAAATGAAATAATCACTTGCACATCTACTTACCTTCGTTTGATGCTTTGAAATTGATGAAATTTGACGTCGAATATTGTTTTCCTATGGCACCCGAAGCTTTTAAAAATCTGCCGATCTTTTCTTTCTCTTTGAAAAATTATTTTCTCAGTCAAAGTGTTTAGAAGAAAGAATGTGAATAACTTGAAGAAATGGAAAATCAACTCCCAACTTCAAGTTAAAGAAAACGTTGGCAGCATTAGAGGAATTAAAAGGTGTATTTAAAAGATAGAAAATAACTTAGGGGGCGTTATCTTTGCTGTTTTCGGACCGTTTTCTGTTTTCGATTTTTCAAAACATTGAAACCGCGTTTTCTTTCCCATTTTCGAAAACAAGTTTTTGAAAACGGTTGAAAATTTTGTGAAGAAAACAGAAAACAATTTTTTTACGTTTTGACTGTTTTCTTTACAAATCTGTCAAAACTAAAAAAATACAGATTGAGAAATATTTTTTCAAAACGACAAAAAGAACGAGTTTTCAACAATCTCAAAATGGATACCCAAAATACAAAATATAAAATGAATTCAAAACTCAGAATACAAAACTGAAACACGAAGAAAATGTTCCTTACATTTCATAACTTTTCATTTCCTTCTTTAGTGGGCGGTTGTCACGTGTGTGTTCATATGAATTGTATAACTTACATGACAAATTTGAAAGGTAAAGAAATGGGCATTCATCATCCCCATTAAAGAGAATTTTAAATTGTTTAATTGGTTAGTTGGGAGGTTTCATTCCAAATTTTAATACATTAGAGCCTGGGACAACGTGTGTGTGTTTGGAATTTTGAATGATTTGTTTATTTACCAATTATTGAATTTGAGGAAGAATATATTTTATTCTAAGTCATTATAAAAATAACGAGTGAGCAAATTTGATTTTATAAATATTTATTAATTATAAAAAAATAATTTTTTATCGTCAGGTTCAATCTTTGGAGACCATTAAATTTCATCCAATTTCATTAAAAAAATTAAAAAAACATATATGGTGGTCGGACTTAGGTTGCACGTTGAACCACCACAAGATTGTAAATAAAATTTCTTAAGACAAATTGGACTAGTATTGGGCTCAATTTTCTTATGTGGGACGAGCATAAAATTCATCTATGGGCTAGGCTCGTGGTGCTAGATCATCACATAAAATAAAAATACGAGCCTAATTCCATTTTATTTTACTTTAATTTGTAATTTTTTAAATAATACAATTTATGTTTTAACTTGAAATTTTAGATTAATATTTATTATTTAACTAATTTGATACAGTAATTTTAAACTGAATCAAACTGGAAAAAAAATTGTTTGGATTGGTTTGGTTTAAAAATTGAAGTGGTTCGGTTTGATTTGAAAAAAATTCTAAATCATTTTAAATGATTTGGTTTGAAAATTTGTCTCAAATCATCCAAATCGAACCGTGTTCACCCATATGTGCGTGTGTGTGAGAGAGATCTAGGTTTTGGAAATTTTGAAATCAGTTCATCAACCTGTAAATTCGGGTTAATTACCAATCCTACCTTATTTCATAATATAATTTTATTAATATTAAAATATATTCTTTACATAAATAAAAATATAATTAACACCTGATTTTTGAATAAAATTAGTTAAAACTTAATTAATGATGATATAATTTTAAATCCACGTTTTCCTGTAATTTCCTCTTACCAAAATCTCACTCGAACATTGAGGACTGGGTTGAAACTGGGCTATGTGGCCCAAGTAAACAGACTTAACAAATAATATAAATTAAAAGAAATGGTGAAAAAATAAATAAAAATCATTAATTATATAAAAATAAAAAATAAAAATTATATGTTCACGATAGCGTAGCCCTTGTTTGATAGAAATCAAAATCAATTTTTTAATAAATTTTGATAAAATGTATGATTAAAAAGTTGTGAATCCCATAAAATATACTATTAAAATTAATTATTAACTTTGACTTAAATTACAATTTGTGAATTTTATTTCCTACCAAACATGAGCTAGATATCACAAATCAGTCATGCCACAGTGACATAATAATGTACATAATCCTTAACATAATGTCACATGACATCATATCATTAAACAACTTAAAATACCATCAATTTTTTCATCAACTCATCTACTGCTACAAATACATCTGTCAACATTTCAGTCATTTTCAAAATAGATTAATCGATCACAGAATATTTGTTCTAAAGATGCTACAAATACACTCTTGTTGATACGAAATTTGACACTTCACTTACATGTGAAGTGATGGAGTTCACAATTAAAATAATCATGAATCCCATGAGAAAAGTATCCAATGATATCAAAATAGATTGTAGACTTAATTCTATTTGTTCTGCCCATTATTTTCTCACTAGACAAGACAATTAGAGCAAGAGACCACTCCGATGGAGTGTTGTGACCTTTTTTTAGTTAGGCTTGGCAGGCCAGTGGCCTCTATAGTCGACCTATTCTATTCCACGGGTCAGCTGGCTGAGACATGGTTCGTACCCAACCCAGCCCTTCCCCAGTCTACACAGAAAAGAAAAGGATGCAAATCACAGGACAAACTCGGGTCGGGGGTGCAGATTTGGCATCTTTCTCTCTCTCTCCTTTTAATTAATGCTAGACAGATGCTGCTTTTTTAGCCTGGAAACTCTGTTAAAGAAAGCAACAATCCCTGCTGGGATGGGACTCACCAATATCAGCAAAACATTGAAAAACTGAAGGCTAAAATCTCATCTATTCACTCATGACTTTCACTTTCATTACACAAACTTTGAATGATAACCCAGCAAGAGAACAGGAATATTAGACCAGAAAAGACAAAGTTTTGATGTGGCCCATCAGCGTTTGAACTCATATTACCATCGTACAGCACTGTTGGCTTCATCTTTTGAGAATCGTCGTCCGGATGATCTTGGGACAAAGTTTTGTTTCTGGCTGGAACTTTTTTGATCAAACAAGGAGGGATTTGCTTGAATCTCGTACTGATATTCTTGCTTTGAGATTGCTGGTTTATGCATAATCCTTTGTTTCCTCTTGTATCTAACCTTTGGTCGAGTCTAGTGAAAAACTCTTCAGGAAATAATAGTTCCCCAGAAAGCTGATTCTGGCTCAAATTCAGTGTATTTATATTTGGCAGTGTCCCTAACTCCTGAGGGACTGTGCCCTTGAGCCTGTTATTATCAAGGGACAATGCAGTTAAATTTTGCAAGCTGGAAATTGTCCGTGGGATTCTCCCTGTTAAACCACAGCCTGAGAAACTTAATACTGTGAGCTCCATTAGTGCCCCGATAAATGAAGGTATCTCAGTATTTATTGGGTTGTCCTCCATTATTAAGTACTGTAATTGATGCAAACCTGCTAGATTTTCAGGGATTGGTCCTTCCAAGGAGTTATGACTCAAATCCAATAAGACTAACCTCTTTAATTTCCCTAACTCTGGAGGTATTCTTCCTTGAAGTCTGTTCCAGCTTAAGTCAATCTTTTCAAGAAACTGCAGATTTCCCAGTGAATGAGGCACCATTCCTTGTAAAGAATTCCAGCTGAGATCCAAAATGGACAAACTTTTCAACCCTTCAATTTCTTCCGGGATTGATCCAATCAAGTTGTTGTAACTTATATCGATTTGCTCTAAATTAACAAGCCCTCCAATTTCCTTGGGAATTTTTCCATTCAGATTGTTCTGTAACAAGCATAAAACTTTCAAACTTGTAACGTTTGATAAATTTGAAGGAATTTCTCCAGAAAGGCTTGGATTTGACTCAAGAACTAAATTCTCCAAAGAGGGAAGTGAACCAAAGAGTGTTTTGCTCAAAAAAACAGGTGATTTGGTGAAACAGTTCATCAAAGAAAGTGTTTTGAGATAAGGCAATTTCAACAAGGATAATGAAATTTGAGCAGAAGATTTGCAAGGTGGGGTAAGAATATCATGGCCAACATGAATCTTTGTGACATGAAAGATTGGAGTTTGAGTTTCTTGACCAACCTCGCACTCAACCCCAGGCCATGGAGTGTCAGTGCAAGGTAGAGGGTGCATTTGGGCCCAAGTGGGATCTTCCAAAAGTGAACCCATAACCTCAAACAGACCAAATAACTCCTCCTGTTCCATCACCGGCATATCAACACAGCCGCCGCCAACAAAAAACACAAGAAACCCTAAAAGAAAAAGGGACATAGAAGAAACCATTTTTAGATGAGAATAATTACAAATATCCCCTCTCAAAACTCAGAAGAACATCTTCTCTTCATGTAAACCTGAAAGGTATTCAAAATTTATAATAATAATGTATTTTGTTTGGCATGTATAAAGGAGTTTCACGTGTCAGTAATAAGGCTGCATGGGATGTTATGGAAATCCTAAGGTGGCAAGTTTGTTTACCACATTTGCAAGTTTGAGTATGATGTTGTAGAGTAGCATGCAAAGGGATGAGATTCTTGCAGAAGAAACAGATACAATGAAATGAAGATATTATTGTCATGACAGTCAAATTTGGTATTTAAAACAATGCAGTAACATGACCAGACATTGCTCTGTAGTCTGTTCTCGATGCCGACAACCTGAGAAAGATTCACAACTGGGGTCCCACCTATTCCCCCGCCCCCACCCCCCCCAATCCATTGTTTAATTTGTTAATCAACTAGTAATCATTTCTTGTAAATTTAATATTTTTTAGTGTTAAATTATTGTAATTGGTTATTTTGTGAACAAAAGGATCAACTTGAACATTTTAGAAGTTTAGAAACTTAATTGTAAAATTTTATAGTTAGTTGTATAGTGTAGGATTTGGGATCAAAGTTTGGAACACGAAGAAAACTCGTCGCATTTTCGCTAGCTGCTCGCGGGAGTCATGCTCGAGCGGATGAAGCAGAACATCTAGCGCTCGACCTTCGCTCACCTGTCGCTCGAACGAAGGATAGGGCCCTCGTTCGAGCAACCAATTTACGGCCAGACCTAATTCGCGATTTCGCAAAAATTTTATTGGCCAAAGTTTCTATATTCGTCCAACATATAAAAGTGGGCGTTGCACATTCGAGAAAGGTGTGTTAAACATTATTCATTCAAGAGAAAACAATTATTCTCTCAAGAGCCAAACATTCAATAGTTCAATCACCTCATCTATATGCGTCATTCTGATTGAAAACATCAAAACCTTCAAGCAATACACTGGTGCTATTCTTTACTTGGATCTGTCAGGAAGATTGTGTCGTCAACTTGGCTGGCTGTGAAGATCAAGGAAGAAATTTAAGAACGATGAATTCTTGGTGGATCTACAGGACATAAATCACGTGAAGAGTCAGGAGTGGAGTTCGTATGCTCACTTCAGGAGGACTGCTTTACAATGAAGAGCTAGGATTGATGTTCGTGTGCACATTCCAAGAGAGTTGCTTCAAACTTCAGACAAGAAATCAGAAAACTTGTGTCGTCAACTTTACTGGTGGTCTGTAAGTTTATAATACAGTTTATAGTGGATCTTTGACTGGTAAAGCGCCCGAAGTTTTTCCCACATTGGGTTTCTCCGTGAACAATTCTTGTGTTGTTTACTGCTTTAATTATTGCTTTCATATTACTGCGATAATTCAAGATAGAATAAATTGAATTGGTTGATTAATCATCTAAAAACTAATTCAAGTGACTTGTTGCTTTAGTTAGATTAATTCCGCACATAAGGTCAAACTAAAAACGAGTAATTAGTAACGGTCTAGCGCTATCCCGTGACTTTCAAGTGGTATCAGAGCCTAATTGCGTATCTTGAACTTAATTTTGTCTAGATGAGTAGCTCTTTACATGTCCCGCCATATTTTGATGGCAGTAATTATGCTTACTGGAAAGTGAAGATGAGAGTGTTTTTAAAATCTATTGATGAGAGAATCTGGTTGAGTGTTGTGAAGGGTTAGAGTTTCCCTAGTACAAAAGTAGGTGATGTTGTCACTCCCACTCCCATAAAAAACTAGTCTGAGGCTGACTTAGATGAATGTAACTGGAATAGCAAAGCCCTACATGCCCTGTTTAGGTCTGTTTCTCCGATGAGTTTAGGAGAGTGCCTATGTGTGAAGTAGCCAAAGAGGTTTAGGATATTTTAGAGATCACACATGAGGGAACACAGGATGTTAAAAATTCTAAGTTACAATTGTTGACCACGAGGTTCGAGAAAATTAGAATGAGTGAAGATGAGTGCTTTGATTCCTTCTATGTGAGTTTAAATGACATTGTGAACTCGAGCTTCAACCTAGGTGAGAGGATCCTCGAGCCTAAGATAGTGAGAAAAATCCTTAGATCCTTACCTGAGTGTTTTAGGTCGAAAGTCACAGCCATTAAGGAAAATAAGGATATTGATTCAATTAAAGTTGAGGAGTTAGTTGGATTCCTGTAGACTTATGAGCTAACCTTAGAAAACCATGTTAAGAAGAAGTCTATAGTTTTGAAAACTATTAGGACCAACCAGAATAAATCTTCTGATTCTGACTCACCAAATGATGAAGAGTTGACATACCTTGCTAAAAAATTTCAAACAATGTTTAGGAATAAAAATAAATCTCAAGAGAAACACAGAGATGCCTCGAGTGAATCTAGGAGAAGATCTAAAGGTGTGAAATGCCATAAGTATCAAGGGTTTGGTCATATGAAGAATGAGTGTCCTAGTAGGAAGAGATCTCAGGAGAAGGCTATGAATGCTACTCTCACTGATGACGAGTCTGTCTCGGATAATCAGAGTGAGAAATCCACCCGTGAGGAGAGTGAAAAAATTGTTACTCTTGTTGCTAGAGTTAATAGTGAATCTGACCAAGGAAGTAAAAATGATGAAGATGTAAATAGCTGTGAGGAATCTTGTGAAGATGATGAGATTGAGGTAGATATTTATGAGGCCTATGATAAAATGTATAAGGAGAGTCTTAAGATTCTTAGCAAGAACAATGTCTTAAGTGCGAAAAATGAGGAACTTAATTTGGAAAATGAAAAGTTGAGAATGTACTTTAAGGAATCCACCTCAATCCTGAGTGAAATGAAAACAATGAATGAAACTTTAAAGACTCAGGTTAAGAAACTCTCCAGTGAGTTTGAGAGGTCCACTAGGAAAGTGAGTGAGTTGACCATAGAGAGAGAGAGAGAGAGAGAGAGAGAGAGAGAGACTTTAGAGATCTAGGTTAAGAACCTTCTAAGTGATCTAGAATATTCTAAGTCTCAGTTGCTTACCTTCTCTAGCAGTTCTGAAAAGTTAGATAACATTCTAGGAATGGGCAAGCTAACTGGTAATAAGGGAGGTCTAGATTTTAAGGAGAACACTGCTAGCACTTTTAAAACCACATTTGTCTCTGTAACTGACCATCCTAAACATGTGCCTAACCCTGATCCTAAGGATAAGAAATTTGTTAGACAGAGGCCTACTAGACAGCGTAGGACCCGTCGACCTAGAAATAGACGTCAACGTCCCCATAACATTGTTCCTAGGTTTGTCCCGACATGTTTTCACAGCGGTGAGTTAGGACACATACGCCCTAGTTGTCATCAAGTCCTGAACAGACATAGACACGTGAGCTTTAGTAGGAGTAGAAATCGGGCGGTTGTTGGTCAGATAGGATTCCTTACTACACAAGTGAGTCAGTTGACCAAGTTGGTGACACAGTTGTCTGAAAATCATCTATCACTAGACAAGTTTGGGTAAAGAAGAGTGATCTAAATAAGTTTGATATAGATCACTGTGCTCTTAGGGGTAAGAGCATTCATGTATCTATCTGATTAGGTATTTATAATGCATGTCTGTGCTTAATGGTTATATGCTGTTGACTTTTGCTTGCATCACATGTTTTTTATTGCTTTTTAGGATGTAGTTTCATGCATGTGTATTTTCCTTATATTTATTTTGGCACATGTACGCTTTGTTTTGGTTTTGTATGCTTGATTAGTTTGTTTTTATTTGTGTGTGATGCTTTCTTGCTTTTTGAAAAATGAAAAACACAACAAATTGATTGAAAAAATTGAAAAAAAAAAAAATTGGGAATGAAAAGTTTAATGTTGTATGAAGTATGAAGTATAATATGTTTGAACGTGTATGTTGTGATCATGTTTGGGTATAATTGATTAGTTATAGCACAATTTCCATTACTTGTTTAGGTTAATTTGGAGTACTTAGTATAGGTGTATTCATGTACTATCTGCACTGCACACACTATGACATTGTAAATTGGACTTAACCGCATGTGTGAGATTTGGGATGTCAGTCACTTGTTGATAAGTTGACTTTGAACATGAATTGACCATCATTGGTAGACCTAAGCTTCAGAATGCTCTCTTATGATTAAAAAAAAAAACTCATATCTTAATGTTCTTCTTCAAGGTTATTTGACTCGAGTAATTAAGTCTGAAGGGTATCTCAAAACCTGGTGCATATGGTCAACTGACTTGGGTTAACCGACCTAAAGCTCGCTACAAGGGTCATATTAGTTGCTCAATAAATTAGAACCTACACTTAAGATGAAAAAAAATTATGAGTTATTGAAAATAAAAGAAAAATATGTTGAGCTAAGTACAAAATTAAAAATATGAAAAACATATATGCTCAAAGTAAGGGGGAGTAAAAGAAAATTTTGAAAAGTATATGCAAAATGAGCTTCCTGTGAAAAGTCCTACTGTTCTTCAAGGTTTGACTTTTATTAGTAGGAGAATACACTAATTGACAGTGATATTTAACATGTCCCTTCTCACAAAATTAAGGTTTGGAGTCCTATTTACCTTGGATCTGTGACACTTTACACACATGAGTCACTTATATTATTTATTTCATTCTGACTTATTCTGAGTATGTGGGGGAGGTCTATTACTTGTTAATTTTGCTATTACATGCTAACAACTGCATATTTGATTGATTGTTATGCTGTTATCTCCCATTGCATTGCTTTGATTATCTTTTCCCTTCATAATTTGTGAGAAAAAATGGAAGAAATTTGATATCGAGTGTGAGATTTTGATTTGATTTTAGCTTGTTATTTGGGTAGCTACATTGTCATTTGCATGCTTGTCTGTTGGGGTCGTTGGGGTGAGACATAGATAATTGTTACTTATTCATATGCATGCTTTTGATATATGTCTGTTAGGGTCGTTGGGGGAGAGACATAGATACATTTACCTACTGTTTTGACTTCAAGTGAGTTTGCAATAAGGGGGAGTTTGTGCATTGCATATCATGCACTGATATGTAGCATATTATCATTGCATTTGTGTTGTACGTTATGCATAGTTGTTTGAGTTTTGATATTTTGTAGTATTAATGCGTATATGGTGTTTTGATTAGTATTAATATTGCATCTCAAACAAGCATGCTTATTTGATTGTTTATGTAAGCTTCTAAGTGCTTCATAACTTATTTCCTGTATCACATGCTTTTACATTGGGTATGTGATTTTTGATGTCAGGCTACAGGTTGAACAAAATGGAAGTTGCTTCAAATGATAGTTAGATTTAGTTTTTTTTTGGGTTTATTTTACCTTGTAATTAGTTTTGTCACAGAATGTCAAATGAGGAGTTTGTTAGTGTTACATTATTGTAATTAGTTATTCTGTGAACAAAATGACAAACTTGAACATTTTAGAAGTTTAGGGACTTAATTGTAAAGTTTCATAATTAGTTGTATAGTGTAGGGTTCGGGATCCAAGTTTGGAATACGAAGAAAACTCGCCGCATTTTCGCTAGGTGCTCGCGGGAGTCATGCTCGAGTGGATGATGCAGAACATCTAGCGCTCGACGTTTGCTCACCTGTCACTCGAGCGACAGGGCCCTCACTCAAGCGACAGTACTCCTCGCTCGAGCGACCAATTTACAGTCAGATTTAATTCGCGAGATTTTTATTGGCCAAAGTTTCAATATTCGTCCAACATATAAAATGGGGCGCTGTGCATTAGGGAAAGGTGTGTTGAACATTATTCATTCAAGAGAAAATAATTATTCTCTCAAGAGCCAAACATTCAACAATTCAATCATCTCATCTATATGCGCTCTTCGGATTGAAAACATCAAAGCCTTCAATCAATACACTGGTGCTATTCTTTACTTGGATCTGTCAGGAAGATTATGTCGTCAATTTAGCTGATTCCGAAGATCAAGAAAGAAACTTAAGAACGACGAGTTCTTGGTGGATCTACAGCATATAAACTGCATGAAGAGTCAGAAGTGGAGTTCGTGTGCTCATTTCAGGAGGATTGCTTTACAACGAAAAGTTAGGATTGATGTTCGTGTGCACATTCCAGGAGAGCTGTTTCAAACTTCAGACAGGAGATCAGAAAGTTTGTGTCATCAACTTTGCTGGTGGTCTGTAAGTTTATAATACAGTTTATAGTGTATCTTTGACTGGCAAAATACTCGGAGTTTTTCCCACATTGGGTTTTTCCGTGAACAATTCTTGTGTTGTTTACTGTTTTAGTTATTGCTTTCATATTACTGCGGTAGTTCAAGATAGGATAAATTGAATTGGTTGATTAATCATCTATAAACTAATTAAAGTAACTTATTACTTTGGTTAGATTAATTCTGCACATAAGGTCAAACAAAAAATGGGTAATTAGTAACGGTCTAGCGCTATCCCGTAACTTTCAATATTAAATCCCGTACCTCCATTAAATTTCATTAAATTAAATTAAATTTTTCTTTTTTCTATTTTCAACTACACAATTTTCAATCAAATAATTTTATACATAAATCGAAAACTTTTCATTTTTTTAAAATCTTCCATTTTTCAAGAAACATTGTTCCGTCATTATAATCAAAATTACTGGGAGTCAAACGGGAACTAAAGAAAAGCCAATTGAACCCACTCTTTGATATGGTACATTGTCAATCTCATGCTAAAGTCTTCGATTCCAGGTGTAATTCACAGGGATATAGGGAAAAGCCAATTGAATCCACACTCTATAATATGGTATATTGCCAATATCATCCTAAGGTCTTCGATTCTAGACAAGTTTTTGGCCCAGACATCGGGTCGACAAACTTACAAGAATTTAAAGAAAATTAGGTGTACGGCTTAAAATTCATATTAACACGTATTTACATTTTTATTTCATTTTTCTGATGTTTAAATAAATTGTTCTTCATATTACACAAAATATGTCTGTATTAAAATAAAATATATAAAAGACCCCAACATTTACTGTTTTATTGAGTTTTTATCGAAAATAAGTAAGTTACTTATTTTAAAAATAACTTTTTATTTATACGTAGAAAAGTAACAAATGTTTAAAAATAAAAATTTACTTAAAAGGTAAATATAAAAAACTTTTAAACTTTAGCTGAAAATTTTAGAGTTATACAATTTATACTTTAACTCATGCAGGTCTCTAATATTAGTGGCCACTTGATTAAGGATTTTGCTAAACAGACACGGGGCTAGCAACCCCTCTGATCGAAACCCCACAAATAGGGAATGCTGGCTATACCCCGTATTTGTGGGGTTTTGATTAGGGAGGTTGTCAGCTCTCTTGTTACCATAGCAAAAACCCTTGATTAATGTGTTAATCGTTCGGTAGTTGACTTTTCTACTCCACGTTTTGGAGTTGGCCCAAGTTTGAAGTTAGTAAGAGCCTTCATTTATTTTTGAGTAATTGGCACAAAATGTCCCTATCATTTTAATTTGATGCATTTTACCCTTCAATCGAGCAAATATTGTGCAGATAGTTTACGTTGTTCATTTCCTCCAATAAAACTTGATAAAATAATGAAATTATCCTCATCTTTAAATAAACAAAAAGAAATAATCACAACCAAAGTCCCTTTCTTTCAAAAGTACAAACGACTTCCAACTAAAACAATTAAAAAAAAAAAAATCAAATTCTTCTCCGATCAACCCCTTCCACCACTACCAACCCATCTCCTCCCCATTTCCCGTCGCCACCGCGACCACCATATTTTCATTATATAATTAATCTTGTCATTTTCTGAGAACTCTGTTCTTCATCCGACATATTCTCTCTATGTACATCACAAAAAAGTATTCATTGAGAAAGAGACAAATATGCAAATAAATTAGCATTGGATAATTGTGGCAACAAATTAAAGTTCAACAAATTCTTGCTGTGAAGATATTGCTCTTAACAAAACTCTGCAAACAAATTCTGCAGCAGCGGAATAAAGCTGAGGCCTGTTCTTGAGATCCTGAAACAAAAAGGATATGATCAATATTATAATATATATTTCGAGGATTGAACAACTTAAAAGTCGGCTTTTACCATAGAAACAAAGACTTAGCCCGTTTGTCTCCATCTTCCTTCGCCCGAACTTATTTTTAACAACACATTTTATAGAACGATAATTTTTATCAATTTTTAACCACGCATTTCATTTTGGATAGTTAGCACGTAACGTCCTTACCTTACACTATTATTGTGAAACACGTTCTTACATTTATGTTTTAACATTATCACCCTTTATTCCACATTTTATTACTCAAAATGTCATTTTCATTATATTTCTCAATTAAAATTCGTGAAATAACGAATATACCCTTTTATTTAAATAAAGCAAATGGAAAAAAAAAAGAAGAACTAATTGCAACCTAGTTCCAATTTGTTTTTTTTAAAAAGTGCAAACGAGTTTCAAATAAATTATTAAAAGGGTAATTAGCACATAATATCTTTACATTTCATTATTATTGTGAAAACGTCAATTTCTTTTATTTTTTTTGACATTTCACCATTAATTACACATTTAATTGCTCAAACATCATTTATATTCATTTTAATCCAATTTCTCAATAAAAGTTGTGAAATGACGGATATAGCCTCCTATTTAAATAAAATTAAAGAAAATTAATTTTTTCAATTATTAATTATTAATATTTATCTAGGACCGTTTGCACTTTTTAAATTTTTTAAATTTCTAATTTTTTAAGAATTTATTTGGAATTCATTTGAACTTTTTTTTTAAACAAATTTTAATTTTTAATAATGTATTTGTGACTCGATTGTCCTTTTAAAAAAAAAAATTGAACTATTGTTGCAATGAGTTCTTTATTTTCCCTTTTTAAAAAAATAAATAAATAGGAGAGTATTCGTCATTTCACAGTTTTTTTATTGAGAAATTGGATAAAAATGGATAGAAATGGTGATTTGCGCAATCAAATTTGTTATTAATGGTAAAAATGTCAAAAATGAAAGGTAATGACATTTTTCATAATAATAGTGAAATTTAGGGACATTATGTGCTAATTGCACTTTTACTGATTTATTTGGAATTTGTTTGCACTTTTGAAAAAAAAAAATTGGAACAATGGTTGCAATTAGTTCTTTCTTTTTCATTTTGTTTTATTTTATTTAAATAGAATGGTATATTCGTCATTTCACAGTTTTTAATTGAGAACATGAATGAAAATGACTTTTAGCGCAATGAAATATGTAATTAAATATCAAAAAATGAAAGATGATGACGATTTTTACAATAATAGTTAAAGGTAACGTTAATTACCCTTTCATTTATTTTTATTTTTTCAAAATCTACTGAAAATATAATTTTTAACTAAATCAAATAAGGGCCAAGTCTTGATTTCTGTGGTAATGTAAAAATCTAATAATGTCCGATGTTTTAATAAGTTCATGTCGTTCTAAGTAAAGTTTAGCAAAGAATGGTGTAAGTTCTTAGTAAAAATAAAGTTAGACTGATAAAAATTAGAATTGCGCGAGGAAAAAAAAAAAAAAAAGACCTAATAGTATGTCTTGTTTGGTATTGAATAAAAATCTGATTAAAATCTAAATTAAAGTTATCAATTAATTTTAATCACATATTTCATAAGCTTCACAACTTTCCAATTCCAAATTTCATAAACTTTTATTAAAATCCATTAAAAATATGATTTTAATTTATACCAAATAGGGTTATACAAATTTCACGAGTTAAAAAACTCACAGAATATGACCAAGTTTCTGATCAACACTAGTGAACCCTCTCTGGATCTCTTATATCCCTCACAAATTTATCAATTTTAAGTTAAAGATCACTTAATTCAATTCAAATTCCATTACGTCTACCAAATAATCACAGTCAACATTTACAAAAACACCTTGAAAACCTAAAGGCTAGTCCAAATTGAATTTGGATAAGCTAAGATAGAGTAGAAGTGTAGATTCTTGATCTTAAGAAGAAAAAATTCGAAAAGAACACTGAAATTAGGGAATAAAAAATGAAGAAGAAATAGGGTATCATAGATTTGAAGAGGATTGACAGATAAAAATGAAAAATGAAACTACGTAGAGGCGATTACATTAAATGATGTGGAGGGATTAGATTGCCTATTCATACCTTCAATCACAAATATGTGGAGGGAATGGCAGAGGAGATTATTTTTGGGTTCCTGAGATGACACAATTAGAGTTTCCATTCATTTGTCGTTCTGAGAGTTAATTGTTTCAATGGTCGCTAAATTTAGGTCCATGTCTTTAATTGCTCACTAAAGTTTAAAATATCGAGTTTTGATTACTGAACTTTGAAAAATGTTGTACGTTACTCACTAGCATAACTTCCATCTCAAACCTCTCCGTCACACCGTTAAACTTTGAGATAGTCGAATTTTGGTCACTAAAGTTTGAAAAATGTCTTCTATTGCTCACTGAACTTTGAAGTGGTTGAATTTTGACCACTAAACTTTGAAAAACGTATTTATTACTCACTAATAAATAAATTTTAATTTGGGGTTTATTGTCAATTGGTCCCCTATTTACTGGAGAGAGAATAAGTTGAATGAAGAAGAGAATTCTTTGAAAATGGCAAGATTAGAATGGAAATATGATGGTGGCGACGACGTGGAAGTAGACATGATTGTGGAGTGAGGATATTGGTAGGGATATGTGGCATGAGGAATTGGTGGCCAATGGCCGGTTGATCCTGCTTATTTTCTACCATGGCCTTCGATCAGATTTAAGTAAAAATATAAATAAAAAATTCATAGTATTCATTTTACCCCCATTTTGAATGTTAAAATTTTGAAGTGTCAAGAAATTCTTTCCTACCAAAAACCGATTTTTTCAAGGTTTTTCATCTCCATCTCGGTTCTTCAAGGTTTCTTCATCCATCTCCATCTCCATCTTCATTCTCAAGGTTTCTTCATTTTATTTGATTAGATTTTAATTTTTTTTTCTTTTTTTGCTTATAATATGATGGATAATGTTTTTTATTAATTGTATTATTCAAAGATTCAAACAAAAAATTCTTTATAGTGTTGAAGAAATCACAAATCATCGATTACTACTAATGGAGTCAAGAGGTTTGTTTACTGACTTCCCTGACTTTTGGAGGGTCTATTAATTGACCTCCCAGGCGTCTGGCCTTAAGGTCCTAGGGGTCTATTAACGGATCCCCCAGACGTCTGTTAAGGTTTGGCGGATCACCTAATTGAAGGGTTCCGTGAATAAATTTTTGTTTTTAAATTTTCAAATTTTCAAATGAAGTTTTTTTTTTTTTTTTTTTTTGTCTTTTAATATTGAAAATGTCATTGCAATGAAAAATTAGTAAGTTAGGCTTATGTGGAGACTGGAAGGTTTGATGTGGCCATTTAATAAAGGGATAATTGCAGTCGCGGTCCCCAACCTTTGCATTTTTTTGCAGACTTCACCTCAATCTTCAATTTGCATCACCACGGGTCCCAAACCTTTTATATATTATCAGCTGAAGTCCAAAATGATGGAAATCGTCAGTTCCACCGTCAGTTGACCTTAAAAATGGAGAAAAGTCATATTTTGACCAATTTAAGTGGGGGCATTTTCGTCTAACTCTATTTCCCCTTTCAAAAAATCTTTTGGTCAGTTATAATCTCACTCTCTCTCCGTTCTCTGTCACGCGAAGAAGCCGAAGAGTCTTCTACAATGTCCACCGAAAATACCCAAGAATCCGGCGAAATTCCAAATGATTTTGCGTGTTAGATTCGAGGCCGTCTTCCCGAACCTGTATACGTTAAGTGTCTAAAATTTATCAAAATTTTTGGTTATAGACAACCGTGGGTTCCGAAGTGTGATCATATAGTGCATTTTTTCTTCATTTTAAGAATGTTATTGAAAAATAACGGCATTCAATTTGCTTTTTCTTTTGCGCTGCTCTCGCATTCCTTTCAGCCGACTAGGGTTAGGGGTTGATAACATTATTTTATTTTTATTGTTTTTGTCCATATGACAATACAAGTTATTTCACCATAAAGATGCATTATGGTGGTGTACTGCTCCAAAAGATGCGAAATTTTGTATACGAACATAGGAAGATAGCATACATAGACTACGTGCCCCCCGATTGGTTTAATAGATTTCTCCTCGACGATGCTATTAAGATGGTAGGCAATTTGGGGCAAATGATGTATTTGTACAAGATTGAAAAGAAGAGATTGAGTGAGGCATCGTTTTGGATGGTTAAAGATGCAGACTTTATTAATGTAGTTAGGTTGCTTGGTGACAATAGGATTGTTGAGATATGGTGCGTGCTCGTAGTTGATGTGTTGGAATTGTCATGGGACGAGAAAGTCGGGCATGATATTTCAGTGGTTGATGTTGACACAGGTGAGGTGTTGGATGCGGTGGCAGATAAAGGCAGAGCAGAGGTTGAAGATGAATATGGCCATAATGTATGCCATGTAGTGGAAGTTTTTGACGATTTCCTAGAGGGAGTGACTTGTATATTGTGGAAGAGGCTGACAGTAATGGTGCATCTGACCAGGATCATATGGATGCAGGGCGTGAACAAATTGATTGTGCAGTTGATATTGATGCGCCTCCATTAGATGAAAATATAGGTGATGAATGTGCAGTTGATGCTAATGCACCTGCATGGGATGAAAACGTGGGTGACGAATGTGAAGTTGATGATGATACACCTGCTTGGGATGAAAATGTGGATGATGAACCTATATCTGTTGCAGATGACAATGAAGCGACTCCTGCACCCCATGGCAATGACATTGAAGAGTCTCATGCACCCCATGCAGATAACAATGAAGAGGCTCCTGCATCACCTCAAATTGACTCACCCCATGCAGATGCACATCCTGATGATGCATTCCTTAAGGAAGGCCTAATGGAGAACTTCAGCGATCCAGATTATGAGTAGGAAGAAGACGTGACTATGGATGATGATGATCATTACGAAGATACATTCTTCAGATTGTCTGAGGGTTTTGATATTGGCGATGAAAACCTGAGGACGGAACATGAAGAGAGAGAAAGCCCTGTTGATGGTTACGGAACAGACTACGGTGAATCAGATGATCTTAGAAGTAGTCCAAGTGAAGCTGAAGACGTTGGTGGGTCTTCAACTGGCAGGAAGGAGCCATGGTTAGCAACTTCACCTTAGTGCATAAAGGTTTGACATTGAAGAGCATGTTTTGGGCTGCAACACGAGCAACAACTGTGCCAGAGTGGAGAAGTGCAATGTTTGAGATGAAATATCTAAATGAAGCATCATTTAAATAGTTCTCTGAAAAACCAGCAGCACAGTAGAACAAGTCACATTTTCAAGAATATTCAAAGTGTGACATCTTGCTTAATAACCTGTGTGAGGCATTCAACTCTTCCATAGTAAATGCAAGAGAAAAGCCTACTATCTCGATGCTTGAGAAGATAAGACATCAACAAATATTGAGGATGAACGCCAAAAGGGAAGTTGCAGGAAGATGGGATCATGTTTTTGGTCCCAAGATTATTAGCATTATTGAGAAAGCACAAGGCAGAAACGAGGTTCCTGAAGGTTGATTATGCTGGCAGTGAAAAGTTTGAAGTGAGCAACAGGGATGTAATGAGATGGAGTGCGGACTTGCTGAATCATGAATGTGCATGCCAAAAATGGCAACTTACTGGGATACCTTGTCTGCATGCGATGTCTGGTATGTTTTCGAGAAACAGTGGCATATATGAATACGTAGATGAATGTTACAGTAAGGAAGCTTACTTGAGGTCCTATAGACCAGTCATCCAACCAATGTCTGGTCCTGAGTTGTGGCCATAGCTGGGAAAACATCCTCTATAATCACTTGTGAAGAAAAAATAGACAGGTAGACCAAAGAAGTGAGAAAACGATCACAAATAGAGCCTCCTGCCGGTACCAAAATGACAAGGATTGGAATGAAGATGACATGTAAAAGATGTGGTGGGACGGGCCACAACAGGAGAACCTGTTCTGAAGGAGATACACATCCAAGTCAATCACAGGGCAAGGGAAACAGAAATGCCCCCAGCTCCCAAGATACAGCGCCAACTCCATTACAAAGCAAGGGCAAGAGAAAGACTTCTACGCAAATTGAGTGTCAGGCAACTAAGAAGGGACGTGGACAAAAAAAAAAAAGCTTTCTATAGGATGGTTGTTTTGAACACAGTTGCTGTATGACAAGTTTTTTTTTTATTATTACCTTTTGATAGAAGCTTGTAAACAGGGTTGTACTTTTGTATGATGTTCGAATAATCGATGATGAAAAACGTTAGAATTCCAATGCAAAAATTTATTGTTCGTGTCTTCAAATCTCTGTTTGTGTTTGATAATTGTGTTCTGAATGTTGTATAAGTTCAAAATTTGTTGTTCGTATCTTTAGGAGTGGAGTTTGACTCTGTGAAATATTTGTTCCTACGATGAAACTTACTGAAAAGGTATGGGACTTTAATTGATTCAAGTGAAAAAGGTTTGGGACCTACGTTGCGACATATTAAAAGGTTTAGGTCCTTACAAGGAGTTGAAAATGTTTGAGACCTGCAATGTACCATCTACAAGATGTTTTTTATTCGAGGTTTCCTTTTGTTTTGAAGCATTTGCACACGGGGAGGGGAGAACCGCGAGAACTGAAAATTAGGGCAACACTGTTAAATCGTATCAAGTCTTATTTAAGGGGAAATAAGTTACAAGACCATATACAACACTCGATTTCTAACCCCTAAACCTCGTTCCAAAATACAAATACAACTTTTAATCTGAAGCCTAAGACACTTCTATGAACAGACCCATTTCCCAAAAATCCTACATACAAATCCTAATATCCAAGTCTTCCATGAACCACGGCTTCTTGCACGTAGGGTGTTTAGTTCAGCTTCCATCTCTCTTCTAACGCGTAGAAATCCAGGGATTATCTCCCTCGATCTGTCGCACATTGGAGGGTCGTACTAGTAAAAAAAGTTGCATCCACCAACATCCTGATGACGTGGACAAGTGAGAAATCTTTTTCCTGGGTTCATGTTCATCCATGAGGTTTTCATCTGCACAGGATCACCGCATCTACAGACATTGCACTCCATATTCAGGCTTATATGGTTACAATGGAAGAGATAGAAGAATATATAGGTATATATAAGACCTACAAAAAGGAGGGAAATGAGTTGTGATTAGCACAGTGAAAAGGGGAAATAGAGTTGGACGAAATGCCCCCACTTAAATTAGTTAAAATATGACTTTTCTCTATTTTTAAGGTCAACTGATGGTGGAACTGACCGTTTCCGTCATTTTGGACTTCAGCTGATAATATATAAAAGGTTTGGGACCCGTCGTGGTACAAATTGAAGGTTGAGGTAAAGTCTGCAAAAAACACAAAAGTTAGGAACCGCGGCTGCAATTATCCCTTTAATAAACAAGGGGACATCGACGGAAGAAGAGAGGAAATAAATTTTTTTTTTTTTTAAAGTAGAACTCATTTGTACTTTATGAAAAAAAATTGATAATTGTAATTTTTTTATTTTGTTCTTTTCTTTTTATTTAAAGAGGAAAATAAATTCATCATTTTATAAAAATTTTATGGAGAAAATGGACAACAAAAATGATTTGCACAACATTTATTTGATGTGATGGTAATAAATTAGATTAAAAGACATGAACGATAAGCAAAAGTGAAAAAGTTTTGCACGATTTACTATTTTTTTTTCCTTTTTTTTCCTCCTTAATTCTTGTGATTTTTTTTATTCTTTTTATTTAACATTGTCACCTTTGCTTGTATCACGGGATCTGCATCCAAGCATATTAGTCATTAATGATTATGCTACTCGTATAGAAATTTTTGTACACATTTGTGGACATATGTTGAGGTAGCATGTATTTTCATCCTTAATTTGAATAAATATATTCAAATGGAAGATCAAAATGCATGTTGCATCGTCATTTGTCAAACAACCTGTAAAGAAAATTATACAAGTAGCATGATTTAGTTATTAAATTATATAGACTTAAAATAATTAATACGTTGTATCGTAAAAATAAAGTAAATTATGTAATATTTTATCACTTTTTTAAAGTCTCGCGATCACATATGAAGGGCGACTAAAGCACCCAGTAAATAACAGCAATAAATGTAACCATTTTAAGGTAGCAAAATTTCTTGTTGAATAAATTTTGGCCTGCATTAGTTTTACTATTTTCTTATTAATATCCACTCCGCATGAAATTACGACTCGACCATGGACTGAAGATTTAATTTTCAAAAGAATACGTTGCTACAATACTTTAAGACCCCGTTTGATTCTCATTTTTTGTAGAAAGAGAATGAAAAATATAGTCATTATAGGCCCCACATAAGAGATAGAAAGTCAAAAATAGTGGCTGGATGTAATTGATAACGATCGTATTTTTCATTTTTATAGAGTAAAAATGGGTACCAAATGGGGCCTAAGTATACAAATTCATATTTAACAAATTTGGAAAAATATTTCAAAAATCAGGTCATAAATAGCAATAATATATCACATATATTTATAAGATATTGTAATGATCTATGAATTTCAGGAAACCCAATTCCACAAAAACTCTCCACAAATTCTCTCTCTATAGCCACCCCCAATTTGGCCGACCTCTTTGTATACAGCTTCTCAATCAACCATACACACTCCAATCTCTCTCTCTCTCTAGTAGATCCTTCAAAATTAAAAAAATCAAGGAATCAACTTCAATTGGGTTGTTTTTGTCGACATTGACATTGTCCCACCACACGGAATTGAATGAAGGAGCTCTCGCCTAGAGTTCAAATCCCACCGTCGTTGTTGAAGTGGAGCATGCGTTAGCACCGATCGTACTTTTCATTTATTATTTATTTAAGTAACAGTTGCATGTGCTTTCCTGGTAGTCGGCGATAGTAAGTCAAGAATTGTATATCATTGTAATTGGAGAGTATACCCTACAAATTCTGAATATTTTCTGCCATGCTTCTAGGAGAAGTCAAATTCAACCATTCTTTTTATAAAGAACACGCTGTTAAATTTGTTGCAGCTAATTTACTTTTGTTGCATATAATAAATTGTTCTTTTATTTTGTGTTTCTAGTTTATCACATTTTTAATCACTTTTGTGGCCTATTAACCATGTGTTTTGCGATGTATGTGACCAAGTTTTGTTTAACAGTGACTGCTGTTTTTGTTCGTGACCATATCTGTGTAAACTGTTATTGTTTGTGACCAAAACTATGTTATATGTGACCAAATTTGTCTTCATTCTAATATGTGGCTATATGTGACCAAGTCACTCTTAATTTGGTCATATACACTCATAGTTAAGATATATATGGTCACAATCAGTCACAATAAAGACAGACTTGGTCACAATTGATTACAATTAATATAAACTTGGTCTCACAAGGTCACAATTAACATATGAATCTTATTTCTTACAAAATATATAGGTCATAACTTATTTCATAGTTACAAATTATCAAATTAATTGGTCATGACTTATTCATTGTATTGGTCAAAAATCATACAATTTTTTATTACATTATTTATTGTTCAAAACTTATTCGTTTTATTGGTTACACTTACTCAATAATAGATCACAACCACAATTCATTCCATCCATTTCGCCCCAACCACCACTCCCACCATTAGAAAACACCGATATCATCTCACCACCACAGCCATGGACGGACCCACATGGGGTTACGTGGGCTCAATTGACCCCACAAATTTATTTTCTTTTGTTTGATTTTTTTTTTCAAACCCAAACCTTTTTTTAAAATATGTACTAGTAGGGATTGTGCGTTGCATGATTATCGTTATAATTTTAGGATTTTGTTAAAAAGATAAATTGTTTTCCAACATCTAAATATTTAACTATGTAGACTGATTAATGTATTTTTATATTATGTTAGAGAATCTAAACTTTGGGATTTTATTGTTTATATTTTTTTAACATTTAAATATGTTTTGAGTTCAATAAATTTGGCAGACACAAAGTTAATTAGATATCTGACGAATAATATTCGACAACTACAATGAAGTATTTTAGAGTAGTGATAATTTTTTTATTTACTCTTCCTATTAGTAGAATTATGAATTTAAAAGAGTTTATTGCACTGAAATTAGAGCCCATTACTTGAATTCATGGCTCAAATGCAAGTTTACGAAATGAATTTTAATGGATAACATACTTGGAGTATTAGAATTTAAACAAGATTGTGAATATCGAAATAGGATTCAAAAATTGTAAATTCAACTTGATACCTTTAAGATTTGAATTTCAGAACGAATAAGTTTTATGTTTCATCTATTGATAGTTTTTTTTTATATATGTGACATTTAAACATTGGAAGCATCCTTAATTGTCATTCCATACTCTCATGAACTATTTTTCACGGACAACTTCAAAATTGAGATAATAAAAAATTAGAGATAAATTTTTTAGATTTTTTGGATTATCCAAACAAAAATTCCAAAACGAAAAACAAGACAATATAAAGCTAATTCACATAAGCAAATGGTTGTCCTTGAGCCAGATTCAAACAATAGATAAAATAAATTGAAGGTACATACAAATCTTGTTATCTGTCTCTTATCCCCATGCAATCCTTCAAGATAATATTATATTATATAATAAAATTAGACTGTATTATTTTTTTATTTATTAAATGAATAATAAATTTCACTTGAAAATATATTAAGCCCATGTTTGGGCTCCATTAAAATGTGTGTGGGAAAAAAAATGTATTTTAGGATAGTGATTTCTTAAAGAATGTGTGGTTAAAAAAAAAAAAATTGAATTTACGTATAATATCGTTTTATTGATTAAAAAGAGAAGAAATAAAAATGCATTAAAATTTTAATCTAGCTTAAACAGGGGCTAAAACCTTAGTCAAAGAAAATACAAACACCATTACCACATTAGAAATACCTCGCCTAAATTCAGACAAAACAAAATCATGTTCTCTTCTAGTCTTCTTCTTCACACCCCAACTGAACACAAATTTCATTTCCTCCGTAATTCATGAAACGATAGGAACTTTATGGATAAAAAAATTACTCAAATCACGATTTGTGATTAGTGCATTCTTCTAGTCATATTGCATTTCTTTATCTTCTTTACTGACTTCAGATGGTGTCTTTCTACTGGCACTCAAAATCAACCATTACAAAAGATCCAAAACAAGCCCTTTCAAATCATGCAAATGGGCTGGAATCACGTGTGATGACATCCACCATAAGGTTACCTCCATTGATATTTCCAGTATGAACCTCACGAGCTCTATTCCATCTGAGATTGGTGCACTTCATTTCCTCACTTTTCTTGACATATCAGATATTTTTCTTTATGGGCTTTTGCCACATAGAATCACTACCCTGCAAAACGTCACTCACCTTGACTTGTCTTCAAATAATCTCAATGGTTCACTCCCTCATGGCTTAAGTAACTTAACCCACTTGATAGAGACTCTAAATCTCTCATTCGATGAATTTTCCGATGAGATTCCAATGAGTTTTGGCATATTCCCAGTTATGCTCAGCCTATACCTTTCGAAGTATGTAAATTCACCACATTATGAGGCATTAAATGATAGGATCAATTAAGTTGATTTAATACCCATACATATAATTGGTCTTATCACTTTATAGCATATCATGTGCCACAAAGAGAGATTAGTGATATGTAAATACGCTTTTCAGGTATAACTGAAAGTGAAGTTAAGCTAACCCTTAGTTTTTCTAGAATCATAATGTATCTTATTTTGCAATATTTTTAGCATCCTTGTATATTCTCATTAAAACCCCTTAACACCATTACACCAATACCTAGTGGTAGCACAACAACTTCATGATACAAGATCACCTATAATTGGATTTAAAATAAGAGATCATTTAAAATATAATTTAATTTTGATACATATTGTAAAGGAAATGCCTCAAGCAATATGCTATGAGGATGTTCATTTATATATACAAGGTACATGTGCAAATATAGAAATAATATATACAGTAGCTGTGATGGTGGATAAGCTACAATCATGGAAGAGGAAAAACGCACAACTTGCCACGATCCAATAAAAACTGTAATTTGGCAACCGCTTTTGTGAAAACATCAGCTAGTTGTAGGTGTGAGGGGACAAAGCCGAGACTAATAACCTTTCTAGCAACAAGTTCCCGAACAAAATGGTAGTCAATATCAATATGTTTGGAGCGAGATTTGGTTACCGGGTTGGAAGCAATGAAAATGGCACTATTGTTGTCGCATAAGAGTCTCAGAGGAGAGGAGAGTTTGATATGGAGCTCTCGAAGAAGTTGAAGTGTCCATGAGAGCTCTGCAGCAACAGAGGCAAGAGCACGGTACTCGGCCTCTGCACTAGAGCGTGC